>HG995155.1:5904801-6254801 GCA_905333025.2 Pyrochroa serraticornis | reverse complement strand
GCGGGAACGGTGTGTAAAATTTTTTTTCCTTTACGTTTCTCGGCTGCTTCCGCCTGGTATTTTTGTGATGCAATACTGGCAAAAACCGTTCCCAAATTTGTTCTTAATTTGGGATTCTTGGGAGTTCTCTCTTTATCATCAATTTTTTTATGTTATAAACGAGACGGATGTTGTTCATAGTATCTGTAACTATCCTACAAACTTGCTGCAAACCCCGATGAGGAACTAACGCTACAACTGTATACCCATGCACTAGCACGTAACAATTTGTTAATAATTCGATTGATTTTAATGTACAACCGTCAGGTCCTACCAAACGTTCTCTGCGTTTTACAAATTTTTCCTTATTCCGAGCTAAAACATGAAGTTTAGACCTAACCGGAAACGTATCTTGCTCTCGACCTGTGCCAGCGGGAACGGTGTGTAAATATTTTTTTCCTTTGCGTTTCTTGGATGCTTTCGCCTGGTACTTTTGTGATGCAATTTCGGTAAAAACCGTTCGCAATTTTGTTTTTAATTTGTGATCTTTGGGAGTTCTCTCTTTATCATCAATTTTTTAATTTTATAAACGGGATGGATGTTGTTCATAGTATCTGTAACTATCCTACAAACTTGTTGCAAATCCCGATGGGGAACTAACGCTGCAACTGTATACCCATGCACTAGCACGTAACAATTTGTTAATAATTCGATTGATTCTAATGTACAACCGTCAGGTCCTACCAAACCTTCTCTGCGTTTCACAAATTTTTTCTTATTCCGTGCTAAAACATCAAGTTTAGACCTAATCAGAAACGTATCTTGCTCTCGACCTGTCCCGGAGGGAACGGTGTGTAAATATTTTTTTTCTTTGCGTTTCTCGGCTGCTTTCGCCTGGTATTTTTGTGATGCAATTTTGGCAAAAACCTTCCCAATTTTGTTTTTAATTTGGGATCTTTGGGAGTTCTCTCTTTATCATCAATTTTTTATGTTATAAACGAGATGGATGTTGCTCATAGTATCTGTAACTATCCTACAAATTTGTTGCAAACCCCGATGGGGCCCTAACGCTACAACTGTATACCCATGCACTAGCACGTAACAGTTTGTAAATAATTCGATTGACTTCAATGTACAACCGTCAGGTCCTACCAAACGTTCTCTGCGCTTCACAAATTTTTCCTTACTCCGAGCTAAAACATGATGTTTACACCTAACCGGAAACGTATCTTGTTCTCGACCTGTGCCGGAGGGAACAGTGTGTAAATATTTTTTTCCTTTGCGTTTCTCGGCTGCTTTCGCCTGGTATTTTTGTGATGCAATTTCGACAGAAACCGTTCCCAATTTTGTTTTAAATTTGGGATCTTTGGGAGTTCTCTCTTTATCATCAATTTTTTTATGATATAAACGGGATGGATGTTGTTCATAGTATCTGTAACTATCCTACAAACTTGTTGCAAACCCCGATGAGGAACTAACGCTGCAACTGTATACCCATGCACTAGCACGTAACAATTTGTAAATAATTCGATTGATTTTAATGTACAACCGTCAGGTCCTACCAAACGTTCTCTGCGCTTCACAAATTTTTCCTTACTCCGAGCTAAAACATGAAGTTTAGACCTAACCGGTAACGTATCTTGTTCTCGACTTGTGCCGGAGGGAACAGTGTTTAAATATTTTTTCCTTTGCGTTTCTCGGCTGCTTTCGCCTGGTATTTTTGTGATGCAATTTCGACAGAAACCGTTCCCAATTTTGTCTTTAATTCGGGATCTTTGGGAGTTCTCTCTTTATCATCAATTTTTTTATGATATAAACGGGATGGATGTTGTTCATAGTATCTGTAACTATCCTACAAACTTGTTGCAAACCCCGATGAGGAACTAACGCTGCAACTGTATACCCATGCACTAGCACGTAACAATTTGTAAATAATTCGATTGATTTTAATGTACAACCGTCAGGTCCTAAAAAACGTTCTCTGCGCTTCACAAATTTTTCCTTACTCCGAGCTAAAACATGAAGTTTAGACCTAACCGGAAACGTATCTTGTTCTCGACCTGTGCCGGAGGGAACAGTGTGTAAATGTTTCTTCCTTTGCGTTTCTCGGCTGCTTTCGCCTGGTATTTTTGTGATGCAATTTCGACAGAAACCGTTCCCAATTTTGTTTTTAATTTGGGATCTTTGGGAGTTCTCTCTTTATCATCAATTTTTTTATGATATAAACGGGATGGATGTTGTTCATAGTATCTGTAACTATCCTACAAACTTGTTGCAAACCCCGATGAGGAACTAACGCTGCAACTGTATACCCATGCACTAGCACGTAACAATTTGTAAATAATTCGATTGATTTTAATGTACAACCGTCAGGTCCTACCAAACGTTCTCTGCGCTTCACAAATCTTTCCTTACTCCGAGCCAAAACATGAAGTTCAGACCTAACCGGAAACGTATCTTGTTCTCGACCTGTGCCCGAGGGAACGGTGTGTAAATATTTTTTTCCTTTGCGTTTCTCGGCTGCTCTCGCCTGGTAATTTTGTGATGCAATTTCGACCGAAACCGTTCCCAATTTTGTTTTTAATTCGGGATCTTTGGGAGTTCTCTCTTTATCATCAATTTTTTTATGATATAAACGGGATGGATGTTGTTCATAGTATCTGTAACTATCCTACAAATTTGTTGCAAACCCCGATGGGGCCCTAACGCTACAACTGTATACCCATGCACTAGCACGTAACAGTTTGTAAATAATTCGATTGACTTCAATGTACAACCGTCAGGTCCTACCAAACGTTCTCTGCGCTTCACAAATTTTTCCTTACTCCGAGCTAAAACATGATGTTTACACCTAACCGGAAACGTATCTTGTTCTCGACCTGTGCCGGAGGGAACAGTGGGTAAATATTTTTTTCCTTTGCGTTTCTCGGCTGCTTTCGCCTGGTATTTTTGTGATGCAATTTCGACAGAAACCGTTCCCAATTTTGTTTTTAATTTGGGATCTTTGGGAGTTCTCTCTTTATCATCAATTTTTTTATGATATAAACGGGATGGATGTTGTTCATAGTATCTGTAACTATCCTACAAACTTGTTGCAAACCCCGATGAGGAACTAACGCTGCAACTGTATACCCATGCACTAGCACGTAACAATTTGTAAATAATTCGATTGATTTTAATGTACAACCGTCAGGTCCTACCAAACGTTCTCTGCGCTTCACAAATTTTTCCTTACTCCGAGCTAAAACATGAAGTTTAGACCTAACCGGAAACGTATCTTGTTCTCGACCTGTGCCGGAGGGAACAGTGTGTAAATGTTTCTTCCTTTGCGTTTCTCGGCTGCTTTCGCCTGGTATTTTTGTGATGCAATTTCGACAGAAACCGTTCCCAATTTTGTTTTTAATTTGAGATCTTTGGGAGTTCTCTCTTTATCATCAATTTTTTTATAATATAAACGGGATGGATGTTGTTCATAGTATCTGTAACTATCCTACAAACTTGTTGCAAACCCCGATGAGGAACTAACGCTGCAACTGTATACCCATGCACTAGCACGTAACAATTTGTAAATAATTCGATTGATTTTAATGTACAACCGTCAGGTCCTACCAAACGTTCTCTGCGCTTCACAAATTTTTCCTTACTCCGAGCTAAAACATGAAGTTTAGACCTAACCGGAAACGTATCTTGTTCTCGACCTGTGCCGGAGGGAACAGTGTGTAAATGTTTCTTCCTTTGCGTTTCTCGGCTGCTTTCGCCTGGTATTTTTGTGATGCAATTTCGACAGAAACCGTTCCCAATTTTGTTTTTAATTTGGGATCTTTGGGAGTTCTCTCTTTATCATCAATTTTTTTATGATATAAACGGGATGGATGTTGTTCATAGTATCTGTAACTATCCTACAAACTTGTTGCAAACCCCGATGAGGAACTAACGCTGCAACTGTATACCCATGCACTAGCACGTAACAATTTGTAAATAATTCGATTGATTTTAATGTACAACCGTCAGGTCCTACCAAACGTTCTCTGCGCTTCACAAATCTTTCCTTACTCCGAGCCAAAACATGAAGTTCAGACCTAACCGGAAACGTATCTTGTTCTCGACCTGTGCCCGAGGGAACGGTGTGTAAATATTTTTTTCCTTTGCGTTTCTCGGCTGCTCTCGCCTGGTAATTTTGTGATGCAATTTCGACCGAAACCGTTCCCAATTTTGTTTTTAATTCGGGATCTTTGGGAGTTCTCTCTTTATCATCAATTTTTTTATGATATAAACGGGATGGATGTTGTTCATAGTATCTGTAACTATCCTACAAATTTGTTGCAAACCCCGATGGGGCCCTAACGCTACAACTGTATACCCATGCACTAGCACGTAACAGTTTGTAAATAATTCGATTGACTTCAATGTACAACCGTCAGGTCCTACCAAACGTTCTCTGCGCTTCACAAATTTTTCCTTACTCCGAGCTAAAACATGATGTTTACACCTAACCGGAAACGTATCTTGTTCTCGACCTGTGCCGGAGGGAACAGTGTGTAAATATTTTTTTCCTTTGCGTTTCTCGGCTGCTTTCGCCTGGTATTTTTGTGATGCAATTTCGACAGAAACCGTTCCCAATTTTGTTTTTAATTTGGGATCTTTGGGAGTTCTCTCTTTATCATCAATTTTTTTATGATATAAACGGGATGGATGTTGTTCATAGTATCTGTAACTATCCTACAAACTTGTTGCAAACCCCGATGAGGAACTAACGCTGCAACTGTATACCCATGCACTAGCACGTAACAATTTGTAAATAATTCGATTGATTTTAATGTACAACCGTCAGGTCCTACCAAACGTTCTCTGCGCTTCACAAATTTTTCCTTACTCCGAGCTAAAACATGAAGTTTAGACCTAACCGGAAACGTATCTTGTTCTCGACCTGTGCCGGAGGGAACAGTGTGTAAATGTTTCTTCCTTTGCGTTTCTCGGCTGCTTTCGCCTGGTATTTTTGTGATGCAATTTCGACAGAAACCGTTCCCAATTTTGTTTTTAATTTGGGATCTTTGGGAGTTCTCTCTTTATCATCAATTTTTTTATGATATAAACGGGATGGATGTTGTTCATAGTATCTGTAACTATCCTACAAACTTGTTGCAAACCCCGATGAGGAACTAACGCTGCAACTGTATACCCATGCACTAGCACGTAACAATTTGTAAATAATTCGATTGATTTTAATGTACAACCGTCAGGTCCTACCAAACGTTCTCTGCGCTTCACAAATCTTTCCTTACTCCGAGCCAAAACATGAAGTTCAGACCTAACCGGAAACGTATCTTGTTCTCGACCTGTGCCCGAGGGAACGGTGTGTAAATATTTTTTTCCTTTGCGTTTCTCGGCTGCTCTCGCCTGGTAATTTTGTGATGCAATTTCGACCGAAACCGTTCCCAATTTTGTTTTTAATTCGGGATCTTTGGGAGTTCTCTCTTTATCATCAATTTTTTTATGATATAAACGGGATGGATGTTGTTCATAGTATCTGTAACTATCCTACAAACTTGTTGCAAACCCCGATGAGGAACTAACGCTGCAACTGTATACCCATGCACTAGCACGTAACAATTTGTAAATAATTCGATTGATTTTAATGTACAACCGTCAGGTCCTACCAAACGTTCTCTGCGCTTCACAAATTTTTCCTTACTCCGAGCTAAAACATGAAGTTTAGACCTAACCGGAAACGTATCTTGTTCTCGACCTGTGCCGGAGGGAACAGTGTGTAAATGTTTCTTCCTTTGCGTTTCTCGGCTGCTTTCGCCTGGTATTTTTGTGATGCAATTTCGACAGAAACCGTTCCCAATTTTGTTTTTAATTTGGGATCTTTGGGAGTTCTCTCTTTATCATCAATTTTTTTATGATATAAACGGGATGGATGTTGTTCATAGTATCTGTAACTATCCTACAAACTTGTTGCAAACCCCGATGAGGAACTAACGCTGCAACTGTATACCCATGCACTAGCACGTAACAATTTGTAAATAATTCGATTGATTTTAATGTACAACCGTCAGGTCCTACCAAACGTTCTCTGCGCTTCACAAATCTTTCCTTACTCCGAGCCAAAACATGAAGTTCAGACCTAACCGGAAACGTATCTTGTTCTCGACCTGTGCCCGAGGGAACGGTGTGTAAATATTTTTTTCCTTTGCGTTTCTCGGCTGCTCTCGCCTGGTAATTTTGTGATGCAATTTCGACCGAAACCGTTCCCAATTTTGTTTTTAATTCGGGATCTTTGGGAGTTCTCTCTTTATCATCAATTTTTTTATGATATAAACGGGATGGATGTTGTTCATAGTATCTGTAACTATCCTACAAACTTGTTGCAAACCCCGATGAGGAACTAACGCTGCAACTGTATACCCATGCACTAGCACGTAACAATTTGTAAATAATTCGATTGATTTTAATGTACAACCGTCAGGTCCTACCAAACGTTCTCTGCGCTTCACAAATCTTTCCTCTTACTCCGAGCTAAAACATGAGGTTCAGACCTAACCGGAAACGTATCTTGTTCTCGACCTGTGCCGGAGGGAACGGTGTGTAAATATTTTTTTCCTTTGCGCTTCTCGGCTGCTTCAGCCTGGTATTTTTGTGATGCAATTTTGGCAAAAACCTTCCCAATTTTGTTTTTAATTTGGGATCTTTGGGAGTTCTCTCTTTATCATCAATTTTTTTATGATATAAACGGGATGGATGTTGTTCATAGTATCTGTAACTATCCTACAAACTTGTTGCAAACCCCAATGAGGAACTAACGCTGCAACTGTATACCAATGCACTAGCACGTAACAGTTTGTAAATAATTCGATTGATTTTAATGTACAACCGTCAGGTCCTACCAAACGTTCTCTGCGCTTCACAAATTTTTCCTTACTCCGAGCTAAAACATGAAGTTTAGACCTAACCGGTAACGTATCTTGTTCTCGACTTGTGCCGGAGGGAACAGTGTGTAAATATTTTTTTCCTTTGCGTTTCTCGGCTGCTTTCGCCTGGTATTTTTGTGATGCAATTTCGACAGAAACCGTTCCCAATTTTGTTTTTAATTTGGGATCTTTGGGAGTTCTCTCTTTATCATCAATTTTTTTATGATATAAACGGGATGAATGTTGTTCATAGTATCTGTAACTATCCTACAAACTTGTTGCAAACCCCGATGAGGAACTAACGCTGCAACTGTATACCCATGCACTAGCACGTAACAATTTGTAAATAATTCGATTGATTTTAATGTACAACCGTCAGGTCCTACCAAACGTTCTCTGCGCTTCACAAATCTTTCCTTACTCCGAGCCAAAACATGAAGTTCAGACCTAACCGGAAACGTATCTTGTTCTCGACCTGTGCCCGAGGGAACGGTGAATAAATATTTTTTTCCTTTGCGTTTCTCGGCTGCTCTCGCCTGGTAATTTTGTGATGCAATTTCGACCGAAACCGTTCCCAATTTTGTTTTTAATTCGGGATCTTTGGGAGTTCTCTCTTTATCATCAATTTTTTTATGATATAAACGGGATGGATGTTGTTCATAGTATCTGTAACTATCCTACAAACTTGTTGCAAACCCCGATGAGGAACTAACGCTGCAACTGTATACCCATGCACTAGCACGTAACAATTTGTAAATAATTCGATTGATTTTAATGTACAACCGTCAGGTCCTACCAAACGTTCTCTGCGCTTCACAAATCTTTCCTCTTACTCCGAGCTAAAACATGAAGTTCAGACCTAACCGGAAACGTATCTTGTTCTCGACCTGTGCCGGAGGGAACGGTGTGTAAATATTTTTTTCCTTTGCGTTTCTCGGCTGCTTCAGCCTGGTATTTTTGTGATGCAATTTTGGCAAAAACCTTCCCAATTTTGTTTTTAATTTGGGATCTTTGGGAGTTCTCTCTTTATCATCAATTTTTTTATGATATAAACGGGATGGATGTTGTTCATAGTATCTGTAACTATCCTACAAACTTGTTGCAAACCCCAATGAGGAACTAACGCTGCAACTGTATACCAATGCACTAGCACGTAACAGTTTGTAAATAATTCGATTGATTTTAATGTACAACCGTCAGGTCCTACCAAACGTTCTCTGCGCTTCACAAATTTTTCCTTACTCCGAGCTAAAACATGAAGTTTAGACCTAACCGGTAACGTATCTTGTTCTCGACTTGTGCCGGAGGGAACGGTGTGTAAATATTTTTTTCCTTTGCGTTTCTCGGCTGCTTTCGCCTGGTATTTTTGTGATGCAATTTCGACAGAAACCGTTCCCAATTTTGTTTTTAATTTGGGATCTTTGGGAGTTCTCTCTTTATCATCAATTTTTTTATGATATAAACGGGATGGATGTTGTTCATAGTATCTGTAACTATCCTACAAACTTGTTGCAAACCCCGATGAGGAACTAACGCTGCAACTGTATACCCATGCACTAGCACGTAACAATTTGTAAATAATTCGATTGATTTTAATGTACAACCGTCAGGTCCTACCAAACGTTCTCTGCGCTTCACAAATCTTTCCTTACTCCTAGCTAAAACATGAAGTTTAGACCTAACCGGTAACGTATCTTGTTCTCGACTTGTGCCGGAGGGAACGGTGTGTAAATATTTTTCTCCTTTGCGTTTCTCGGCTGCTTCAGCCTGGTATTTTTGTGATGCAATTTTGACAGAAACCGTTCCCAATTTTGTCTTTAATTTGGGATCTTTGAGAGTTCTCTCTTTATCATCAGTTTTATTATGATATAAACGGGATGGATGTTGTTCATAGTATCTGTAACTATCCTACAAACTTGTTGCAAACCCCGATGAGGAACTAACGTTGCAACTGTATACCCATGCACTAGCACGTAACAATTTGTAAATAATTCGATTGATTTTAATGTACAACCGTCAGGTCCTACCAAACGTTCTCTGCGCTTCACAAATTTTTCCTTACTCCGAGCTAAAACATGAAGTTTAGACCTAACCGGAAACGTATCTTGTTCTCGACCTGTGCCGGAGGGAACAGTGTGTAAATGTTTTTTCCTTTGCGTTTCTCGGCTGCTTTCGCCTGGTATTTTTGTGATGCAATTTCGACAGAAACCGTTCCCAATTTTGTTTTTAATTTGGGATCTTTGGGAGTTCTCTCTTTATCATCAATTTTTTTATGATATAAACGGGATGGATGTTGTTCATAGTATCTGTAACTATCCTACAAACTTGTTGCAAACCCCGATGAGGAACTAACGCTGCAACTGTATACCCATGCACTAGCACGTAACAATTTGTAAATAATTCGATTGATTTTAATGTACAACCGTCAGGTCCTACCAAACGTTCTCTGCGCTTCACAAATTTTTCCTTACTCCGAGCTAAAACATGAAGTTTAGACCTAACCGGAAACGTATCTTGTTCTCGACCTGTGCCGGAGGGAACAGTGTGTAAATGTTTTTTCCTTTGCGTTTCTCGGCTGCTTTCGCCTGGTATTTTTGTGATGCAATTTCGACAGAAACCGTTCCCAATTTTGTTTTTAATTTGGGATCTTTGGGAGTTCTCTCTTTATCATCAATTTTTTTATGATATAAACGGGATGGATGTTGTTCATAGTATCTGTAACTATCCTACAAACTTGTTGCAAACCCCGATGAGGAACTAACGTTGCAACTGTATACCCATGCACTAGCACGTAACAATTTGTAAATAATTCGATTGATTTTAATGTACAACCGTCAGCTCCTACCAAACGTTCTCTGCGCTTCACAAATTTTTCCTTACTCCGAGCTAAAACATGAAGTTTAGACCTAACCGGAAACGTATCTTGTTCTCGACCTGTGCCGGAGGGAACAGTGTGTAAATGTTTTTTCCTTTGCGTTTCTCGGCTGCTTTCGCCTGGTATTTTTGTGATGCAATTTCGACAGAAACCGTTCCCAATTTTGTTTTTAATTTGGGATCTTTGGGAGTTCTCTCTTTATCATCAATTTTTTTATGATATAAACGGGATGGATGTTGTTCATAGTATCTGTAACTATCCTACAAACTTGTTGCAAACCCCGATGAGGAACTAACGTTGCAACTGTATACCCATGCACTAGCACGTAACAATTTGTAAATAATTCGATTGATTTTAATGTACAACCGTCAGGTCCTACCAAACGTTCTCTGCGCTTCACAAATTTTTCCTTACTCCGAGCTAAAACATGAAGTTTAGACCTAACCGGAAACGTATCTTGTTCTCGACCTGTGCCGGAGGGAACAGTGTGTAAATGTTTTTTCCTTTGCGTTTCTCGGCTGCTTTCGCCTGGTATTTTTGTGATGCAATTTCGACAGAAACCGTTCCCAATTTTGTTTTTAATTTGGGATCTTTGGGAGTTCTCTCTTTATCATCAATTTTTTTATGATATAAACGGGATGGATGTTGTTCATAGTATCTGTAACTATCCTACAAACTTGTTGCAAACCCCGATGAGGAACTAACGTTGCAACTGTATACCCATGCACTAGCACGTAACAATTTGTAAATAATTCGATTGATTTTAATGTACAACCGTCAGCTCCTACCAAACGTTCTCTGCGCTTCACAAATTTTTCCTTACTCCGAGCTAAAACATGAAGTTTAGACCTAACCGGAAACGTATCTTGTTCTCGACCTGTGCCGGAGGGAACAGTGTGTAAATGTTTTTTCCTTTGCGTTTCTCGGCTGCTTTCGCCTGGTATTTTTGTGATGCAATTTCGACAGAAACCGTTCCCAATTTTGTTTTTAATTTGGGATCTTTGGGAGTTCTCTCTTTATCATCAATTTTTTTATGATATAAACGGGATGGATGTTGTTCATAGTATCTGTAACTATCCTACAAACTTGTTGCAAACCCCGATGAGGAACTAACGCTGCAACTGTATACCCATGCACTAGCACGTAACAATTTGTAAATAATTCGATTGACTTTAATGTACAACCTTCAGGTCCTACCAAACGTTCTCTGCGCTTCACAAATTTTTCCTTACTCCGAGCTAAAACATGAAGTTTAGACCTAACCGGTAACGTATCTTGTTCTCGACTTGTGCCGGAGGGAACAGTGTGTAAATATTTTTTTCCTTTGCGTTTCTCGGCTGCTTTCGCCTGGTATTTTTGTGATGCAATTTCGACAGAAACCGTTCCCAATTTTGTTTTTAATTTGGGATCTTTGGGAGTTCTCTCTTTATCATCAATTTTTTATGTTATAAACGAGATGGATGTTGCTCATAGTATCTGTAACTATCCTACAAACTTGTTGCAAACCCCGATGGGGCCCTAACGCTACAACTGTATACCCATGCACTAGCACGTAACAGTTTGTAAATAATTCGATTGATTTCAATGTACAACCGTCAGGTACTACCAAATGTTCTCTGCGCTTCACAAATTTTTCCTTACTCCGAGCTAAAACATGAAGTTTAGACCTAAACGGAAACGTATCTTGTTCTCGACCTGTGCCGGAGGAAACGGTGTGTAAATATTTTTTTCCTTTGCGTTTCTCGGCTGCTTCAGCCTGGTATTTTTGTGATGCAATTTTGGCAAAAACCGTCCCAATTTTGTTTTTAATTTGGGATCTTTGGGAGTTCTCTCTTTATCATCAATTTTTTATGTTATAAACGAGATGGATGTTGCTCATAGTATCTGTAACTATCCTACAAACTTGTTGCAAACCCCGATGGGGCCCTAACGCTACAACTGTATACCCATGCACTAGCACGTAACAGTTTGTAAATAATTCGATTGATTTCAATGTACAACCGTCAGGTACTACCAAATGTTCTCTGCGCTTCACAAATTTTTCCTTACTCCGAGCTAAAACATGAAGTTTAGACCTAAACGGAAACGTATCTTGTTCTCGACCTGTGCCGGAGGAAACGGTGTGTAAATATTTTTTTCCTTTGCGTTTCTCGGCTGCTTCAGCCTGGTATTTTTGTGATGCAATTTTGGCAAAAACCGTCCCAATTTTGTTTTTAATTTGGGATCTTTGGGAGTTCTCTCTTTATCATCAATTTTTTATGTTATAAACGAGATGGATGTTGCTCATAGTATCTGTAACTATCCTACAAACTTGTTGCAAACCCCGATGGGGCCCTAACGCTACAACTGTATACCCATGCACTAGCACGTAACAGTTTGTAAATAATTCGATTGATTTCAATGTACAACCGTCAGGTACTACCAAACGTTCTCTGCGCTTCACAAATTTTTCCTTACTCCGAGCTAAAACATGAAGTTTAGACCTAACCGGAAACGTATCTTGTTCTCGACCTGTGCCGGAGGGAACAGTGTGTAAATGTTTTTTCCTTTGCGTTTCTCGGCTGCTTTCGCCTGGTATTTTTGTGATGCAATTTCGACAGAAACCGTTCCCAATTTTGTTTTTAATTTGGGATCTTTGGGAGTTCTCTCTTTATCATCAATTTTTTATGTTATAAACGAGATGGATGTTGCTCATAGTATCTGTAACTATCCTACAAACTTGTTGCAAACCCCGATGGGGCCCTAACGCTACAACTGTATACCCATGCACTAGCACGTAACAGTTTGTAAATAATTCGATTGATTTCAATGTACAACCGTCAGGTACTACCAAATGTTCTCTGCGCTTCACAAATTTTTCCTTACTCCGAGCTAAAACATGAAGTTTAGACCTAAACGGAAACGTATCTTGTTCTCGACCTGTGCCGGAGGAAACGGTGTGTAAATATTTTTTTCCTTTGCGTTTCTCGGCTGCTTCAGCCTGGTATTTTTGTGATGCAATTTTGGCAAAAACCGTCCCAATTTTGTTTTTAATTTGGGATCTTTGGGAGTTCTCTCTTTATCATCAATTTTTTATGTTATAAACGAGATGGATGTTGCTCATAGTATCTGTAACTATCCTACAAACTTGTTGCAAACCCCGATGGGGCCCTAACGCTACAACTGTATACCCATGCACTAGCACGTAACAGTTTGTAAATAATTCGATTGATTTCAATGTACAACCGTCAGGTACTACCAAATGTTCTCTGCGCTTCACAAATTTTTCCTTACTCCGAGCTAAAACATGAAGTTTAGACCTAAACGGAAACGTATCTTGTTCTCGACCTGTGCCGGAGGAAACGGTGTGTAAATATTTTTTTCCTTTGCGTTTCTCGGCTGCTTCAGCCTGGTATTTTTGTGATGCAATTTTGGCAAAAACCGTCCCAATTTTGTTTTTAATTTGGGATCTTTGGGAGTTCTCTCTTTATCATCAATTTTTTATGTTATAAACGAGATGGATGTTGCTCATAGTATCTGTAACTATCCTACAAACTTGTTGCAAACCCCGATGGGGCCCTAACGCTACAACTGTATACCCATGCACTAGCACGTAACAGTTTGTAAATAATTCGATTGATTTCAATGTACAACCGTCAGGTACTACCAAATGTTCTCTGCGCTTCACAAATTTTTCCTTACTCCGAGCTAAAACATGAAGTTTAGACCTAAACGGAAACGTATCTTGTTCTCGACCTGTGCCGGAGGAAACGGTGTGTAAATATTTTTTTCCTTTGCGTTTCTCGGCTGCTTCAGCCTGGTATTTTTGTGATGCAATTTTGGCAAAAACCGTCCCAATTTTGTTTTTAATTTGGGATCTTTGGGAGTTCTCTCTTTATCATCAATTTTTTATGTTATAAACGAGATGGATGTTGCTCATAGTATCTGTAACTATCCTACAAACTTGTTGCAAACCCCGATGGGGCCCTAACGCTACAACTGTATACCCATGCACTAGCACGTAACAGTTTGTAAATAATTCGATTGATTTCAATGTACAACCGTCAGGTACTACCAAATGTTCTCTGCGCTTCACAAATTTTTCCTTACTCCGAGCTAAAACATGAAGTTTAGACCTAAACGGAAACGTATCTTGTTCTCGACCTGTGCCGGAGGAAACGGTGTGTAAATATTTTTTTCCTTTGCGTTTCTCGGCTGCTTCAGCCTGGTATTTTTGTGATGCAATTTTGGCAAAAACCGTCCCAATTTTGTTTTTAATTTGGGATCTTTGGGAGTTCTCTCTTTATCATCAATTTTTTATGTTATAAACGAGATGGATGTTGCTCATAGTATCTGTAACTATCCTACAAACTTGTTGCAAACCCCGATGGGGCCCTAACGCTACAACTGTATACCCATGCACTAGCACGTAACAGTTTGTAAATAATTCGATTGATTTCAATGTACAACCGTCAGGTACTACCAAATGTTCTCTGCGCTTCACAAATTTTTCCTTACTCCGAGCTAAAACATGAAGTTTAGACCTAAACGGAAACGTATCTTGTTCTCGACCTGTGCCGGAGGAAACGGTGTGTAAATATTTTTTTCCTTTGCGTTTCTCGGCTGCTTCAGCCTGGTATTTTTGTGATGCAGTTTTGGCAAAAACCGTCCCAATTTTGTTTTTAATTTGGGATCTTTGGGAGTTCTCTCTTTATCATCAATTTTTTATGTTATAAACGAGATGGATGTTGCTCATAGTATCTGTAACTATCCTACAAACTTGTTGCAAACCCCGATGGGGCCCTAACGCTACAACTGTATACCCATGCACTAGAACGTAACAGTTTGTAAATAATTCGATTGATTTCAATGTACAACCGTCAGGTACTACCAAACGTTCTCTGCGCTTCACAAATTTTTCCATACTCCGAGCTAAAACATGAAGTTTAGACCTAACCGGTAACGTATCTTGTTCTCGACTTGTGCCGGAGGGAACAGTGTGTAAATATTTTTTTCCTTTGCGCTTCTCGGCTGCTTTCGCCTGGTATTTTTGTGATGCAATTTCGACAGAAACCGTTCCCAATTTTGTTTTCAATTTGGGATCTTTGGGAGTTCTCTCTTTATCTTCAATTTTTTTATGATATAAACGGGACGGATGTTGTTCATAGTATCTGTAACTATCCTACAAACTTGTTGCAAACCCCAATGAGGAACTAACGCTGCAACTGTATACCCATGCACTAGCACGTAACAATTTGTAAATAATTCGATTGATTTTAATGTACAACCGTCAGGTCCTACCAAACGTTCTCTGCGCTTCACAAATTTTTCCTTACTCCGAGCTAAAACATGAAGTTTAGAATTAACCGGTAACGTATCTTGTTCTCGACTTGTGCCGGAGGGAACAGTGTGTAAATGTTTTTTTCCTTTGCGTTTCTCGGCTGCTTTCGCCCGGTATTTTTGTGATGCAATTTCGACAGAAACCGTTCCCAGTTTTGTCTTTAATTCGGGATCTTTGGGAGTTCTCTCTTTATCATCAATTTTTTTATGATATAAACGGGATGGATGTTGTTCATAGTATCTGTAACTATCCTACAAACTTGTTGCAAACCCCGATGAGGAACTAACGCTGCAACTGTATACCCATGCACTAGCACGTAACAATTTGTAAATAATTCGATTGATTTTAATGTACAACCGTCAGGTCCTACCAAACGCTCTCTGCGCTTCACAAATCTTTCCTTACTCCGAGCTAAAACATGAAGTTTAGACCTAACCGGAAACGTATCTTGTTCTCGACCAGTGCCGGAGGGAACGGCGTGTAAATATTTTTTTCCTTTGCGTTTCTCGGCTGCTTCAGCCTGGTATTTTTGTGATGCAATTTTGGCAAAAACCGTCCCAATTGTGTTTTTAATTTGGGATCTTTGGGAGTTCTCTCTTTATCATCAATTTTTTATATTATAAACGAGATAGATGTTGTTCATAGTATCTGTAACTTTCCTACAAACTTGTTGCAAACCCCGATGGGGCCCTAACGCTACAACTGTATACCCATGCACTAGCACGTAACAGTTTGTAAATAATTCGATTGATTTCAATGTACAACCGTCAGGTCCTACCAAACGTTCTCTGCGCTTCACAAATTTTTTCTTACTGCGAGCTAAAACATGAAGTTTAGACCTAACCGGAAACGTATCTTGTTCTCGACCTGTGCCGGAGGGAACAGTGTGTAAATATTTTTTTCCTTTGCGTTTCTCTGCTGCTTTCGCCTGGTAATTTTGTGATGCAATTTCGACAGAAACCGTTCCCAATTTTGTTTTTAATTTGGGATCTTTGGGAGTTCTCTCTTTATCATCAATTTCTTTATGATATAAACGGGATGGATGTTGTTCATAGTATCTGTAACTATCCTACAAACTTGTTGCAAACCCCAATGAGGAACTAACGCTGCAACTGTATACCAATGCACTAGCACGTAACAGTTTGTAAATAATTCGATTGATTTCAATGTACAACCGTCAGGTACTACCAAACGTTCTCTGCGCTTCACAAATTTTTCCTTACTCCGAGCTAAAACATGAAGTTTAGACCTAACCGGAAACGTATCTTGTTCTCGACCTGTGCCGGAGGGAACAGTGTGTAAATGTTTTTTCCTTTGCGTTTCTCGGCTGCTTTCGCCTGGTATTTTTGTGATGCAATTTCGACAGAAACCGTTCCCAATTTTGTTTTTAATTTGGGATCTTTGGGAGTTCTCTCTTTATCATCAATTTTTTTATGATATAAACGGGATGGATGTTGTTCATAGTATCTGTAACTATCCTACAAACTTGTTGCAAACCCCGATGAGGAACTAACGCTGCAACTGTATACCCATGCACTAGCACGTAACAATTTGTAAATAATTCGATTGATTTTAATGTACAACCGTCAGGTCCTACCAAACGTTCTCTGCGCTTCACAAATTTTTCCTTACTCCGAGCTAAAACATGAAGTTTAGACCTAACCGGTAACGTGTCTTGTTCTCGACTTGTGCCGGAGGGAACAGTGTGTAAATATTTTTTTCCTTTGCGCTTCTCGGCTGCTTTCGCCTGGTATTTTTGTGATGCAATTTCGACAGAAACCGTTCCCAATTTTGTTTTTAATTTGGGATCTTTGGGAGTTCTCTTTTTATCATCAATTTTTTATGTTATAAACGAGATGGATGTTGCTCATAGTATCTGTAACTATCCTACAAACTTGTTGCAAACCCCGATGGGGCCCTAACGCTACAACTGTATACCCATGCACTAGCACGTAACAGTTTGTAAATAATTCGATTGATTTCAATGTACAACCGTCAGGTACTACCAAACGTTCTCTGCGCTTCACAAATTTTTCCTTACTCCGAGCTAAAACATGAAGTTTAGACCTAAACGGAAACGTATCTTGTTCTCGACCTGTGCCGGAGGAAACGGTGTGTAAATATTTTTTTCCTTTGCGTTTCTCGGCTGCTTCAGCTTGGTATTTTTGTGATGCAATTTTGGCAAAAACCGTCCCAATTTTGTTTTTAATTTGGGATCTTTAGGAGTTCTCTCTTTATCATCAATTTTTTTATGATATAAACGGGATGGATGTTGTTCATAGTATCTGTAACTATCCTACAAACTTGTTGCAAACCCCGATGAGGAACTAACGCTGCAACTGTATACCCATGCACTAGCACGTAACAATTTGTAAATAATTCGATTGATTTTAATGTACAACCGTCAGGTCCTACCAAACGTTCTCTGCGCTTCACAAATCTTTCCTTACTCCGAGCTAAAACATGAAGTTTAGACCTAACCGGAAACGTATCTTGTTCTCGACCAGTGCCGGAGGGAACGGCGTGTAAATATTTTTTTCCTTTGCGTTTCTCGGCTGCTTCAGCCTGGTATTTTTGTGATGCAATTTCGACAGAAACCGTTCCCAATTTTGTTTTTAATTTGGGATCTTTGGGAGTTCTCTCTTTATCATCAATTTTTTTATGATATAAACGGGATGGATGTTGTTCATAGTATCTGTAACTATCCTACAAACTTGTTGCAAACCCCTATGAGGAACTAACGCTGCAACTGTATACCCATGCACTAGCACGTAACAATTTGTAAATAATTCGATTGATTTTAATGTACAACCGTCAGGTCTTACCAAACGTTCTCTGCGCTTCACAAATCTTTCCTTACTCCGAGCTAAAACATGAAGTTTAGACCTAACCGGAAACGTATCTTGTTCTCGACTTGTGCCGGAGGGAACGGTGTGTAAATATTTTTTTCCTTTGCGCTTCTCGGCTGCTTTCGCCTGGTAATTTTGTGATGCAATTTTGACAGAAACCGTTTCCAATTTTGTTTTTAATTCGGGATCTTTGGGAGTTCTCTCTTTATCATCAATTTTTTTATGATATAAACGGGATGGATGTTGTTCATAGTATCTGTAACTATCCTACAAACTTGTTGCAAACCCCGATGAGGAACTAACGCTACAACTGTATACCCATGCACTAGCACGTAACAGTTTGTAAATAATTCGATTGATTTCAATGTACAACCGTCAGGTCCTACCAAACGTTCTCTGCGCTTCACAAATTTTTTCTTACTGCGAGCTAAAACATGAAGTTTAGACCTAACCGGAAACGTATCTTGTTCTCGACCTGTGCCGGAGGGAACAGTGTGTAAATATTTTTTTCCTTTGCGTTTCTCTGCTGCTTTCGCCTGGTATTTTTGTGATGCAATTTCGACAGAAACCGTTCCCAATTTTGTTTTTAATTTGGGATCTTTGGGAGTTCTCTCTTTATCATCAATTTCTTTATGATATAAACGGGATGGATGTTGTTCATAGTATCTGTAACTATCCTACAAACTTGTTGCAAACCCCAATGAGGAACTAACGCTGCAACTGTATACCAATGCACTAGCACGTAACAATTTGTAAATAATTCGATTGATTTTAATGTACAACCGTCAGGTCCTACCAAACGTTCTCTGCGCTTCACAAATTTTTTCTTACTCCGAGCTAAAACATGAAGTTTAGACCTAACAGGAAACGTATCTTGTTCTCGACCTGTGCCGGAGGGAACGATGTGTAAATATTTTTTTCCTTTGCGTTTCTCGGCTGCTTTCGCCTGGTATTTTTGTGATGCAATTTCGACAGAAACCGTTCTCAATTTTGTTTTTAATTCGGGATCTTTGGGAGTTCTCTCTTTATCATCAATTTTTTTATGATATAAACGGGATGGATGTTGTTCATAGTATCTGTAACTATCCTACAAACTTGTTGCAAACCCCGATGAGGAACTAACGCTGCAACTGTATACCCATGCACTAGCACGTAACAATTTGTAAATAATTCGATTGATTTTAATGTACAACCGTCAGGTCCTACCAAACGTTCTCTGCGCTTCACAAATCTTTCCTTACTCCGAGCTAAAACATGAAGTTTAGACCTAACCGGAAACGTATCTTGTTCTCGACCTGTGCCGGAGGGAACAGTGTGTAAATATTTTTTTCCTTTGCGTTTCTCGGCTGCTTTCGCCTGGTAATTTTGTGATGCAATTTCGACAGAAACCGTTCCCAATTTTGTTTTTAATTCGGGATCTTTGGGAGTTCTCTCTTTATCATCAATTTTTTTATGATATAAACGGGATGGATGTTGTTCATAGTATCTGTAACTATCCTACAAACTTGTTGCAAACCCCGATGAGGAACTAACGCTGCAACTGTATGCCCATGCACTAGCACGTAACAATTTGTAAATAATTCGATTGATTTTAATGTACAACCGTCAGATCCTACCAAACGTTCTCTGCGCTTCACAAATCTTTCCTTACTCCGAGCTAAAACATGAAGTTTAGACCTAACCGGAAACGTATCTTGTTCTCGACCTGTGCCGGAGGGAACGGTGTGTAAATATTTTTTTCCTTTGCGTTTCTCGGCTGCTTCAGCCTGGTATTTCTGTGATGCAATTTTGGCAAAAACCGTCCCAATTGTGTTTTTAATTTGGGATCTTTGGGAGTTCTCTCTTTATCATCAATTTTTTATGTTATAAACGAGATGGATGTTGCTCATAGTATCTGTAACTATCCTACAAACTTGTTGCAAACCCCGATGGGGCCCTAACGCTACAACTGTATACCCATGCACTAGCACGTAACAATTTGTAAATAATTCGATTGATTTTAATGTACAACCGTCAGGTCCTACCAAACGTTCTCTGCGCTTCACAAATTTTTCCTTACTCCGAGCTAAAACATGAAGTTTAGACCTAACCGGAAACGTATCTTGTTCTCGACCTGTGCCGGAGGGAACGATGTGTAAATATTTTTTTCCTTTGCGTTTCTCGGCTGCTTTCGCCTGGTATTTTTGTGATGCAATTTCGACAGAAACCGTTCCCAATTTTGTTTTTAATTCGGGATCTTTGGGAGTTCTCTCTTTATCATCAATTCTTTTATGATATAAACGGGATGGATGTTGTTCATAGTATCTGTAACTATCCTACAAACTTGTTGCAAACCCCGATGAGGAACTAACGCTGCAACTGTATACCCATGCACTAGCACGTAACAATTTGTAAATAATTCGATTGATTTTAATGTACAACCGTCAGGTCCTACCAAACGTTCTCTGCGCTTCACAAATCTTTCCTTACTCCGAGCTAAAACATGAAGTTTAGACCTAACCGGAAACGTATCTTGTTCTCGACCAGTGCCGGAGGGAACGGCGTGTAAATATTTTTTTCCTTTGCGTTTCTCGGCTGCTTCAGCCTGGTATTTTTGTGATGCAATTTTGGCAAAAACCGTCCCAATTGTGTTTTTAATTTGGGATCTTTGGGAGTTCTCTCTTTATCATCAATTTTTTATATTATAAACGAGATAGATGTTGTTCATAGTATCTGTAACTTTCCTACAAACTTGTTGCAAACCCCGATGGGGCCCTAACGCTACAACTGTATACCCATGCACTAGCACGTAACAGTTTGTAAATAATTCGATTGATTTCAATGTACAACCGTCAGGTCCTACCAAACGTTCTCTGCGCTTCACAAATCTTTCCTTACTCCGAGCTAAAACATGAAGTTTAGACCTAACCGGAAACGTATCTTGTTCTCGACCTGTGCCGGAGGGAACGGTGTGTAAATATTTTTTTCCTTTGCGTTTCTCGGCTGCTTCAGCCTGGTATTTCTGTGATGCAATTTTGGCAAAAACCGTCCCAATTGTGTTTTTAATTTGGGATCTTTGGGAGTTCTCTCTTTATCATCAATTTTTTATGTTATAAACGAGATGGATGTTGCTCATAGTATCTGTAACTATCCTACAAACTTGTTGCAAACCCCGATGGGGCCCTAACGCTACAACTGTATACCCATGCACTAGCACGTAACAATTTGTAAATAATTCGATTGATTTTAATGTACAACCGTCAGGTCCTACCAAACGTTCTCTGCGCTTCACAAATTTTTCCTTACTCCGAGCTAAAACATGAAGTTTAGACCTAACCGGAAACGTATCTTGTTCTCGACCTGTGCCGGAGGGAACGATGTGTAAATATTTTTTTTCTTTGCGTTTCTCGGCTGCTTTCGCCTGGTATTTTTGTGATGCAATTTCGACAGAAACCGTTCCCAATTTTGTTTTTAATTCGGGATCTTTGGGAGTTCTCTCTTTATCATCAATTCTTTTATGATATAAACGGGATGGATGTTGTTCATAGTATCTGTAACTATCCTACAAACTTGTTGCAAACCCCGATGAGGAACTAACGCTGCAACTGTATACCCATGCACTAGCACGTAACAATTTGTAAATAATTCGATTGATTTTAATGTACAACCGTCAGGTCCTACCAAACGTTCTCTGCGCTTCACAAATCTTTCCTTACTCCGAGCTAAAACATGAAGTTTAGACCTAACCGGAAACGTATCTTGTTCTCGACCAGTGCCGGAGGGAACGGCGTGTAAATATTTTTTTCCTTTGCGTTTCTCGGCTGCTTCAGCCTGGTATTTTTGTGATGCAATTTTGGCAAAAACCGTCCCAATTGTGTTTTTAATTTGGGATCTTTGGGAGTTCTCTCTTTATCATCAATTTTTTATATTATAAACGAGATAGATGTTGTTCATAGTATCTGTAACTTTCCTACAAACTTGTTGCAAACCCCGATGGGGCCCTAACGCTACAACTGTATACCCATGCACTAGCACGTAACAGTTTGTAAATAATTCGATTGATTTCAATGTACAACCGTCAGGTCCTACCAAACGTTCTCTGCGCTTCACAAATTTTTTCTTACTGCGAGCTAAAACATGAAGTTTAGACCTAACCGGAAACGTATCTTGTTCTCGACCTGTGCCGGAGGGAACAGTGTGTAAATATTTTTTTCCTTTGCGTTTCTCTGCTGCTTTCGCCTGGTAATTTTGTGATGCAATTTCGACAGAAACCGTTCCCAATTTTGTTTTTAATTTGGGATCTTTGGGAGTTCTCTCTTTATCATCAATTTCTTTATGATATAAACGGGATGGATGTTGTTCATAGTATCTGTAACTATCCTACAAACTTGTTGCAAACCCCAATGAGGAACTAACGCTGCAACTGTATACCAATGCACTAGCACGTAACAGTTTGTAAATAATTCGATTGATTTTAATGTACAACCGTCAGGTCCTACCAAACGTTCTCTGCGCTTCACAAATCTTTCCTTACTCCGAGCTAAAACATGAAGTTTAGACCTAACCGGAAACGTATCTTGTTCTCGACCAGTGCCGGAGGGAACGGCGTGTAAATATTTTTTTCCTTTGCGTTTCTCGGCTGCTTCAGCCTGGTATTTTTGTGATGCAATTTTGGCAAAAACCGTCCCAATTGTGTTTTTAATTTGGGATCTTTGGGAGTTCTCTCTTTATCATCAATTTTTTATATTATAAACGAGATAGATGTTGTTCATAGTATCTGTAACTTTCCTACAAACTTGTTGCAAACCCCGATGGGGCCCTAACGCTACAACTGTATACCCATGCACTAGCACGTAACAGTTTGTAAATAATTCGATTGATTTCAATGTACAACCGTCAGGTCCTACCAAACGTTCTCTGCGCTTCACAAATTTTTTCTTACTGCGAGCTAAAACATGAAGTTTAGACCTAACCGGAAACGTATCTTGTTCTCGACCTGTGCCGGAGGGAACAGTGTGTAAATATTTTTTTCCTTTGCGTTTCTCTGCTGCTTTCGCCTGGTAATTTTGTGATGCAATTTCGACAGAAACCGTTCCCAATTTTGTTTTTAATTTGGGATCTTTGGGAGTTCTCTCTTTATCATCAATTTCTTTATGATATAAACGGGATGGATGTTGTTCATAGTATCTGTAACTATCCTACAAACTTGTTGCAAACCCCGATGGGGCCCTAACGCTACAACTGTATACCCATGCACTAGCACGTAACAGTTTGTAAATAATTCGATTGATTTCAATGTACAACCGTCAGGTCCTACCAAACGTTCTCTGCGCTTCACAAATTTTTTCTTACTGCGTGCTAAAACATGAAGTTTAGACCTAACCGGAAACGTATCTTGTTCTCGACCTGTGCCGGAGGGAACAGTGTGTAAATATTTTTTTCCTTTGCGTTTCTCTGCTGCTTTCGCCTGGTAATTTTGTGATGCAATTTCGACAGAAACCGTTCCCAATTTTGTTTTTAATTTGGGATCTTTGGGAGTTCTCTCTTTATCATCAATTTCTTTATGATATAAACGGGATGGATGTTGTTCATAGTATCTGTAACTATCCTACAAACTTGTTGCAAACCCCAATGAGGAACTAACGCTGCAACTGTATACCAATGCACTAGCACGTAACAGTTTGTAAATAATTCGATTGATTTCAATGTACAACCGTCAGGTACTACCAAACGTTCTCTGCGCTTCACAAATTTTTCCTTACTCCGAGCTAAAACATGAAGTTTAGACCTAACCGGAAACGTATCTTGTTCTCGACCTGTGCCGGAGGGAACAGTGTGTAAATGTTTTTTCCTTTGCGTTTCTCGGCTGCTTTCGCCTGGTATTTTTGTGATGCAATTTCGACAGAAACCGTTCCCAATTTTGTTTTTAATTTGGGATCTTTGGGAGTTCTCTCTTTATCATCAATTTTTTTATGATATAAACGGGATGGATGTTGTTCATAGTATCTGTAACTATCCTACAAACTTGTTGCAAACCCCGATGAGGAACTAACGCTGCAACTGTATACCCATGCACTAGCAGGTAACAATTTGTAAATAATTCGATTGATTTTAATGTACAACCGTCAGGTCCTACCAAACGTTCTCTGCGCTTCACAAATCTTTCCTTACTCCGAGCTAAAACATGAAGTTTAGACCTAACCGGAAACGTATCTTGTTCTCGACCAGTGCCGGAGGGAACGGCGTGTAAATATTTTTTTCCTTTGCGTTTCTCGGCTGCTTCAGCCTGGTATTTTTGTGATGCAATTTTGGCAAAAACCGTCCCAATTGTGTTTTTAATTTGGGATCTTTGGGAGTTCTCTCTTTATCATCAATTTTTTATATTATAAACGAGATAGATGTTGTTCATAGTATCTGTAACTTTCCTACAAACTTGTTGCAAACCCCGATGGGGCCCTAACGCTACAACTGTATACCCATGCACTAGCACGTAACAGTTTGTAAATAATTCGATTGATTTCAATGTACAACCGTCAGGTCCTACCAAACGTTCTCTGCGCTTCACAAATTTTCTCTTACTGCGAGCTAAAACATGAAGTTTAGACCTAACCGGAAACGTATCTTGTTCTCGACCTGTGCCGGAGGGAACAGTGTGTAAATATTTTTTTCCTTTGCGTTTCTCTGCTGCTTTCGCCTGGTAATTTTGTGATGCAATTTCGACAGAAACCGTTCCCAATTTTGTTTTTAATTCGGGATCTTTGGGAGTTCTCTCTTTATCATCAATTTCTTTATGATATAAACGGGATGGATGTTGTTCATAGTATCTGTAACTATCCTACAAACTTGTTGCAAACCCCAATGAGGAACTAACGCTGCAACTGTATACCAATGCACTAGCACGTAACAGTTTGTAAATAATTCGATTGATTTCAATGTACAACCGTCAGGTACTACCAAACGTTCTCTGCGCTTCACAAATTTTTCCTTACTCCGAGCTAAAACATGAAGTTTAGACCTAAACGGAAACGTATCTTGTTCTCGACCTGTGCCGGAGGAAACGGTGTGTAAATATTTTTTTCCTTTGCGTTTCTCGGCTGCTTCAGCCTGGTATTTTTGTGATGCAATTTTGGCAAAAACCGTCCCAATTTTGTTTTTAATTTGGGATCTTTAGGAGTTCTCTCTTTATCATCAATTTTTTTATGATATAAACGGGATGGATGTTGTTCATAGTATCTGTAACTATCCTACAAACTTGTTGCAAACCCCGATGAGGAACTAACGCTGCAACTGTATACCCATGCACTAGCACGTAACAATTTGTAAATAATTCGATTGATTTTAATGTACAACCGTCAGGTCCTACCAAACGTTCTCTGCGCTTCACAAATCTTTCCTTACTCCGAGCTAAAACATGAAGTTTAGACCTAACCGGAAACGTATCTTGTTCTCGACCAGTGCCGGAGGGAACGGCGTGTAAATATTTTTTTCCTTTGCGTTTCTCGGCTGCTTCAGCCTGGTATTTTTGTGATGCAATTTCGACAGAAACCGTTCCCAATTTTGTTTTTAATTTGGGATCTTTGGGAGTTCTCTCTTTATCATCAATTTTTTTATGATATAAACGGGATGGATGTTGTTCATAGTATCTGTAACTATCCTACAAACTTGTTGCAAACCCCTATGAGGAACTAACGCTGCAACTGTATACCCATGCACTAGCACGTAACAATTTGTAAATAATTCGATTGATTTTAATGTACAACCGTCAGGTCTTACCAAACGTTCTCTGCGCTTCACAAATCTTTCCTTACTCCGAGCTAAAACATGAAGTTTAGACCTAACCGGAAACGTATCTTGTTCTCGACTTGTGCCGGAGGGAACGGTGTGTAAATATTTTTTTCCTTTGCGTTTCTCGGCTGCTTTCGCCTGGTAATTTTGTGATGCAATTTTGACAGAAACCGTTTCCAATTTTGTTTTTAATTCGGGATCTTTGGGAGTTCTCTCTTTATCATCAATTTTTTTATGATATAAACGGGATGGATGTTGTTCATAGTATCTGTAACTATCCTACAAACTTGTTGCAAACCCCGATGAGGAACTAACGCTGCAACTGTATGCCCATGCACTAGCACGTAACAGTTTGTAAATAATTCGATTGATTTCAATGTACAACCGTCAGGTCCTACCAAACGTTCTCTGCGCTTCACAAATTTTTTCTTACTGCGAGCTAAAACATGAAGTTTAGACCTAACCGGAAACGTATCTTGTTCTCGACCTGTGCCGGAGGGAACAGTGTGTAAATATTTTTTTCCTTTGCGTTTCTCTGCTGCTTTCGCCTGGTATTTTTGTGATGCAATTTCGACAGAAACCGTTCCCAATTTTGTTTTTAATTTGGGATCTTTGGGAGTTCTCTCTTTATCATCAATTTCTTTATGATATAAACGGGATGGATGTTGTTCATAGTATCTGTAACTATCCTACAAACTTGTTGCAAACCCCAATGAGGAACTAACGCTGCAACTGTATACCAATGCACTAGCACGTAACAATTTGTAAATAATTCGATTGATTTTAATGTACAACCGTCAGGTCCTACCAAACGTTCTCTGCGCTTCACAAATTTTTTCTTACTCCGAGCTAAAACATGAAGTTTAGACCTAACAGGAAACGTATCTTGTTCTCGACCTGTGCCGGAGGGAACGATGTGTAAATATTTTTTTCCTTTGCGTTTCTCGGCTGCTTTCGCCTGGTATTTTTGTGATGCAATTTCGACAGAAACCGTTCTCAATTTTGTTTTTAATTCGGGATCTTTGGGAGTTCTCTCTTTATCATCAATTTTTTTATGATATAAACGGGATGGATGTTGTTCATAGTATCTGTAACTATCCTACAAACTTGTTGCAAACCCCGATGAGGAACTAACGCTGCAACTGTATACCTATGCACTAGCACGTAACAATTTGTAAATAATTCGATTGATTTTAATGTACAACCGTCAGGTCCTACCAAACGTTCTCTGCGCTTCACAAATCTTTCCTTACTCCGAGCTAAAACATGAAGTTTAGACCTAACCGGAAACGTATCTTGTTCTCGACCTGTGCCGGAGGGAACAGTGTGTAAATATTTTTTTCCTTTGCGTTTCTCGGCTGCTTTCGCCTGGTAATTTTGTGATGCAATTTCGACAGAAACCGTTCCCAATTTTGTTTTTAATTCGGGATCTTTGGGAGTTCTCTCTTTATCATCAATTTTTTTATGATATAAACGGGATGGATGTTGTTCATAGTATCTGTAACTATCCTACAAACTTGTTGCAAACCCCGATGAGGAACTAACGCTGCAACTGTATGCCCATGCACTAGCACGTAACAATTTGTAAATAATTCGATTGATTTTAATGTACAACCGTCAGATCCTACCAAACGTTCTCTGCGCTTCACAAATCTTTCCTTACTCCGAGCTAAAACATGAAGTTTAGACCTAACCGGAAACGTATCTTGTTCTCGACCTGTGCCGGAGGGAACGGTGTGTAAATATTTTTTTCCTTAGCGTTTCTCGGCTGCTTCAGCCTGGTATTTCTGTGATGCAATTTTGGCAAAAACCGTCCCAATTGTGTTTTTAATTTGGGATCTTTGGGAGTTCTCTCTTTATCATCAATTTTTTATGTTATAAACGAGATGGATGTTGCTCATAGTATCTGTAACTATCCTACAAACTTGTTGCAAACCCCGATGGGGCCCTAACGCTACAACTGTATACCCATGCACTAGCACGTAACAATTTGTAAATAATTCGATTGATTTTAATGTACAACCGTCAGGTCCTACCAAACGTTCTCTGCGCTTCACAAATTTTTCCTTACTCCGAGCTAAAACATGAAGTTTAGACCTAACCGGAAACGTATCTTGTTCTCGACCTGTGCCGGAGGGAACGATGTGTAAATATTTTTTTTCTTTGCGTTTCTCGGCTGCTTTCGCCTGGTATTTTTGTGATGCAATTTCGACAGAAACCGTTTCCAATTTTGTTTTTAATTCGGGATCTTTGGGAGTTCTCTCTTTATCATCAATTCTTTTATGATATAAACGGGATGGATGTTGTTCATAGTATCTGTAACTATCCTACAAACTTGTTGCAAACCCCGATGAGGAACTAACGCTGCAACTGTATACCCATGCACTAGCACGTAACAATTTGTAAATAATTCGATTGATTTTAATGTACAACCGTCAGGTCCTACCAAACGTTCTCTGCGCTTCACAAATCTTTCCTTACTCCGAGCTAAAACATGAAGTTTAGACCTAACCGGAAACGTATCTTGTTCTCGACCTGTGCCGGAGGGAACGGTGTGTAAATATTTTTTTCCTTTGCGTTTCTCGGCTGCTTCAGCCTGGTATTTTTGTGATGCAATTTTGGCAAAAACCGTCCCAATTGTGTTTTTAATTTGGGATCTTTGGGAGTTCTCTCTTTATCATCAATTTTTTATGTTATAAACGAAATGGATGTTGCTCAAAGTATCTGTAACTATCCTACAAACTTGTTGCAAACCCCGATGGGGCCCTAACGCTACAACTGTATACCCATGCACTAGCACGTAACAGTTTGTAAATAATTCGATTGAATTTAATGTACAACCGTCAGGTCCTACCAAACGTTCTCTGCGTTTCACAATTTTCTTCTCATTCCGAGCTAAAGCATGAAGTTTAGACCTAATCGGAAACGTATCTTACTCTCGACCTGTGCCGGAGGGAACGGTGTGTAAATATTTTCTTCTTATTCGTTTCTCGGCTGCTTCCGCCTGGTATTTTTGTGATGCAATTTCGACAAAAGCTGTTCCCAATTTTGTTTTTAATTTGGGATCCTTTGGGAGTTCTTTCTTTATCATCAATTTTTTTATGTTATAAACGAGATGGATGTTGTTCATAGTATCTGTAACTATCCTACAAACTTGTTGCAAACCCCGATGAGGAACTAACGCTGCAACTGTATACCCATGCACTAGCACGTAACAATTTGTTAATAATTCGATTGATTTTAATGTACAACCGTCAGGTCCTACCAAACGTTCTCTGCGTTTCACAAATTTTTTCTTATTCCGAGCTAAAACATAAAGTTTAGACCTAATCGGAAACGCATCTTGCTCTCGACCTGTGCCGGAGAGAACGGTGTGTAAATATTTTCTTCTTATTCGTTTCTCGGCTGCTTCCGCCTGGTATTTTTGTGATGCAATTTCGACAAAAACCGTTCCCAATTTTGTTTTTAATTTGGGATCCTTTGGGAGTTCTTTCTTTATCATCAATTTTTTTATGTTATAAACGAGATGGATGTTGTTCATAGTATCTGTAACTATCCTACAAACTTGTTGCAAACCCCGATGAGGAACTAACGCTGCAACTGTATACCCATGCACTAGCACGTAACAATTTGTAAATAATTCGATTGATTTTAATGTACAACCGTCAGGTCCTACCAAACGTTCTCTGCGCTTCACAAATCTTTCCTTACTCCGAGCTAAAACATGAAGTTTTGACCTAATCGGAAACGTATCTTGTTCTCGACCTGTGCCAGCGGGAACGGTGTGTAAATATTTTTTTCCTTTGCGTTTCTAGGCTGCCTCCGCCTGGTATTTTGGTGATGCAATTTCGGAAAAAACCGTTTCCAATTTTGTTCTTAATTTGTGATCTTTGGAAGTTCTCTCTTTATCATCAATTTTTTAATTTTATAAACGGGATGGATGTTGTTCATAGTATCTGTAGCTATCCTACAAACTTGTTGCAAATCCCGATCGTGAACTAACGCTGCAACTGTATACCCATGCACTAGCACGTAACAATTTGTTAATAATTCGATTGATTTTAATGTACAACCGTCAGGTCCTACCAAACGTTCTCTGCGCTTCACAAATCTTTCCTTACTCCGAGCTAAAACATGAAGTTTAGACCTAATCGGAAACGTATCTTGTTCTCGACCTGTGCCAGCGGGAACGGTGTGTAAATATTTTTTTCCTTTGCGTTTATAGGCTGCCTCCGCCTGGTATTTTGGTGATGCAATTTCGGAAAAAACCGTTCCCAATTTTGTTCTTAATTTGTGATCTTTGGAAGTTCTCTCTTTATCATCAATTTTTTAATTTTATAAACGGGATGGATGTTGTTCATAGTATCTGTACCTATCCTACAAACTTGTTGCAAATCCCGATCGTGAACTAACGCTGCAACTGTATACCCATGCACTAGCACGTAACAATTTGTTAATAATTCGATTGATTTTAATGTACAACCGTCAGGTCCTACCAAACGTTCTCTGCGTTTCACAAATTTTTTCTTATTCCGAGCTAAAACATAAAGTTTAGACCTAATCGGAAACGCATCTTGCTCTCGACCTGTGCCGGAGAGAACGGTGTGTAAATATTTTCTTCTTATTCGTTTCTCGGCTGCTTCCGCCTGGTATTTTTGTGATGCAATTTCGACAAAAACCGTTCCCAATTTTGTTTTTAATTTGGGATCCTTTGGGGGTTCTCTCTTTACCATCAATTTTTAATGTTATAAACGAGACGGATGTTGTTCATAGTATCTGTAACTATCCAACAGACTTGTTGCAAACCCCGATGGGGAACTAACGCTGCAACTGTATTCCCATGCACTAGCACGTAGCAATTTGTAAATAATTCGATTGATTTTAATGTACAACCGTCAGGTCCTACCAAACGTTCTCTGCGTTTCACAAATTTTTTCTTATTCCGAGCTAAAACATAAAGTTTAGACCTAATCGGAAACGCATCTTGCTCTCGACCTGTGCCGGAGAGAACGGTGTGTAAATATTTTCTTCTTATTCGTTTCTCGGCTGCTTCCGCCTGGTATTTTTGTGATGCAATTTCGACAAAAACCGTTCCCAATTTTGTTTTTAATTTGGGATCCTTTGGGAGTTCTCTCTTTATCATCAATTTTTTTATGTTATAAACGAGATGGATGTTGCTCATAGTTTCTGTAACTTTCCTACAAACTTGTTGCAAACCTTGATGGGGAACTAACGCTGCAACTGTATACCTATGCACTAGCACGTAACAATTTGTTAATAAATCGATTGATTTTAATGTGCAACCGTCAGGTCTTACTAAACGTTCTCTGCGCTTCACAAATTTTTCCTTACTCCGAGCTAAAACATGAAGTTTAGACCTAACCGGAAACGTATTTTGTTCTCGACCTGTGCCGGCGGGAACGGTGTGTAAGTATTTTTTTCCTTTGCGTTTCTAGGCTGCTTCCGCCTGGTATTCTTGTGATGCAATTTCGGAAAAAACCGTTCCCAATTTTGTTCTTAATTTGTGATCTTTGAAAGTTCTCTTTTTATCATCAATTTTTTAATTCTATAAACGGGATGGATGTTGTTCATAGTATCTGTAACTATCCTACAAACTTGTTGCAAATTCCGATGGGGAACTAACGCTGCAACTGTATACCCATGCACTAGCACGTAACAATTTGTTGATAATTCGATTGATTGTAATGTACAACCGTCAGGTCCTGCCAAACGTTCTCTGCGTTTCACAAATTTTTTCTTATTCCGAGCTAAAACATGAAGTTTAGACCTAATCGGAAACGTATCTTGCTCTCGACCTGTGCCGGAGGGAACGGTGTGTAAATATTTTTTTCCTTTGCGTTTCTCGGCTGCTTCCGCCTGGTATTTTTGTGATGCAATTTCGACAAAAACCGTTCCCAATTTTGTTTTTAATTTGGGATCCTTTGGAAGTTCTCTTTTTATCATCAATTTTTTAATGTTATAAACGGGATGGAGGTTGTTCATAGTATCTGTAACTATCCTACAAACTTGTTGCAAACCCCGATGGGAAACTAACGCTGCAACTGTATTTCCATGCACTAGCACGTAACAATTTGTTAATAGTTCGATTGATTTTAATGTACAACCGTCAGGTAATACCAAGCGTTCTCTGCGTTTCACAAGTTTTTCCTTATTCCGAGTAATTCGACCGATCTGGATAATATCGCAACTAATATCATCGCTCAGAACATGTTTTGCTTGCTCGAGCGGCACAGATCGTGATAACAATTTGATCAGGTCTCTGGCTTTATTGATAATGTAAGGATCCCAAGTCTTGCGAGTAGTTTTTACAGTCATCGTGCCCTCGACCAGATCGAGTTCAGCTGTGATGTGGCGTTCAGAGAGTTTTTTGAACAAGGGGCCAAACTTGGCGCAAGTATTTTTCCCGATATTGAGGAAATGGAACAGCATATTGGCTCTGCTCCAACAACCCATGGAGATTGTCTTCCGATTTAAAGTCTGGAATTGTCATCTGCCATGCGTTATCAAGGGGATTTGAAGTGGTCATTTAACAATTTAGGGGCCTGGCGCGTATGTATGAAAATCTACATTCAGATGATGCACCTTCATTCACTGAGTCGTTCCACGTCGAATTTTCTTGCGGAAGTACCAATTTCTGATCATCATCATCATTTGTCTGACATTTAATATATAAAAATATATAAAAAATAAAAGTATTCAACTGCCAAAAACGAATAAAATGATAAGTAATAAGGGTAGTTATGTGGTTGCGGTGAAGATTTTTAATAGTCTTCCAAATGAGCTTAAGACTGTTTATTATAAAAATAACAAAATGTTAAAAGCCAAGCTGAAGAATTATGTGGTCTGGTAGCTTTTGATGCGTTTTTAGATTTAAAAATGTTAAAGATCTCAAGTGTATTGGATGTTTCACTGATTTTAAGTAATTGTTCACTAATTTTAAGTAATTGTAATACAAATTTATAATGGATTTTTTATTTAGTTTGTAAGTAGTTATGTAAGATTTCCCAGCCCTTGTACAGGTAGCTATGTCTACCTCTTAGGGTGTTACGTCGATGTAAGTCTCGATGTAGTATTTTGGTGAATAAATATAATATAATAATTTAAGTGTGCGTCCCCGAGGCCATTTAACTCCGAGTCTAAACCGCGTCTTGTGCCAAGAGGGGCGTAAAACAGGGCCAATTTCTCACTTTTCCGTAGGAATTTACATTCCACAAATTTGTAGGTAATATGTCACTGTTGCCAGCAGAGATTTTTTTGTTGGCAGCAATTGGAAATCTCTGGAAACAAGCATGCAATTAGTTTTCTCCTTGGACACCTCTCCCTCTCATATCCGTTGAGACGTTCCACGTAATTCGCTGTCAGCCAATCACATTTAAATCTTGAATCACGTTTAAATTCTAGAATCAACACCTGCTTTGACGCTTGTTTTTTCTTGATTATTGATCAGTTTGGTGAAACCGTCGAGAACTGAATTTTCCAATTTTTTCTTTAGGTTACGCCCCGAAAGGGGGCTCGGCGGACTCGTGTCGTCAACGTGCTGTTCAGCAGCCAACTGTATGGAGCGTTGTAATAATACACGTGGAAGTAACTTATCTTAGTGTGAGTTTGTTAAGTATTACTACCGTGGTGACCATAGAAAATACTCTATAGAACGCCAACTTAATGGAATTAATTTGGTTGATTTAGTGGCGCCATCTCTGTAATTATATCTATAGCTATTCCACTAAAAGCGCGGCAAATTTGAAATGTTCATTATATATTTTTTATATAATAATTGTAAGGTATTGTAAGCAAAAGATATTGTATCATAAAACAGATTATTAGGATATTGCGTCTTTTACATCAAATTTTGTATATTCTTAATGACATATAGTAATAAAATGCTACTAAGTTTACTACTAATAATACAGCAGTTAATTTTAAATTAATTAGGAATAGTATGGTAGACGTCTTCAATAATATATCCAAAAGTTCAAAAATATATCCAATGAAAATTTAACTCTACCAATTAACATTCTACTTTTATAAATTAAACATTATTGTTGGTAAGACAAGTTCCAACATAACATTATAGTATGTCTTACACATATCTGTTAACTAATCACAGTATCCATACCTTACAATTCTAAGATGTATGTTATAAATATAGAAAACTTTTTAAAGAAATGTGAAACTGTAAAAATGAAGTTATTTAGATACAGCCCAAGTTGCACCGTGATAAGAGTTTAGCAAACGGCACTCTAAAAAATCTATTACATTAAGTGGACATTAGTTGTTTGTTACATTCTGCAAGAATTTAATAGATGTTAACCTTGCTTTCCTTCAAATTCTTAAAAACCAGCAGATGGCTCTGTAATCACCAATCACAATTTTGATGAGAGTTTAATCACGCTTTGTGCAACCGGAGCTTAGTGTATAGCAATTGCCCTTTACAAATTTCCAACATACAATATTGTATCTACAAGTAGACAATATTTATCTTACTACCAAAATGATTTCCAGAAACTGAAGGTTTTGCTAATTACGTACATGGTAACAGAAGTACATACACATAAAAGTCACAGTGTAAGGAATGTTGTTAGGAAGCAAAGAGAATCTACTACCACCAGTATCTTACGGTATTTTCGCTTCTTCCGTATAGATGCCTGCCTCGATAATTCTGGAAAAATAATTAGTCACAATTTTGAAATCTATATAAATGTGTATTATCAACAAAAAAAATGGAAATTATTTGTATGAAGTAGACGTTCTTGTAGATAATCGACACGCAACTTCCACATCCTTGGGTGGAGTTGTAAAGGTCTGCTATGGCAGTAAATGTTGCTCTGCAATTATTGCTGTTTGCAAATCTAACTGGGTAGACTCTTTTGTCTCTTAAGAAAAATAAAATAAACATAATAGGAAAAATAGTAGGAAAAATAACAAAATAACTTATGCATTACTTGCAGGTTAATTCCAAAATGTATAGCCGAAGCAGACAATCGCCAACAACTAGAGCCAGATGCATTTACAAAATCGCTTTCCACAAAATGTTTCTCCCATATGAATCGAAGTTCCGATAAGGGTTCAGAAAATGAAATACCGTGGCCTGTGGTCCACAACCCAAAGCGGCATGAGTTTTCTTGCCATATAGAACATTATTAGCTTTGTCATTAAAATGAAATTGTTGTAAATTAGTCTTAAAATTAAAATAATAGAATACTAATTTATGTGCTAAAATTATGCTTGCAGATGTAAGAAAAAGTTGCTAATGTTGCATAACTATTTTACTAAAGCATGAAAAGCGGGCTAATCCTAAATTCATGTACGATTTACTGAGCGGCATCAATCCTTAGATATAAGTTGAAGATGCCGAGTTGAACTTAAATACTTATTAAACTCTATTGCTATATTTCTTATTCTAATTGAAATAAATCAATATTTTGAGAAACAATTCAACTGACTTCAGTCCCATACATTAAGCATTAAATTCTGCATACAATCTTCTCCGCACTTTTGTATTCTTCAGATGCTGAATGCTACTCTTGATTCGTCTGGGTGTACGCTTGAAATTGGGATGATCATTCAAAAATCATTTCAATTCGTTTGCTTTTGGATAACCTGTTCCATAAATATACTTCTCAAAAGCTTTCATAAATAGTGCATCCTCTACTTGAGTCCATCTTGCCCTAGAGACTACAACGGAAATTATGAAGTTCTTCAAATTGGTCACAAGAATTATACTTACTTGGTCCATTCTGCTTCATGATATTATTTGCTGAAATTTTCAGTTTTCGTCTCAACTAAACAAAATTATGTTTCACAAATAAACTATACATATGCTAATAAAAGTACCTTGAGTTAAGTCGTCTTCAACAAGATCATTGTTTACATTTGCGTTATTTCTTTTGTCCTCAGGAGTATATTTCTGGACCCTCTGCTTTTCATTTTTTTTACTATACGTAATTTTCCTTTAAGATGATTGATTAACAGATAAAAATAAAAATTTACGAATTATTTAAACCTACTCTTTGGATTGTGAGTCACTTTTGAATTTTCCACCTTCATTGAGATTTGCAATGTTTCGTGTTTGTTTCTCAAGGCAAAATCTCTCTTTGGAGAGGCTTTGCTATCTGAAAATCGCATTGAACCAATGAACGTTAATAAAAGAAGAGTGGATTTAAGAGTTACCTAGCTTCTCAACATTTATAATTAGTTGTCGTTCTTTACGCTGCACTGTACAAGAACAACAAGTTTATAAATAAACTGTGAGTACCTATCATGCGTACCAACACTCTCGCTTTCTTTGTCATTGTTTAGCATTATTATTGGAGAATTGTTCAACTGCCGATCCACAAGAGCAATATTATTATCATCATTGAATTCTTCATCGTCGGATGCGTCCTGAGCTTTTAACAAAATTTTAGACATTGTAGCAATTTCTCTAGCATACAGAGGCAATCTATAATGCTGAAGGTGAATGCGTTCCTCATGGCCCATAAAATTGGCCAAATCTTTTGTCTGATGTTCTTCCAGGTTAAATAACACACTTCTAGTTGCTACATCGTTTCTCAATGTTGTCCTTTGTAAAGTGGTAGGATCTTGAGCTCCACACTTCGAAGAAAACTTTCTCATAATTTCACATGCTCGAAGGAAAGTTTGATTATCTTCATTTGCAGAAGAGATACCGAAAAGGTAGGGGTTGCTCTCTGGGACACCAGCTAGAATTCTATTATTTAACAAATAGTTTGCGTACACAATTAATTCTTTGTGGATAGGAACTGGAACTGGTCTGCCTAATTTTCCACGAATCTCAAACCTGAAGTATAATTTTATTGCATTCTTGGAACTGTCATCAAGTGTTCGTATAATTTCTTGGTCAACTTCAACGTTTTCATCGACACACTTTTGACTTTTATAGTCAACAATATGAATTCGTTCTATTTCTCCAGCACGTCTTATATTGAACACCTGCAGGGAGCATAGGGTATACTCCGCTAATGCTCGCCACATTTCAACAGAAAACCCTTTACTCTCTATTTGCTCGTAACATGCCCTTCTACTGGTTTTCAAAAACGTGTTAAAAAGCTTAATGTCATTAATCGATGGCCTCTTGTCAACCTTTAACCGTTTCATTTTAGCCTGGTTCTCTGTAACAGTCTTATTCAGTGTTATGCAGTCTATTTCCAAAAATTTTCAAAAAATTTTCAGCATTATTTCGATCCTCTTTGCTCCCTGATTCAATGCAACAGTTTATATATATATTTTTCCGACCTGCTTTATGATAATTCCAATGGCAAAAGCCGCGGCTGGACTTACATATTTTCCATGATCATCTAATCCCGCAACAAGATTTATTGCTCTTGTGCATAACTTATGATGCTGTGGTTTATAAACGTCCTTCATTTGACCAATTTCTGGAGACAACTGTTTAATACAAATCATAAGTCGACCGAGGTGCCTTAACTTAGATCGAATCATATAGTGCAGGTGCTTTTTCTGATATATTAGGCATAAAAAGTTGCCATATTCGATAACTAATTAATCAAAGCGCACAGTGTGACCGATGTCACCGTCCCGCATTTTCGACAAAATAATTCTAAGAATCTTCGAAACATTTTTACTAATATCCGAACGAATCTGCTTGCTTAATATTACTGCATTGCTATTTTTCTTTGCAATTGAATTGCACTTACGGTAATGTACTCTCAGAGTGTACTTGGACATATATCCTTTACAGATCGGGCATGGTCTAAAATGAGCCGGGTCTCTAATTCTGTCTTTCTGAACGCGAGTTACGTCACCCACTTTGCTGACACCTTCAGCCTAGAGGCGCCGACCCGGACGCCGACCTGCAGAAACTGCAATGCTGCAGTTTATAGTTTATAAGTAGAGACGAATTTTATAATTGTAGTTAGATTGGTGTTAGCTCGCGATTTGCTTCTTTTCTTATGTCAAATAGTTGAATAAATATTTTTAAAAACAAACTTCATTTAGTTCAACATTTAACTCGCGTCGACACATAATAATTTTTCCAGTCTGTTCACAAGATGCATTGTATTCAAAATTTCCAGCTTTTCTAATTTCTTCTATAAGCTTTTTACGTTCGTTTGAACCTAAAATATTTATGAAAATTACAAAATTAAGAGAAATTAAATTTACCTTCAGGGAATCGGGTGACGTCATCCGTAAAAATAATGTGGGAAAAATTTCTATTACTTTTAAAAGTAAACTAAAATCTAACACAAATTAAATGTGAAAGCTTATATATATATAGCTTTATGGTGAGGGATTTGTTTTCATCTAACATTCTCATTTTTCTCTTATCAATATTGTTAGAAACAACTAATAATCTTGAAATATTACAGAAACTAGACCTGGTGAATTGGTTGTACATGAAGGTGACAATGAACATATGCAAAATTACATACTAAAGGAAATAGGTAACGTGCATTTAATGAGTGGAGAAGAGATGTTGCAAATAAAGAAAACTAAACTTGTTAAGCAAATTGCGGATTTGACAAATGAAGCTTTTTCTAAAGAACATTTGTCTGTTTTGGAAAAGGCTATTGCTCCATTGCCTCATATTTTTTAATCGATGTTATTGCAATGTACAGCTTTAAAATAACCTAGTTTTATTAATAAAGTACCACATAATAAAAAAGCAAATATGATGAAAAAAGAAGAAATCTCATTATCACTTATCAAAAAGAGTTAACGGTTTTATACAGGTGTACAATAATGTATAATATTATATTAATAATTTTGTTATATCTAATAAATCAGTTCAAATTGGTTTTATTTTCTTCATGCAATAATCCTATGAAAAAAATTCATAACAAATTCTCTGTACCCGTATACAAAATGTTAGCTCGCGTTCAAAAATTTCAAACTACGGACTAAATACTTAGACTTGGACTTTACAGGTTCTAAAGAAATGACTTTTGCTCTTTTAAAAACATGAAACATCTCAATTGCGAGATTAGTTAAAACATTTTTAAGTTAACGAGATCAGCAACAGAAACATTTTGAAAAGTTACATTACTGGATAAGCCACTTAAACAGTTTGAACAGGTAGTTGTCTTCAAAATAACGTATACCATCGCTAACATTATCTAGCAGTCTTTCATGATCTTCTTTGTCAGATAATATGGAGGAGACATCTTTTATATTTTATTTCTATTTTTTTAATATAATTAGTTCTATGTTGTTCAAAAATAAGTTTAAAATTTTCAAAGTCAATAAGACTTGAAACAATATCTTCATCAGTACAATTTCCACAAAAGGATTGTTTAATTAATTTATAAACAGTGAATAACCTGTACAACTGCATGAATGGTCGTTACAACCCCCTGCTTGTCTAATCACTCCAAAAAAATGCTAAAACTAAATCTCTTGAACAAAACTATTTAAACAATTTATGAAAGTGCTTACCTCTATAGATTCTACTTATACGGGAAGAGGTCATAATTTTTGTTCCGGGAATAGCAAATCCGCAAATAGAGGAACCGCGAATAAGGAGCTTTGATTGTACGTAAAACAATTAGTCCAATTCATGCAATATTGCAATTTTTAACAGAGATAAATGCACCGTGCATCGGAAGCTAGAAGCAATATGCGTCAAGACCCCCATTCAAATTCTTTGTCGTAAGATCTCTCTTGTACAATGCGTGCGTTATGTGAACACGCTACATGATCGGAGTGGCTGCTCCTATTATATTTTATTATTTATCGTCATGGGGCTAATTCTAAAATTTGTATTTGTGCCCTTATCCACTGGCCGATTTTTTGACGTCTTACGGTTTTCGAATCTGTGGGACATTGCTACACTCCTCGTCGGTACTTGACCCAAACAACGAATTTACGACCAATCGAAATAAAATTAAAACAAAACTCGACAGAGGAAGTGCCGCAAGTGACACCAAGATGGTTGGTCTTGGAAGGTGGCCGGCCTAGCTCAGTGAAGGTGGCCGTGGGTTAAAGAGTGGTGAATTTATGGGCGCCAGGCAAGTTTCTCCCTTGAACCACCCCAGCACGTACTTCCCCTCTTAACTAGGCAAAGAGGGAAGTCAGCAACTATTTTATACCGTAAAGAATTGTCAAAAATCTTCTGCACCCGTTTTATTCACAGCACACAAGACGTTAGAAAATAGACAACACAAAATATACAAAACCGTAGTGCAATATTGTATGCAGGTAGTGAAGTACTACTAATGACTCTAACTAGACTAGTGACGCGAGCGTGTGGGTTTTGACTGGATGTAGTAAAACGCGAATGCTGTACAATCTTGACCGATAACAACAATATAAAATATTTGCTTGAAGAGCCACGACGCGGATAGTAACGGAAAACTCAAATCCGGGCTGAAGGCCACGGGGTACAACAATACACTAAATAGGGCTTATCTGGTCTAACAGCTAACGGCTTCTTGCGCTACAGCTCCCGGAGAGCTAAGGGCTGGTGGTGATGATGGCCGGTTGGAACCTGGCGACGACGAGAAGTCGGGAAGGTCGTCCAGAACAATTAAGATGTCACTACAATATCCAGCTGACGCCGTGATAAGAGGTCCAAATAAAAACAATAGCCAGCGACCAGATAAACGACACCAGAAAAAGAGCAATAATATTAAAAATAATGGAGACCAAAAAAAACCTGAAAAATATCTATTAACACCTAAGCTAATATCTATTAACACGTAAGCCAAACTACCCTTACCTCAGGTGAGGGTTTTAAACACAACAGAAGTAGTCGATGGCAAGTGGACGCACCAAAAATACTTTGCTTGAATACTAAAAAAAAGATACAATTTGAATCGGCACAAAACACATCTCCAAGCCCTTACCTTGAAAGTCGTAAATCCCGAAAATCGGTATCAAAAGATTTTTCCAAACGCCTTTGCGGCAGCAAAACACTTTTGATTTAACTGCTCGAAGAAAATCCCAATTTAATGGTAACCGAAAATGGTTAAATGCCCAAGCAGCAGCTCACCTCCAAGTCAAACACGGAAAAGAGAAACTCAAAAGTGCCATGCGGAGATCACCATCAATAGGTACCGACCCTCCCGCCATCTACTACCACCCAATAACGTTCATACATGGGGGATTTGATTTTTGGCAAAATAGAACCGTAACAACATGACAAAAATTTTTGGGTAGTCAAACACTTTTTATATTAAAGTGCCCGCGGAAGTGAAAATTGAAACGAGTTTGAACTCTACTATTATAAACCGACTACTTTAACTGCTGTAACTAGGACAAAATTATTTAGTTACTTAATTTTGCAAATAGGGAAACTCAATAAAATTTGAAAAGCTTTCTGTCGCACTAACGGTATAAGTATATACTACAATGCGATAAGACTTTAGGCACACAATACTAAGATTGATTAAGTGTGACTTTGTTTTCTATTTTTTTATAATAGAGGATTGTAAAGAGATTGCTTTGTGATGTGCGAAATTTAGGGAATTTAGAATCTTCACTGAATTTAGCACATGTGTAGTTGGAGGGGAAGAAATAAAAGAGCGAGACTCGAGAGGTTTGGGAGAGACGACATTGTGACTAGTGAGGCGGTTTGAGTGATATCGATTTAAAATTTGTGTTTTTGAATTTTTCGCCAACCGACCTCAGTTGGTTCCTATGGTTCTCGAGATTGACAAAAAAAAAAAAAAAAACTACCGTAAAAAGAAAACCCTCACTACACGAGGTATGTAGCTAAATTCATCGTTCAAAGTTAACATAAAACATTACAGGGTTCTTTTTTCTCTTTATTGGTTGATACCGATTTTTACCGTATTTTTTGACTACCGACGTTATCAACAAATGGCAAGGTTCCAGAAGATTCTTCAAGACAAATTGTCGCTATTGCTTCCCGTCACGACGCTCTTCTTTCAAATTCTTCTGCTACCCACTTTTGACTCTTGGACCAGGATTCAGCTAAGTCAATTCAATTTTCAATTTTCATTTAATAATATTTTCATCCAAATTTTAATAACTATATTCACTGATGTAAAACTTAGGTATCGTACACCTTATCAAAGTTAGATTTAATTTTCATTTTATACCATCATTCAAATTTTTAGAATTTTTGTATTATCCAAAAAAACATTTAAATTCATCCTTTAAAATTTTTAATACTGTTTCCAATTTTGCAATAATTTTATTTAATCATTCAAAATTGGTGGCGCCCATATTATTATTAAATCTTTTATTTAAACTATTTTTGTTTAACCCACGAACCCGCTCACCGCTATGAAAGCTGTCGTTAGCTGTGACGAGTAAAAATCGTAAAATCAAACGTTACAGCTTATAATTAAAATTTCCTACACTAGATAGATTGGTGTGAAAATAATTGGAGGTCGTATTCCAGTACTATTTGAAATATAATAAAAATGTCCAGCCTAGTTTCTTTTCAATAGCTGCCTGTAATTAAAACCCAAAATAATGAATTATGACGTTAATAGTTCTTGAACGGAAATGAAAATTATATCATCACAAAGTAGATTAAAAAACCTTAATTTCAATAAAAAAATATTGAATAGAAAACCCATTAGCGGTGTTGAATTTGCAATTTTAATTTCTCATTATTGTATATGCTTAAATATTCCATTTTAATTTCTTATTTTAATAAAATGTCCTAACGGTTTATTTTACAAAAACAAAAAAGCAAAAAATTTGCACATATCAAATCAACAAAAACGTGGCTTTTCCTTTTGGCTTTAATTTCTTTTCTTGAAGGTTGAATATTGTAAATTTAGTTTTAGCTCCTTCTTAGCTTTCCACAAAAAATATTTAATTGTTTCTATTATTACTAAATTTTGAAGGCAGTGTGGCATATAGGTTTTTCTCTTTTTCTTTGTTTTCTTAGTAATTTTTATAATTATCTTAAAACCTTATATAATTTAACTTTGTATGAAGGGGCTTGTAATTCTGCATTTTTTTCCACCTTGTCATTTTCAGAAACTCTTTCTTATATCAAGATGTTACATAAAATTTTTCCCTCTCTAATGTCTTGCTCTAGTATTAAATTTAATGTCACTTGCTAGATAGTTGTTTAGTTCCAATTGCAGTCTTCCTTTCTATTAAACATTTTAATTTGACCGGTTTTGTTGCAATAAAATTTGGGGTTGTGGTTAATGCATCGATTTTAAAAATACGGACATGCTATTTTTATTACTAAAGCTACATTTTTCTCAAAGCGATAAGGTGCATAATACAAGGGTCCTTATATGTATGAAGACAAATATTAATACTATTAAGATTCTGGCCCTGCCCAATAACCGTAAAGACGCGTATTACAAATCAACCTTACACTCATAAAGTAAATAATTTCCATTAAAGACAACACTGAGAATCCAGTAAACAGACCGAGGAGACCTCCAAAATTTGCAAGAAAATCTGTAGGTCCATACAACTCGTTTCTTTGAGACGTTATAAATTGATTTGACTTAAAAAATATAGTCAAAGAAGACATATGCGATCTGAAATAAAATAAAGTTAGAAGAACATTATAATTTAATTTTAACATAAATTACGATTCCACTTTAAAATTGTTTCTAATTGCCCTAAATTGCTTATCCCATTCCCAATCCGTTTGAGAGGTTTCAACATCATAGGTTAAATCAGAGCAAATCGGCATACAATCGCAGTTGGTCTTGCCTCTTTTTGCTCTTTTGCTCTTTTTACTAAGCTTTCTACGAACATCCTTCATTTGAACGTCTACTATAATCAAAAGAAGTCACAGTTATAGAACTTATAAATAGAGACATGAAAGCAAGGAAGCGGTTCGGCGATGAGGATGCCAAATCAACCAAGTTCGTCGCGCATTGTCGACAACATTCGTTCTCTATTGTGAGGAGAAGGTTTTTATTGACTGAGTGCGTAAAAACGTATTAAGAGGAAGCATTACATGCAAACTGAGGTGTGGCAAGGAAGGGTGTGAGGTAGATTTTGCGTGCGTAATTTTGAGAAAACTACAAAAGCTATTGTTTTTATTTTTTAAATATAGATTGTTATAACTGTTTTCTAGGATTACTTAATTGTAGAATTTCTTTTTGAACCTTGCCTACCCAATTTAAAGAAACTTGCGTCTTTGGGTTACGAATTTAGTACCAAAACTTGAAATAAACAACTAGAAGTGTAGGTTATTTACTATTAAGTAATAAGTAATATAATCAAAAATATACAGTACTTTTTAATTAAAATAAGGAATCTATACGATGTTAAAGTAAAAAATCTAGTTGAGTTATTAACAATTTTAGTGATTTAACTGGTTAAAAAAATTTAATTAAAAAATCAAATACTTACTTTCGGCTTCCCTCATGCATCCAACGTTACCGGTTCCACAAATTTCAGTATCATTCTCTCCTAAAAAGTCATTAGTAATTATTCTAAAATACTATTAAGAGTATTTTGTTACTTGGCATGAAGAAATTGACGCAACCACAATTGTGTAAAGTGTAATTGGTGAGACATTCCATCAAACAGTTGAGTTGCGAGTAAATTTTGAAATATTTTAAATGTCTTTCAGACGGAAAATAACACTCTCGTCTTTTTGGATTATATGCTTTCACGGAATCCGAAGTTTTAATCATGTTTGGCTGAACTACCGCCACCACTGCTTGATCCAGAGGAATTCTAAAATATTCCTGACTAGGTCTCGGTAGTCTCATTGCAGTATGCAATAAAACTCTATGCCCTTGAAGTGAATTTTTACAAGCATAGTCAGTATTTTGTTTCGCCGTTACAATTTTGAAACTAAAAGCATTTGTAGCACCTGCCAATAAAGCACGACGAGGATAAGCATCTACTCCTGAATCACCGAGATAACCGTGATCTATAGACCAATTTGTTGATTTTCGTAGAACTTTATGATAATTTGAATAGTGAACCCTACAATTTATAATTGTGAAAAATAAAATGATTAAATTTAGAACTTACACGCTCTCTCTAAAAATTTCTGCTCGATCAAGCATGTTGAAAGTGTAACAAACACCTTCATCTGTCATGATGGGAATAAAAAGTTCGGAACAATTAACAAATTTTCCCATGTATTGGCAATTCCACAGAAGAAACCTGGGAGTTAACTAAAAATGTAAGTTAAAATATTTGTAAAGTTGATAAAGCGTTTACTTTATCAATTGTAGTGAAGAAATCTTCTGTAAAAGTTGCGTTATTTGTGTATTCTAAATGGTGCCAATGGCTGCATATTAAGGACATGTAGTCAAAATTTTTGGCCCTGAAATCAATCAAAAAAACATTTTTTTTAATTAGAATAAAACTATTTTATGGTTATTAAGTATTAATCTTTAACACGTTATTGCTTTTTTTAGATTTCCGAAAAAGAAAACGGTTTACGATAATGGTTATTTAGTTTATCGACAAAGTTTTTTAGTGGTTTGTTTGGTCGCAAAAAATAAGGCAACAAGTCGCTCAAACGTCGATATTGACGGAGGTCCGCGTCAAAATCCCTCCACGACTCTCTGAATTTAATAATTTTAGTTCTCATGATGATTATTGAGGGCTTACATCAGAGCCTAAAACTTATACTAAGAATGTCAAGGAACGCTGAGTATATTTTAAATTAAGTGATTTGAATCTGTAATTTATCTAGAATTATCACAATTAATTTACTTGCAAAGAATAATTATCAAAATATGTGTATTAAAATAATTTCTATACTTACTCCAAGGGTGTTATTGTGACGTTGTCCTCCTTTTTCTGCATAATTTTGGTGAAATTAAATTTACTTCTAACTGACTTTGCTTCAGGACACACAGTCACTGAAGGAAACGGAATATCGTAAATGGGCATTCCTCTTGTAGCAAAACTGACGATTACGGGACTACGTTCCCATTTGATGTACACCGCGTAAATCGAAACAACACAAGCAGATAAACAAATTAAAAAAATAATTCCCCACCAAACTCTTAAAAAACGGGCATACTGTTAATTTTTGAAACGTTACTACCTATTAACATTTACCGTTCGAAAATTGTACGTTTTTCTCCAAAATATCTAAAGCCATGTATACTGGTGCACTTGCAATATTCCCTGAAGTAATTGCGAAAACTTTTGAAACAATTTTCTTGTTTTATAATAACGATTTCTGGTTCTTCGTCTGTGTTTTTCGACATTCTGACACTGAATGCATTCAACCCGGAAACAATCTAATTAAGTTAATGGAGGTTGCTTTAGGGTTTGGCTAAATACTGTTCATTTGCACTGTACTAATCGGAAACGCATTAAATGATTGGATAAGCTATCTAATAATTAGTATGTGGAACTCCTTAAAGGGATCACGTGACAATTTGATTCGTTTACCAAAAATTTCAAGCACCTCCTGTATCATTTTTGATAACTTATAAATTTCCTGTAATTTTATGTTGTTGCAGGATTTAAAGCGATTGGCAATGCAAAAACTAAAGGACATTTGATTTTTAATAATTTTTTTAGAATAAATTTTTTTTCTACATACAAGATTAGTCAAAAATATGGAACAAAGAAACAAAGACTAATCTATTAGACTTAAGGGAAACATAACAATTGTTTGTCCAATCACTAAAATAAGGACATAATAGGATGATAATTTTTACAAAATATAAACGGCCATTTTTGCCTGTTCTTTTAATAGCAATGTACTAATGACGTAAAGTATTATTTTCTATACAAATGTAATTTTTTTATATCAAGCCGTTTATTTTTAAGTAAATAAATAAAGTTTTATAAAGTTTTATTTCTTTAAAACGCCAAGTTCTACCGACCTGAAAAATGGAGCTGTCTTCCAATACAATTTACACCCGACAACAATATTAGAAAGTGACATTTAGGTGACGGTGAAAGTAACTGTGTTGTCGATTGTGTATTGTGATGAGGTACATCTTTTTGGTAGATAGGAAAAATTGGGCATTTTAAAGAGATGAAACTAAAATTTTCTTTATTTATTTAATTATAAACAGCTTGACGCAGGAAAAAGATTATTCCACGTCTTCATGGGGAATAGTTATCTAAATCAGGCTAAATTTCTATTCTATTAGTACATTATCATTTAAAAAATAAGAAAGAAATGTTTCAAGCAAAAATTGCTAATACCATCTTTTAATATATACTCTAATATGGTCCCAAATTATAAATTTGACAAACAGTTATCAAATTTTCTTTACGTCTAATAGTGTAAGCAAAAAAAACTTGGTTCCATATCTTTGGCCAACTGCAATATAATTATATTTTTTTATTTCTTGCAAAAAAATCGAGATTATAAAGTGTTATTGAAATAACTGTTTCACCTTTAGGAAAACAAAGAAAAAGATTTAAAAAAACTTATGGCAAATCTATGATTTTAGTTTCTAGAACCGGTCCAAGAGCCATATAACTGTCTATTGCAAATCAACCTCACGGTTAAGAAATAAATAATTTCTACCAAAGATAAGAGGGAAAATCCAGTAAAAAGTCCTAAAAGTCCCCCAAAATTAGCAAGAAAATCTGTAGGACCATACAATTCATTTCTTTCGGATGCAATAAAATCACCCGATTCGAAATAAATTGAGAACCTCGACATTCGAAATTTGTCTTGATCATATGATTCGTTTCTATCTGTATGTTTTTGCAAAACCTTCTCAGACCAATTCCAATTTGTTTGAGACACCCCTAAACGATAATCAATATTTGTACACATCGGCATACAATCGCAATCAAAGGTTGAGTTAAATGTTTTATTTAATTTCTTCCTCAAACTCATCTCTTGCATAATATCTGAAAAATATTTAATAATTTTTGGTCATTAAATTATGAAACTCTTACATTCAGTTTCTAGTAAGCATAACCAAGAGTTTCCAGTGCAAATTTTTGTTTGATTATCTCCTGTTGAAACATTATTCGCATAAATAAAAATTACCAAAAAAACTTACTTGGCATATAGAAAGCTACACAGTCGCAATTATTTTGAGTGAAGTTAGTTAAACACTCAATTCGACAGTTAACTTTACTGTAAACTTTAAAATATTTCAAATTTCGTTCCGAAGGAAAATAACATTTCCTTTTCTTTGGAAGATAAGCTTTAACGGAACTCGACGTGGTAATCATCGAAGGTGAAATTGAGGTAACTACAGCTTGATCGAGAGGTAATCTAATAAATTGTTGACTAGGTCTTGGAATTCGCATAGGTAAATGCATTATTACCTAGAGAGATAATTTTAGTATCACTAAATCAAAATTGTAAATATCTCACTCTATATCCTTCAATACACTCTCTACAAAGATTGTCGACTTCATCTTTGGCGGTTTTTATTTCGAATTTGAAAGAATATCGAGCACCTGCTAGCAAAGCACGACTAGGATAAGTTAATAATTTAGCGTCTTTAGTGTAGCCTTCTTCCACTGTCCAATTTTTTGCGGTTTCGTTCATTTGATGATAATTCGAGTAATGAACACTAAAAACGTTAATATTTTTGAATTGCAACAAATTTAAAAATAAATAACTCTTACACATTATCTTTGAATAATTCTTCTCTATCCAACATGTTAAAAGTGTAGCAAATACCTTCGTCGGTTATGATCGGAGTAAATAGAAATTTACAAGGTGTTGGTAAGCCTAAGTAGAAACAGTTGATTGGGGTAAATTTTGGAGTTACTTCTTCCATTGCTTGGAAAAATTCTGCTGGTTCGATACTGTTGTAGCTCAAGTTTTGTTCGCTAATCAAATTGTAACTGCACACAGATGCAGCGTAGTTAAGCATAGCCTCTCTAGAAATATACAGATTTTTTTTAATTCTAGCATATTCAAAAAAATTATCAATATCTATACCGAATTTTCAAAATTTTTTGTAAAAACGATTTTCCCTTAAAGAAGAACAAGAAAGAGGATAGTATTCTAAAATAGACATTATAGAATATTCATTCATTCATTCATTCATTCATTCATTCATTCATTCATTTATTTATTGTTTTTTTATTGCTTCATTTACTTATTCTTTCATTAATATATTTATTTCTCACTGCTGCATTTGGGGCGGATGTTGCAACAATTTTCGTATTGAACCCCAAAATTTAAAATCTTATTGTTGTTAAAAATTGCATACACTTGACACTTTCTAACAAGTTAAGACAGAACACTTACTCTTTCTTAGTTAATTCTTGTTGCTCTATTTTTCTTGAAATAACATCGGATAAGTTCATTATTTTCGGGTTAATTTTGGATTCGGAACAAACGGTAACTGCTGGAAATGGAATGTCGCATATCGGCATAGGTGTAGTAGCAAAACTGACAATCAGCGGACTCTTATCCCATTTATCGTAAACATCAAGAATAGTTAACACGCAAGCTGTTAGACAAATAATGAATATGATCAACCACCAAAGTCTGAAATATTTAATTAGTTTAAGGTAATTATTAAATATTTTAGTCTTACCTTTCAAAAATTGTTCTCTCTTCACCCAAATACCTAATTCCGTGAATACTAGTAAACGAACAATATTCTTCAAAATAACTGAGTACACTTTTAAAGTTAGATCGAGTTTTCGATTTCGAAAACGTGTTTGTTTCGATTTGTTTTAATTCTTTATTCATTTTTTTAGGTCAATTTGTACTCTTCGCCTTCACTGATATTTGTAGAATGTAAAATTTAATTAAAAAACTCTCCCTAATTCCAGGAAGTTGCATGTTGGAAAGGGCCAATTGGGAATTTATAAATGCGCTTAACTAAAATAAATTACGTCCTTTTGGGACTTGCCTTAATATATGGTAATACATTCCAAGTCAATGCTCTCAACAAAACTAACGTGTTATTGTTACCTTTTGATTTTAATAACTTTGCTTTAAAATAAAATTTACACCCTTCATTAATGGGTTTAATCCAATTTTAGCAAGTTTTTAAAACTAGTTTTAGAATTAATTTCGCGCCTTTGTCAATTTGTAACCAGAATAGTTAAATTGTTACATAGTTACTTTATACCAAATGAAAGTTTAACTTTTTATTTGGTAAAAACTCATGTCATGGCAAATATATTTTATGGTTGCTCGAAGAGACTAAAGCCCAATTTTGAGTTACAATTCTAGATATTATAAATAGCTTCAGTCGTAATTGCCGTTAATGATCAATGACAGGGGTCATCTTCCACAATTCTACATACTTTGAATACTAATAACTATGATGCAGAATGTTGCATATCAGGTAGACTGTTTATAAATCATAATTATAAATACTTTTGCTATTATTCGTGTTTTCGTTTGTTTTATCACACCTGTGATGCCATGACATCATACTTGGTGCGGCACGAATTTGCATTCTTTCCCCGTTTCTTTTTCTTGACCTACTAAATTTCTCAGAATTAAGCTTTAAAAATACAAAGAAAGTAGAGTTTATTATTACTTGCAAATTGGCTGCACAACCAACTATTAGCTCTAGCAGAGTGCTCGCGCTGAGAAAAGATGCATTTTAAGCTACTCTGTGGGCATTTCAAAATGAAAATATATAAACTAGCCAGATGTGTTGCTTATATCCTATGGATATACAGTAATTGCGGATCCAATATGCAAAATTCAAACTACAGAGCCCTATAACACAAAACCTACAATTGTAACAAGTGTACAACTTGTTAAATATTCAAATTCAAATCAATATGGCACAGGCACCACGTTAGCTTTTTCATTACAATCACTTGAACTTGACCACATATTGCGCCGGAGGTGTATTAATAGCAACCACTCCTTTTAAACTGACACTTGTAAACATTCGTACCCACAGTTCAAGCAAGGTAAAAATTTTGCTACAATTGTAGTAAAACGCGTAACATAAACATAAATATTTCCCGTAATTATAAGTCCTACAAAGGTTAGAACAAGTTGAGTTGTGTTACACAGCTTAACAAGTCTCCAACAAATAGTCTACACTTGTGGCACTTGTAGGTCTAGTGTTATAGGGCTCAGGTATTATGAGAAAGCTACAACATTGTAGTATAAGGTGCACAAAAATTTAAATATTTAAAAAATAGAACGTCTACAGAGAATACTTTTAATTTCGGGCACCTTACACTACAATATTGTAGCTTTCTTGTGATACCATTAGTTTAATTTTTTTAGCACGCACTGTACGATTTTTGTACCACTTTAGAATCCACAGGGCGTACGTAACACGTGTGGCTAGTTCATATATTTTCATTTTAAAGTGCCACAAATCCAAATACAAGCGGCGTTGCACTCTACTATTATTAATGATACAAAATTTGATATTTGGGTTTAGAGCTACTGGGTACTTTTCTCCTTATCCACGCAAGGTGCTAAAAAATATTCTCCATAGTTTAACACAAGATGATCAATCCAACACAATAAGGTTTTCTGTTTGATTTATTGACATTTACCGAAGAAACGGCAGCGAGAAGTAGAAAAGGAGAGCTGTATTTACAGACCCTGATGTAATCAAAGCCTATGCTACCGCAAAATTAAAAGCCTTCCTCGATGTTCAGGTGTGAAAGGTCCAAATTAAAAAAAATATTACTAAGGGTTTTGGTCGGCATTTGAAAAAAAAGTTAGAAGCAAAAAGAGAGTGAATCAGATGTAAAATGTGATATCAGTGTTTCAACTGAAAACTGTAACTTGCTATAACCACAACAATGAGTGAATAACATGTGTTCGTATCGTTGCCAAGGATTTGCGACAATTATAATGTTACAAGTGAACACCAAATAAACGCTGTGAAGACTTAGAGAACAAATCCGTTGAACGCATACTATCAAGCAGATATTTAACATTAGAAGAGCAGAATATGTATAGAAGATAAGCAGTGGCGGTTGGTGCAGGAGGGGTAAAGGGGCAATGCCCTCTCAAAGTTTCCCAGAAAAATAGAAAATGTATTAAACACAAGCGAGAAATTCATAAAGGCCATCAAATATATTACCTGCTTCTATTTTAAGTTTCCCGCTTTCAAACTGAACGCTCTTTGCTGTTAGCCAGCTTGGCTCCCGTGCTTTGCCAGATTGCGTGAAACTTTGCATATTCTATCCTTATTGTTCAATGCAATGTAACATAAAGAGTGCTTTAAAAAACGCTGGCAACAGCGTTGAAGAAGCGCCAGATTCATTTTACCTAAGCCAATAGAGTAACTTGTTATACCCGAACCCCAAACGTTGTCGAACTTCGCCGTTGTTACAAAGAGTTCGGCAACGGCAATCTGCTAATAAACTAAATACAATAAATGCAAGTGTGTTGTGGTGTGGCGTATTAGCGATTTAGCCAGCAGTAAAATAATTTCGTTGCTCGACCATTCTTGTTTTTTGGTTTTACTGAGATTCAGCAGTTGTTGGGTGATTTTGTGTTGCAATTGAAACAATGAATACCAAGCAATTATCGGCGTAAGATTGAGGGGATTAAGTTTCGAGGATCGTAAGAAAATAAAAGAGTTGGGCCGAATCTAGAACAACATTTGGTGAAGGGCAAAAATATGGTAAGATCATGTAGGTATGGACCAAAATGTAAATTGGCTATGTGGTTGCGATTCCAAGCAATTTATTTTATTTTTTTGTATATTTATTGATGACATGTGTGGTTATATCGTTTATTAAAAGTAAAGTAATTTAAAAAAAACAGAACAATGACTGGGAGCACATACAACAGCACGTGTCCCAGCGCTCTTCTACTACAACACTCTCCTCCTTGCGGTCGTGAACATGAACCCCCAACAACTGATCAGCCCACTAAATTTAAATTCAAATCAACTTACATACTACAATAAAAACTTTTTCTCCAAATGCTATGGGCTAAGATAGGCTTTGCGAGCTAGCTATTTGTTCTATTAAACGTAAACTTATTAAGTGCAAGACGATTTTAATAATCTGAATAATCAACGGATTGATAGTAATTCCTCAAAGGTGATATTGAAACTTACTAAAATTGATTGTAAAATATGAATTATTAAATACCAAATATAGTTCACTAGGGTATTAATTGTTATTAGATACTTATAAGTTTGCCTTAGAGGTTGCCCTCCCATCGAATTTAATCACAAGCTACCACTGAAGGTAGTAAAAAGTGGCGTTTCAGTAATCAATAAAATAACTACCTTCGAAGATTTTTTTAGTACCTGCAACTATATTCAAAATCCTTTCAAATTCACAATTTAACTTCTTTGGGAACTACCGGCTCTCTAAAAAGAAATATTTACTAAAGAATTTGTCATTAATCAAAGAAATATGTCGAGGAGCGTTTAAAAAGTTCTGAGATACTCTTCATATTGGTAGTTTTAGAAAATGAATTTCTTAGATCCAGTAGCGGTTTATAGCAGAAGTCTAAGAAGCCTACACTTTTAGTTCAAATCTTTAAAAAGCGACTTTGGTTGCTTTTTCACCTACTTTTTTATTTGGAAATTGAATTCTTAACTATTTATTTTTTATAAATCAAACAGTTAATAATTTTTTGGGCTCACTCACAAATTGGGTTAAAACATACTACTTTCTTTAAAGCAAAATGATTTCGGTGTTCTTGAAAATTCTAATCGTTTGAACTTTTTTGTCGGAATTTTTTAAGGCATTTTTATGTTCTTATTTTGTTATGCTAACGTTTATTAAAAAGTTTATTGATTGACAATTAAAATGGTGTCTTTGTATTTAAGCTTAGTCAAAAACTTTGGAAGTCATCGATGTTTTAAATTTTTTTTGAATTTGAATTTCTATATTTTTTTGCAAAAATATGAAAGATCCATTGATTGAAAAAACAAAACAAGTACAAAATTGAACTCAAAAACACCAATTTTACTGGAAAATATACTTTCGGTTGGCTCAGAGCGATTAGTTTCTATTTTAGAATTTTTAAAAATTTTCATCGGTTGAGATAGTAACAAGATATCCACATACTGAAATTGAGCTTTTTTATCTACAAAGTCAAAAACTTTTGTTTTCGGTTTGTTTCAAAGTCCTTGAATGTTAATTAAATTGATGTTTTTGTATTTGAAATAACTGAAAAACTCCAGTAATCACGACTAAAATTTCATAAAAATTTAAATTCTGGAGTTCCTTTGTTTAATATTAAGACTTTTAAAATGGCGCCAAAAACTTAGTTTTCTATTTATTTGCTTTATCATTTAAAAATTAAATTGTTATTTATTCATTATTTATAAACTAAAGAGCGTAAATTTCTTTATAGTTGGTGCGCAAAATAGTTTAATAAACCACTGCTTAGATCCAAGTATTTTCAAAATATTGTAATTCTTAAGAAAATGTACAATAATAATAAGGAAGTTTTTTATAGAATGACCATAAAATTAAAATTATTAAGTACATTTTCCTAATTAAAAAGAGCACATTGTAGTAGAAATCATAAAGTTCCAGAACTAAAAGATGAAAATTTTATATTGTCGCGATTAACCGAGTTCCGGATTACCCGAGCCAAAATACATAAAATTTTGTTTCAAAATATTCCGCATTATTCGAGATAGCTTCAAGCGTTGTCCATTGTATCCGAGCTGCCGAGGATTTCCCTATTTCTATCAAAGAGTAAAGAACTTATAAAGAGGCGACGCTTCTGGCGGTTCCTTTGATGTTTTGAAACCAAATTCTGTGACCTTGAAACAACAGTCCTTTTAATTTGGTAGGGTATACAAAACATCGTTAAGCACGTTCATGTAATACGATATTCAACTAGCGGCCTCTTCAATGCCAGGCGGTTGGTTCTTAGCGTCGTGTTGTTGTTAACGTCAGAGCCAAGCCTCAGCTGTAGTAATTTGAGCCCGTTGCGGTCACAATTTCAAAACAAACCTTTTAAATTGGTAAGTTGGGCATCTCTGTCGCCGAATCAGTTTCTTTGTTCGACCGCCGACTCTTTATAAGTTCTTTGTTTCTATTGCAATCCGAGTCGACAAAGCAAGATGTTTCTAGCAGTCAGTCTCACCTTCATTAGACTCCAGTTTTCTGTGGGCTCCAGTGCACATATGTACATACATCGTATCAGTTCCTTTATTCTGCGTCATAGCACAAACAAACAAAAAACGTTGTTATACCTATCGAAAAGAAATTGAAAGCTATTAATTAGAACAATAAATGCGGGCAAAATGATCAAGACGGTAGCAAGAGATTATGGAATAAGTAAAGTAACAGTCGGTGATTGGAAAAGAAATTGTACTAAAATTGAACAGTGGTGTACTAATCAAGCTTTCATGTCTACTAGTAAAAAATCTATAAGAAGTAGTGAATACGAACAAGTTAGTGAGGGACTATTTATGTGATTTACGCAACAAAGATTGAAAGGAGTACTACTTTTGTGTCCTACTTTGCAACAAATGGCACTGTTGTTCAGGAAACAATTTCTCGAGATGGATCAATATACGGAGGTTGTCGGTTGACTTGATGAATGAAAAAAACGGTATGGAGTCAGGCAACTAAATATCTGCAGACATATTGGCAATCGACAAATTTAAAAAAAACTTCAATAAGTTAATTGAAAGGAGCGGATACATACATGAACAAATATACAACTCTGACAAAAGTGGACTGAATTATAAAATGCTTCCTGCGAAAACATTGAGATCTCAATAAGAAACTTCTGCACCTAGACACAAGTGGAGTAAAGAACAATTGACAATAATGGTTTGTGCGAATGCATCGGGAAGATACAAACTTCAGCTAATAGTTATTGAAAAATCGGCCCGCCCAAGAGCTCTGAAGAACATATCAGTTCTAGCTCTACCAGTTTATTACAAAAATCAAAAGAGCGCTTAGATGGACCGAAACTTATTCACCTGCTTTCATGAAGAGATTGTTCCATCGGTGCAAGATTTTTGAGGAGAAATAGTCTTGCTGTTAAAGCAGTTTTCCTGGTAGAAAATGCTCCATCCATAGGAAAATCTATGAAAGGATGACTGTGGTGCTTTTACCACCAAATGTAACCAACGATGCAGCCTATGGATCGAGGTGTTCCTGAGTAACTATAGATGATTGTTTCTCTAAAACCTCTTAGAACTGAAAGAAAATAAAAATCTCAATGAAGAATGTCCTTTATTGGATTAGAAAAGCTTGTAATAGTGTCCGGGAGAAAATAATAGTACAAAAATCGTGCCTAAAATTTTTGAGTACTGAATACGATAGTGATTACGACAAAAATTATCTGCTACCTTTGAGTTAAATGCTTGCAAACCTGATTAGAGACAACAACAAAATTTGCTCTAATATGACTAATGATAAAGCAAAGAATGAGTCAAACTTTCAATTTCAATTGATGGGGCTACTGGAAGGTTCTGAGATTGGTACAAAAGAAAACGTCAGATACTGAGTTGTGTTTGATAAGACAGAACAAGAGTTAAGTACTGAGCAATTAGCTGATGCTACTATTAGCGTCCAGGAGTTGGAGAAGAAGGGGACGGGGGATGAAATAGATGAAGACTTAGCTGAGGAACGTATTTTACCTCAGGAAGATTTTGTTGCCTTGAGAGAACTTCTTTGTATGTTGAACAACAAACAAAAACAACTACAGGAGACATATTGCAACAAGAAAAGAGCGGACCAGTATGAATCAATCAAGAATTGACAATTTTTTCAGTGTTTTGTAAGATTTACATTGTACATACATAAGTATTACATATGTATGTACTTAATATATAATTACATACTTACATACTTTTTGTTTTTGTAGAAATACACAATGTACTTTTGTTTGATTTGCTCTTATAGGTATAGGTACATCTAATTAAAAGAGTAATAAAGAAGTTCTAAATTGATGTCGGTATTTATCATGTACATACATTAAAATTTGGGTTATCCGAGTTTTTGCTTATCCGAGGCAGGGACCGCCCATGTTATCTCGGATAACTGGAGTCCGTCTTCATTGACTTCAAAACGTATTGGATTTTACTATGCCTACAAATTTAAAGATGAAGATCAAAGTTTAACCACTACTAGTTTGAACCGTTGCATTTTCCAAAGTTGGTACACATTGCAAATATCGGTTGAGGCTTTTGTGACAAATTTTGGCGTTGCCTCGGTTAATTATTTTTACATAATAAATCTGCAGCGTTTGGAGTTACGGCGTAAGTAGTCTTAAGTTGAAGTTTTTAAAGTTTCCTTTTTTGTAATTCCACTTCTAATGAATCGGTCAAAAATTATAAGTTCCAAAATTATTTATTGAAACACATACATATTGTTTAACCAAACTTATAAGTTTACAATCTTACATTGCTAAACGGTGCTTCCTAAATTGTTTTATAAGAAATAAGACTTATTAATGTCTATGTTAATGAGTGATAGACGCAAAACTATTAATTGTGTGTGTTGATAAATTTGCTAAATATCAAGCTTTTAAAAATATGACTCTTCAGTGGACTATAAAACCCAAATAAAAAAAATATTTAGTTAGTAAAGTTTTGTTTTACTTGATTGCTACTCAGGACCGGCCCAATATCCGTACAGTCTCGTGTTACACATCAATCTAACAGTTAAAAAATAAATAATTTCCATTAGGGACAGCACCGAGAATCCCGTGAATAGTCCCAGTAAACCACCAAAATTTGCTAAGAAATCTGTTGGACCATAAAGCTCGTTTCTTTCCGATCCAATAAATTCACTTGACATAAAATAAATCGAACACCTAGACATATAATATTCTGAAATATTTGTATAACTAGAATTATTTTTGTCAACAATTGTTTCAGTCCATTTCCAATCGGTTTGGGAGATTGCAGCTTGATAAACAATATCAGTACACAAAGGCATACAATTACAATCTTTAAGTCCTACTAGCAATTGATCTAAGCTTGCATCATGCTCCAATTTTCTCAATAAGTCTGCAGCTTGCGTGTTATCTACAATTAAACGTTGAAAAACAAATAATTAATTTCAAAATCTTACATTCGTTTGTTATCAAGCACATCCAATCGTTACCACCACAAATTCTTGTTCCATTTTCCCCTAAAAGAAATGATTTTAAAATTTCTATGTTGTAAGGATGCGGTTTAATAGTCATTGCGTTCTTTTGCACGTCAGTTGTATAAGTGGGAGTTGTACACCACTCCAAAAGTATACCTAGTTGTTTATCTTTTTCAATTTTCAGAATTTTGACAGTTCAGTTTTGGACTTAAAATAAATTTTATATAAGTCCGTTAATTACTTTTGAAAATGCAGCCCATTGGTTTTCTCATAAAATTTTATTTCTGCATTATTTTTTCTGAAACCCTGGCGTACAAGATCATTGTAAAAAATACACTAGATTCAAGAAATCTGCCTATACCACTGCCTGAGTGCGACACAGAATGCAAACAGACTAAACTGTCACCTTAAGGGCGTATGGCAGGTTCAAATAAAATTTTTATTTTTTGAGTTTTTGTAAAATAAATTGTTAGAGTATAGAATATCATGACATTTAGTTGAAGCAAGAAAAATTAAAATGCACTGTTTAAGCAGATACAACAATTACAAGATTTAATCTTATTTCGAACACAGTTAAGGACCCATTTATTCAATGGTTAATTTTTTTATGGAATTAAAGCTCCTTCAATCTACTTTGCAGTGACATATCTTTTATTGTCCTCCAATAGGTAACACCATTATAATTAATTATTTTCTCTTTTGAAAATATGACTGAAATTTGGTATAACAAAGAATCAATAATTTAGTGCATTTAACCGGCAGCCATTAAAATGAAATTATTTTTACTGCATAGCCTATAGTTTTTTGTTACTTATCCTTCTCTTATTTTGAAAATCGCATTAATAATAGCAAAGTCGTGTTCGTATAAGCAAATCGCCGTCAAGTTATTTTCTGTTCTTACATTGCTCATTCTTTCTATTTGCTCCCGCCAAGTAAAAATGTGCAGTTGTCGTCACAATTGTGAAGGAGAAGCAATCTCGTACTTGTATTTTGTAGTAAAACTGGGAAGGTACATGTTTACAAATGTTTTCGTGCTCATTTACGCAAGATCGATTGTTGGTCGCTCGCTCTCAAGCCGAACAATTTTGTCGACAAGAAATGTGTTGTGGATGACAAGAGCGAATGACTTCATAAATGGGACCCTTGCCTCAGTTATAAATGAATTTGGTTGCTTTCAGGCAAGTTGAGCAGCTAGCTTTAGGTAGAAGTTGGAGTGGAGGTGGTAGGTCAACCGGGTAGGAAAGTACATTCTCTTGAAATGCTCTGATAGTTACTACTAGCGTCTCCATAACGGATTAGTTTGGCTAGTGCACCTACCATACGCTCTTAATATTGCTTCACTTCTCGAATACTCACTAGGCATAAAAAAGTCTACACAACCGCAAGTTGCTAAAGTCGAATTAGTGACACATTCCAATTTGCAATTGATTTGACTGTAAACTTTAAAGTACTTTAATATTCTTTCCGACGGGAAGTAGCATTCTCTCTTTTTCGCATTATAATTCTTTACGGGATCCGAGGTAGTTATTGCAGATGGTCTAATGCCCGCCACTACAGCTTGATTGTGGGGAATCCGATAAAACTGTTGACTGGGACGTGGAAGTACTGTCGGAATATGAAGAGAAATCTGCAATTATAAAGTTGAAAACACTCAATATGTTGTTATAGATTAGTTATTGATTTCACGATTGATTTCAACATTTATCGCATCATTGAACTTATCATTAAGCACATCAACCAGCTGAAAGGTACTGAAAATAATTTGTTAAAAAATTAGACATTAAATGACAATCTATTAAAAAATAATCAAAAGCACATGCATAAATCAAACAATATTCACACTTCAGGGCAAACTAATGTTTTCCTCTTTTTATATTCGCGCATGCGTTTAGTTGCAGTTTTTGGCTGAGATTATTGAATATAAAAAAATATTATATTGATTGTATTTAAATTCATTTTTTCTTAGTGGTGACCCAGGGACATTAGGCTCATGGTCGAAGCCTGTATCTCTGCTTGCTATTATTTTAAACTTTACCAAAAATTCAAGAAAGTGAACCATCAACAAACTATCAGAATTGCTATGGGCAAGACTGAACTGATCTTTCATTAAGTATCGGCTAGCGCAAGCTTGTTTGAGTTAAACCTTTATTGAAGGGCAATGTTTTGTTACAAATTACAGTAAATGCCCTCATTTTGTAGACAAGCACAGTCAGAGTGCGTGGTAATCTTAATTACGTCAATTGCTGGCACTTTATGAAGCGTATTCATTAGGTGACGGATATTACAAAAGGCCAGCGACATATGTTATAAAGATGAAACAAAAAGACACGTAGTTACAAACAAATTACTGTTGCGTAACACAAACTAAACTCTCCCAACATGTACTATTGGAAAAAGAAAGTATGAGAGAGGGAGAGAGAGAGAGAGAGAGAGAGGAGAAAATGTGCCCGCACGCTTCCTTTCTCCTTTTTACATTATCTCTTAGTAGAGCATTGTATATGGATTATAATCATACAACGGTAGAGTGAAGCTTCAATTTATCTTTGATTCTGTAAGCGTCGCAGGGTTACAACCTGAGTTATGAATAAAATTGAAGTTTATACCTTACTGAATCAGAATCCGGTAGTAATAAAATAATAACGCGGATAGAAAGGCAGTAAAATCAAATAACGGCTTATTACCACAGGCTGATACGCTGCACATAAGCTGCAATTTCACATAAAAATTAATTTATATTTTGTACACAATGTATTTTTTATCAATTTTTGAAAATTGCACACAATGTAGAGTCTTACGGGTAAATGAATTTTGAAACTCAAATATTTCGGTTCGCACAATTTTTTAGTTTACGCGCTATTTTCTCAAAAACGAAGACAAAAAACGTACGCTTACAAACAGTTTTCTTATTAGTTTGGATGACAACAGCGTTTAATTATAAATTTGTACTTAAATTGTAAACAAGATTTGATTAAAAATATAAAATAAGCAATTTTTCAACCGATCGGGGGAATGCTGGCTGCTCACATCACCACCCTATCAGAGGTTTAATTATCTCACAGATCTCCGTAGCTCTATATCGTAATATTACGTTCTGATATATCCTTACGCACATAAATTTACCCTTGTGGTGAATGCATACGAATTCAGTATTACGTACCTAATACTTATTAAACTTAATTGTTTCCCTTTCAAAAAACTTTAATAGTGGTAAGTATAGTGTTAACAAGAATAACTAAGTGAGAACTTTTACTTTAGTTAATTGTAGTAAATTCTACATTGGAATTATTATTTTTTGAAAAAATTTAGGATAGTACAGAATGGAAAGTTCTACAACTGACAGCACTAGTTCTGAGAGTGAAATCAGCTTACTTGTAAAATTCAAAACAAAAAAACAGCTACTATGTACTTTTACAAATTTTACTAAAATTCGGGATGATATAAGCGAAGAGTTTGATGAAGACATACCAAAAATGATTGCTAATCGCAAAGCTGAAAACCTTGCTAGTGTTGTTTGACATAAAATATGTTGCATTGCCTATAAGACTTAACGAAACATTGAAAGTTTAGGAAAAAAAGTAAAAAACCAAAGGAATATAGGGCAGCTGGTATTGAACCTTCATCACTTCCTAAGAACCTAGCATTGGGGAGTAAAAATTGAAAATTGATGGAATGGATAATGTAAATTCAGTTCTAAATTTCTTGGCGTATTCCTCTGAACTTAGACGTTTTATCTTCATGTGAATACAAAAAAGTTGGGAAACAGATAGCAACAATTTTTTTTCTGTAATTAAATTAGAATATTCTACTATTTGTGGAAGCAAGTAAAATAATATGGATTGTACTTAGTCCTGTAAATACACGGCTCAGAAAACGTGCCAAAATAAATTGACCAAGACCAGGGACTTGCTTCAGTTAGATAAGAAAAGCTACTCGGATGAATAATTTGGTTTTTATAAATTAATTATGTTCCTAACAGTTAATAAAATTAATCTTTTAGTATGTAGGAGTAACATAATTTTGAAGTTACTTCTTTAAGCGCGTTATAAGAAAATGATGACAAGATGAAGTTACTCACTAAAGAGTCTTAGACTACTCACGGGGATTCTGTATACATGATTTCAAATGGAGCTCTTCACATGGGCCTAAAGAGTCTTAGACTGCTCACGGGGATTCTGTAACATAGATTCAGTATCCGAGCTATAGAATTGCTGCCGGAAACTTCTTGACTACAGTATTGGACGCCGCTTCGCTGACCTACTCGAGCCAGTTCAAAGTTGCAGTGCAGTACGTAATGGACGTAAAAGAGTATATTATGCTGTGGATACTGTGGCGCCTAATAAAAAAGAAAAAGAAAAAGAAGAGAAACAGAACTACGTGGGTTTATCCAATTGTAGAATTACTGGAAGTCCAGAGAGATTTCAGCTTGGTTTATGCAGACTTATTGCAAACCCTATCAAAGTTTTTTAATTATTTACAAATGTCCATTCAATCATTCGAAGAGTTACATGCTAATTTAGAGAATAAGTTAACAAAAAAGAACACTACAATGCGTAAAAGTATTATACCAAGAGAACGATTGGCCATTACCGTAAGATAAAAAAATATAATGTTTCTTAAATAGTTCTTATTATTATTACAAAAATATTTATCTATCGTATTGCTACTATTTATTATTACTTTTACTATTATGATTATATTGACCGAGTAAACCGTTAATCGGTCCGTCAGTTGAAGCAGCTTATGAGTACTGCGAATGAGAAGAGCACATAACACTAATGGGATTTTAACTAAGATCTAATGGTGCACATGGTTTAAAAAGTTGAGGATTTCGTTGTGGACATTGTGATGTACTGCGAGAGTAAATTTGGGAATTAATGAAAGGAGTTAAATGTTGTGGCAGATTGTAGTTGATGTATGAATTAAAAAGAGACTGAATGGGTAACATGGTAGCTTTGATTGACTGGATCATTGCTAACTTGACATCCATTATTCTTTCGACTGAATATTCTTTTTGAAATCTCCAAGTAATAAAAGAAGAAAGTGGCGATCTCCATCTTTTTCCAAATTTTGTTCATTGATATCTTTACAATTAATATTTTCTTTTAAAAATTCAGATTCCGAATCTTTTTTTGAAAAATTTTTAATTCTTTTGCGCAAAGGCTCAGGTGTAGTAGTAATAACACAGTCTTCATCCAACGATGTGTACTGTGTTTTCTCATTAAAATTGAAACTTGTTCTAAAAAATTCTAATATATTAAATTTATTACTTCTTTTCCTACTAAAATAACTTTTCTTTGTGTGCAAAACGTTTTTTCAAAAATGATAATTGTTTGAAAAATACGTATGTCTTCCACGTCGCTGCTGATCTTTTTTTAAAGCTTTTCTTTTTGCAAGTTCACGTGCAAATAAATTTCTTAAACTTTTCCACTTTTTCTGTAAATCTTTTCCTAAAAAAGTAACAAGGAGAAACATTTTACATTTTATTCTAATTTTTAGATATCTCGGAACTGGTTGCTCACTGACTGATCTACATTACATTTAGAGTTAGAGTTTCAACCGCAAGTAAAGTAATCCAAGAAACATGAGAACAAATTTGGACAGTCATGAAGGAACAGTGCAAATCCCACTAAAGAAAAATAGCCAGAAATTGAAGAAGGGTTTCTAAAGAATGCTATAATTACCACCATTGTTTGGGTGCCATGGACGGCAAGCACATTCGACTTAAAAAACTACAACATAGTGGCTCTTTATAAACATTTTTCTAGTGCAACTTTTGGCTATGTGTAACTACAATTACTGTTTCACATATGTAAATGTTGGAGATTATGGAAAAAACAGTAATTCCAGCATTTTCAAAAACTCAAATTTTTATAACAAATTAACAAATAACTAGTTAAACATTCCTGATTCAGACTTTTTACCAGGTAGAAATGACTCTAAAATGTTATAATTAGTAATGAAGCATTTGGACTATCTTTTCATGTAATGGGGCCATATGACGGAAATTTTTTGTCAATAACAAAAAGGATTTCGTCCAATTTCCAATTTCGTCCAATAAATGGAGAATATTTCACAGGCCACTCAACGTATAATTTGAATTTACAGAAGATATAGTAAAAGCTTGCACTGTACTCCACAGTTTTGTACATGTACGGAATGAATACAGACACAAAGATACCTTGTCTTACGAAAGACTGTATAATAATATTAATGGGATAGTATTAAACACTGCAAGGTCAGCTAATGCTATTCGAGACTATTTTGCAAATTATTTCATGAGTACCAATGTATTTCCGTGGCAAAATTCTTATGCTTGACATGTACTTAATTAAATCAATAATAATAATAAATACTTACGGTATTCATTTTTGTTGTATCGACGTTCTGATGCATCTTCATACTGATTTCTACCCAACATTGCTGCTTTTTGTGGTCGAGATTCACGAATCTCGGCCATAGAATCCCCGTGTGAAAGGAGTCTAAAGGTTACCAATTCAACAACTCTAATTTTCCCGTTTTGCAAGCAAATATTACCTCAAATTCTGGCTGTTTTAGCTTCAAGGGGTTAGCGATTCAGTGCAACGTATCGAGCGATTATTAATTTATTAAAATCAATCTACCAATCCGTTGAATAAATAAAAACAAAGTATTTAGTGATTTAATTGGGAGTTTTTTCTACAATTTTTTTTTTATTGCGTAACATTATTCATTAGTCGTTAAAATGCAGAAGCCTTTATCAAAACGTTTTCAGAAGTTTGTAGCATTTTTGATTTATTATTTTGGCGAGGAACATAAAAATAGATAGTCCATTATTCCACTTACTGATGGGAGAGAAGTAATACATATGGCAGCTATGATGAGCTTTAGCCAACTTCTCAACTATATCAAAATATATTTTGCAAGCTGAAAAATTTAAATCATATTTGGTTAAATATTTATTATTGAATCAAACATAACTAGTATTTTGTTACAGAGAATAGCAGCTCCTTTAGGTACATACTTTAGGAACATACTACAGTAAATACTATTGGAGCTAAATACAATATCTATCAGAAGCAATATCTGGGCCATATTTTCAAAGAAAAGAATTACAATCTCCTCTAACTTATACTCAAGGAAAAAATTGATAGTCCTTTCAGTATCGAAAAAAAGGAACTTTTCTGGCTGACGAACATCAAGATCTTGTCCAGCATCAGGAACGTGTAATTTCTTCCACACGTTGGAGTATCGCAAATATTCGTAAGAGTGATCGACAACCTAGGAAGGACCGGATATGTCACTTAAAGAAGAATGGACCAACACGTAATAATAAGCTCCCATATCGAAAAAAAATTCTCAAAGCAACAGTGTGTATTCTGAAACCGATATTCTAAGTATTAACTTGAAAGATGTTATCCATTCTTTGAATGAAACATGGCATTGTATCATAAACTGCTAAAAAAATTATAAAAACCACTATTCTCAACTCCAAGAACTCCAAGAATCATTTTATGCTAAAGACAATAATATTCCTTTGTCTTTCCTGGTTTAATTATTAAATAATAATTATTGTAGTTCTAAGTATAAAAGTAAAATTTAATTATTTAATTGAATTCAGATTTTGCCAACTCTTTTTATGATCACGAAATTTTATTTTTATTAGTTATTTGCGTGCTAAATAAAATTATTTTTGATGAGCATCCAGCATTCCGGTAATCATTTGAAAAATTGCTTATTTTGTATGTTCATTCATATCTTGTTTACAATTTTAGTAAAAAAAATTAATTAAACGCTGTTATCATCCAAACTGATAATAGAAACTACTTGTAAAACTAAGTTTTTTTCTTTTTTGAAGAAATGAGGTATAAACTCAAAAATTCTTAAATTTCAGTCAGATTTTCGATGTGTTCGAACCGTGATATTTGTGTTTCAAAATTTATTTTTCCGTAAATAAAGTTGTGAGCAAGTTTCAAAAATTGATAAAAAATACCTTCCCGGGCTATTACTTCCAGATTCTGATTCACTAATGCACAAACTTCAGTTTTATGCACAATTCAGTTTGCAATCCCACGACGCCCACAGAATTTATTTTTAAGCATATTTAAGACGCCGTAACTGACGCACTACTACTGCTTTTCCATTTACCTCAGCCGATTTCGACTTTTGTTCAAACAAATTTTTAATTTTCAATGTAAACTTTACACCCGTCCGCAAAGAAGTTTTACGTCAAAAAATACCGGTGTTCTGTTTAGAATAAGAAAGTTGAGATCAACTTCCGGTATTAAGAAAAGTGCCACAATTTCTAAAACATTTTTGATCGATAGAAAATGGGCTGTTTAATCTCTGCACAAAATTTCAGTCTGTTATTTTTGTATTTCTCTATATTTTTGTAATGGGCCGTGAACAAGAACCATCGTGTATACTGCGCGGTAGCATTCGATGAATATCAAAATTAAGAAGACAGGAAATGATATGTCAAACTTACTGTATAACCTTGGATAGATTCTCTGCAAAAGTTGTCGGTTTCATCTTTCATGGTCTTCAGTTCAAACTTTAGTGAGTATCGTGCACCTGACAATAAAGCACGTAGCGGGTATGTATTTATTTTGGCATGTTCACTATAACCTTGTTCAATGCTCCATTCTTTGGCACTATTGTTAGTTTTATGAAAATTTGAATAATGTCTCCTTATGAAAAAAAAAATATTTTCAAAAATACTCAAATTAATTAGTACCAAATCTTACACATTTTCTCTAAAAATATCATTTCTGTCCAAGATGTTGAACGCGTAGCAAGGACCCTCATCAGTTATTACACGAACGAACATACTCTCACAAGTTTGTGGTATCCCCAAATAATGACAATTTATTATTTGAAACATCGGACTGATTTCTTCGATAATTTGAAAATATTCTTCAGTATTGTTGAAGCTTTGATACTCAATTTCGTTGTTATAGTTGCACACTGCTGCGGCATAATTTAAGATTTTTTCTCTAAAATTATTTAGAAAGTTAGCTACCATGATGAAGTTCTTTGCAATTACTTACTGTTTTTCGTCCAAAAGTTCCTTATTTTCTTTCCTTTTTAATATTTCCGACATGTTGAACAGTTTCGGATTAATTTTGGATTGTGAACAAATAGTGACGGCGGGAAAGGGGATTTCGTAAATAGGAATCGGTTTTGTTGCAATTGTTACAATAACCGGACAATTATCCCATTTTTTGTAAACTTGTAAAATTGATAAAATACAAGCAATTAAAGAAAAACTAAAAACAAACAACCACCAGAATCTACGGAAATTATGGAAATTTAAAAAAATATATTACTCACTTTTCACAAATGCTTCTTTTTTCGCCGAAATACCTAACACCATGGATGCTGGTAGCCCCACAGTACTCATTGAAATAATCCATGACGTTTTTCAGGAAATGTTTTCGGGTTTTTTTCGTACCGTCATTCATTTCGAAAGAATTAACAACTGTATTTTGTTAATAAACTGAGTGGTAGAGCTCCGGGTTTCTACTAAAATATATTGCCCTTTGAGAATTCGCATTTGTAATTTACTTAAGCTTTTACATTTACACAACCGCATCAACTATTGGTTGATAATTTTATGGTTCTAAGCCAAAACATTGTGTTCCGATGACTCGTTTGATGTTTCTCAAATTAACTAGAGATCGTTTTAGATCTATAATTAAACGATGCACATTAATCCTGCGCGATGGTTTAATGTTTATTTCAGTTACAAGTATTTAATTGTTGGACAACTGAAAATACTTAATCAAATAGACGGACGAGCTTCTCACCTTAGGAAGATTTTAGTAGATCCATAATGTCAATCAAACCATACGTACTACTAGAACGAAAACTGACAAATACAACCACACCTCATGTGCTACGTCTGAAACTTATTTTCCCCAATTTGCCCTTTATCTTTAATTTTTAACTAGATCACGGGAGAAGATTGAATTGCGAGTACTTTTTATAAAAACGTATTACAAGGTGCACTGACCGTTAAGTCACGGATGTTCCGGAAAAGAAAAAGACAACGCATTAATTTTAAAGACATATATATACAGAGTGTTTTTTAAAACGACCCAAACTGTATCCGTTATTTATTATCCGATCTGAATGAACAAAAAACTTCAACAAATTTTTCTTTAACCACTACAAAGTAATTTTTTAATTATTTACTTCCGATGTCTAAAAAGTTGACTCTGTTAGAATATTCATTAATTGAAATAATCGAAATATGTATCGCGAATGTTAGATCTCCTAAAAATTTTAAGCGTGCTATAGAAAACAAAAGTAATAAATATCAGTAATTTGTCAGTGTTGCCTTGATATCGTATTGTATTCATCTTTGGATTTCAAAGTTAATTTCCTGTAAAGAAATTACTAAATAATGGATAACAATCAACTGGACGACATATTGCAAGTGTATTTCGAATGCAACAATTTGTGATCAAGTAGTTCAAATTTACAACGATTGCAAGTTTGCAAGAGTCGAAGAAAATTTAAGAAACTTTAGAACTTTTAAAAAACTAACCGAATGGAACGACAGGTTGGCAGAAACCTTAAATTTGTGGTTCTTCTGAGTTTAAACAAAAACCCGAAAACTTCTATTCAGAAAATTTCTAATCACATTTGGTAACAGATAGAGAAGCACAGATACACTAGAACCAATAACTTCCTATGAAATCAAAGCAATAATTAACAACACACCCAAATACAAAGCTCCAGGCCCTGATGGCATAACAAATCTGTCTTTGAAAAATCTCCCACATAAAGCTATTATGCATCTCACCGCCATTCTAAATGCCGTACTTCGTCTCAGACATTTTTCCAAATCGTAGAAAAAAGCTGACGTCATAGTTATCTTAAAACCAGGCAAAAGTCCAAAAAAAACTTAAAACTACCGCCTCATCAGCCTCCTGTCATCAATCGGCAAAATAGCTGAAAGATGTATCCTAAGGAGACTGATAAAATGAACAGAAGAATTAAACGTCGTGCCTGACATCCAATTTAGCTTTAGAGCCCAGCATTTCACAACGTTACAAGTTCTTCGCATGGTCAAGCATTGTTATACAAGTTTTGAAGGCAAACACAACACCGGCGCTGTATTTCTAGACGTAGCAGGAGCCTTTGATCGAGTATGGCACTGTGGTTTTCTATACAAACTAATTAAGTTAAATTACCCCATGAGTCTCGTTAAAATCATTTACTAATTTTTGAACAATCGTAAATTTCAAGTCAACAAAGAAAACATTAAATCAACAAGCAGATTACAAACAGCCGGCGTAACGCAAGGCGCGGCGCTATCTCCACATCTTTTTAATATTTACATCTCAGACATCCCACAACCGACTTCTGTAGAGATAGCACAATATGCCTACGACACAGCTATACTGGTGAGAAGCAAGCATCCCCACATGATTCTAGATAAGCTAGAATATGCGCTAGATTGACTCGAGGTATATCACCGTGACTGGCTTATAACCATAAACGGAAGAAAAAGCACTGCGGTATTATTCACCCGTAGACTACGCTGTGGCGGGTTTTAAAATCATTTAATTTGGGCAATGTTAGTAAATAGCCGGACAGCGGCATAAACCCGGTTGACCCTGAGGAGCTGGACGGAATAAATAAATTTTTTGGCGACGTGACAGCGAGGGTTGAGGTGGACCGTCGCTTGGTCCAGTTCTACAAGAACCGATTTTGCGATGGCTTGTCGTTTGGGCTAAAAAACGTCACGTGCGAGAAAGTAGTAAATAAGGCTAAAACTATCAGATCAGTAGCGTATGGTTCAGACAATATCAATAGTACCATGATAAAATTAGTTCTACCTTTTGCTACTGATGCCATTACGGGTATTTTGAATGATTGTATTCAAGCCGATTTGTTTTCGTCCGCTTGGAAAATTGCATTTCTGCTGCTGATACTAAAGGTCCAAAAAATTACTCCAATTATAGACCAATTAACATTTTACCAGTATTATCAAAAATCTTTGAAAAATTTATAGCGGAACAGCTGGGAGAATTTCTCGAGACTAACCGGATATTGCTGGTATTTTAGTCTGGATTTATGAAACATCACGGAGCGGTGACGGCACTGCTTAAAGTGGTAAACGATATTAGTCGATCCATGGACAACCCTATGCTAATTTTTTGATATTGCTAGATCAAAGTAAAACCTTCGATATTGTAAGTTATGAATTATTGCTTGCAAAACTTCAGTTCCTCGGTTTTTAGGAACGGTTTTTGGAAATTTTTGAGAAATACTTATATCAGAGAAAGCAAACCGTAAAGGTTGGGAAGACGCAGTCTCAGCCCCTAACGTTGAAGTGCGGTGTACCTCAGAAAGCAATCTTGGGACCTCCCTTATTGTCTTTATTTATTTTTGACCTGTGTGATTCATTCCTATATTGTCACTGACATTTGTTGTTCAGATGGATTTATCCTTTAAAATATTGTTAGGGCGACTTATCAAGTAAGCAGTGACTTGCAATGCAAGCTTAGGGTTAATACTGCCAAAACCACTGCCTAAGACTTAACCCCAACAAATCCGTCCTTTTATGCATAGGAAATACAAAATTGCATAACTGGGCAACTCATTCCTAACGTTACTTCATCGTGCAACTTAGGATTGATATGGACCAGTGGTTTTGGCTTGAACCCCACGTAAACAAAATTTACGGTACTAGCCTATCGCTGTTGAGATTGATGAAGCATGTAAAATTGCTTCTTTCCGCGCCTTTGAAATTGAGGTTGGTTAAAACACTCGTTTACCCAAAAATCGACTATGCTTCAATCGTTAATTACTATCATCTGACACAATCTTGTAAGAACAAATTGCAGCAAATCCAGAATCTGGCAATGCATTTTGTTCTGCATATTTCATTCTATCAGCAAGTTTCCCGTTATATAAAATCGATGATGGAGCTCAACATTTGTTACAGGTGCAAATACCTTCACTTAAATTTTTTCAGAAATTTGCTGCTGATCAGCACTCTGGAATATTTGCGAGAATTGGGTCACCACAGGCTGGGCAAGAGTATTCCGCAGCGTAGAACCACAAAATTTAAATCTTGTTTTTCATACGTTGCAGTGGAATTGCTAAATGAGTTAATGAGCTAATGGTGATAGAACAAGCAGAAAATCCGAAAGGTAATTTTAAGAAAAACTTGAAATTTATGTTAATTGAAAAATATCAAACAGAGCTATAATTATATTATTAATTTTTTAATTATTTAACGAAGGTTTACTATTTGGTATAATATTGAATATGGATGAGTTAATTTTAATTTAAGTAGAATAGTAAAATTTGGGGTTATAGGCCATACTGAAAACCAACTTATGTTGAGTATGAATCAATTGTATACACTGAAAACTTTATAACAGTTAATTATTACAGCAATATCAATTATAGTCCATGATAACAATTAATAATCAATAATAATAATAATACCCCGTGACTTACTTTTCAACCAGTGACTCAGAAAGAAAGAGGAAAAAGACACTATACAGTTAGTGTACATGTTTTTCCTTGAGCGCTCCCAAAAGGTATTTATGAAGGATTGATATAAAAAGAAAATTGAATTTACAATAACACAATGGTTAAGTATCTAATAGCTAAGACTCTAATTACTTTTACTTTTTTTAAGTAAAGCAGTATGACTAATACTAAGCTGGTATTTTTTTATTTGTAATTTTGACATTTTTCAATAAATAGTTAAGATTCTAATTGCCGTTAATAATTTTTCAGTGTTAATCATCCTGCACTTTTAAACATAATTTTGTTAACAGAATATATGGGTACTAATAAAAAATAAATACCTGCTCATACAAAATCTTCTCTAAATTTAAGTTTGACTTACTATAACAAGTACAATGTGTAAAAAGTAACTACACTTGCATACTATACTAATATAGAGTATAGTCAGGGTATATAAATTAAAAAACTTAGTTTAAAGATTTTCTCCAGTCCAATGACCGTAAAGCCTGATATTACAACACACTCGAACTGTTAAGAAGTAAACAATTTCCATAAGAGACAAGATCGAGAACCCAGTAAATAAACCAAGTAATCCCCCGAAATTGGCTACGAAATCTGTAGGGCCAAAAAGTTCGTTCCTCTCCCAAGCGATAAAGTGGTTAACTTTAAAATAAACAGTCAAACTTGACAAGTGCATACTAAAATTATATTCATCCAATTAAGATATTTTTTTAATTTCAAAAGCAAACTTACGATTTTTTTTCTCCTTTAATCTTCAAATTTTCAAATTTCTCTTCCCAATTCCAATTAGTTTGAGATGTTTGTATGTTATAACTTAAATCACTACACAGTGGCATACAATCACAATCACCACTATCCAAAATTAGATTTTCATTTACTAAATCATCTTGAAATTTGCCTTCGCTTTGAACAGCGCCTGAAATTCAATTTATTTATGTTTATCTTAAATTTAACTACGATACGTACTTTCAGCGATTACCATACATTGAAATTTTCCACTTCCACAAATTTCGGTGTTATTATCTCCTGAAACATTTCGTTGAAAGATTCATGTACACCAAATGCTAATTATAAAATCTACTAACGTGGCATGTAAAAGTTAACGCAACCGCACAGTTTGAGCGTGAAATTAGTTAAACATTCCAGTTGACAATTGAGTTGGCTGTAATTTTTGAAATATTTCAAATTTCTTTCAGAAGAAAAACAGCAATCGCGCTTTGAAGAACTGTAAGATTTGACGGATTCTGACGTTGCTATCATCACGGGAGTCACAGATGATATCACAGTTTGATCCAAAGAGACTCTGAAGTATTCTTGACTTAAGCGAGGAATTCTTCCAGGAGTATGCAATAGTACCTTTGGGTTATTTTTATTTGGTTTATTTAAAAAAAATTACTTACCCTATAACCTTGAACGCTTTTACATTTGGGATCTATATCTTCTTTCATTGTAGATAAATGTATGGTTAATCCGTTGGTAACTCCTGTGAATAGGGCACGTTTCGGGTATAGGTCGTAACCAGTTTTTACGTATCCGTTTTCTATGTTCCAAGTTATATTATTGGATTTGGTTTGATAAAAGTTTTTATAGTTGAGACTAAAATTATTTAATGTATGTAGATTAGTTAATAGGGTGGATTACAACTTCCTAACCACCCCACAGGTATAACACAGGGCAGCATACTGGGCCAGGTGCTTTACCTGCTTATCTTTTTTATATAGGATTACTGAGATGGCCGTGATATTTACTTTTTATATTAGTTTCCATTATGCCCAGTGTTGTGTATAGCAGAAGCCTAAGAAGTTTAGGCCTCCGGTACAAAGCTTTGAAACGACGCAAATGTTTTGGAATTTCTGTTTCACTTACTTTGTCATTTAAAAATTTATTTCTTAAATATAAACCAAATGACAAAAATTTCTCTAGGCTCCGACCGCAAAATTGGCTTAATACGCTACTCATTACACGATTATTAAATTAAAAAAACTTACAATATGTCGCTGAAAATTTGGCTGCGGTCCAAAATATTGAAAGAGTAACAAAGACCCTCATCGGTGATAACGGGAGTAAAAATTTCGCTACAATTGTAATTTTTTCCCATAAACCGGCAATTATGAGCAAATTCCGATAAATCCGGTGAAATTTTCTCTAAAGCATCAAAGAATCCGTTGGCTGTAAATGTGATGTTTTCCGAATGGATTTTATTATCAAAATCATTGCAAATAAAAGATAAATAGTCAAAATAATCGCTCCTGAAACAAAAACATATTTAGCTAATTACTGTCAATAAGGTAAGTGAAGATTTACTCGTTATCGGAAACTGATTTCTTACTGATTTTGGCATCCAAAATTTTGCTAAAATTAAAAAGTTTCTTGCTTGATTTAGTTTGAGGACAAACAGTGACTGCCGGAAACGGTATTTTATAAATCGGTGTCTCTTTAGTGGCGAAAGTTACGATGATTGGACTATTGTCGTACTTTTCGTAAACTTTGTAGATCATCGCAATGCAAGCAGTTAAGCATAACGCAAAAACTGTGAACCACCATAGTCTAAAAAATAGTTTTAAATAAAGTAATTAATTCGATTCACTTGCATACCTTTCAAAAATCGATCGATCTTCGCCAAAATATTTAAAACCATGAATGCTGGTTGCATTGCAGTATTCTTTGAAATACTTTCGAATTTTCAGCTGTTTTTTCTCGTTGCCACCCATTCCGCACAAACTTTAAAGTCCATCTATCTACGAACGAAAGTGAAACCTATAAAGAGGTTTTTCAACTACTTGAAGTTTTATTCTTAGGCAAGATTATTTTCGTACGAGAACAAGTTTTCAGCGCTTTGGACAAAAAATGTTTGTTAAAAAACTTTAAATAGACTTAAGCATAGAACAATTATTAGAACAATTTCTTTACTCAAAAAAGATAATAAAAATTAGTTCCCGACAGAAACCTTGTTTGTATATTTCAAATAAGTAATGATAATATAGGTATAAGATAAATTGAAAATATGAGACCGCGAGACCTGCAAAGTGTACAATTAGTAACTTTTTGAGTAGCAATTTTTCTGAAAATTAAAAATATGGTTATGTTGGTGGATATAATAAATAAAGTGCAACGTGGAGTGTTATTAAAAACTAAAGTGGGCCACGTTAATGTAGAACTAACTACATTTTAATATTAAAAATCTTATTCAAACTAAAGTTTCGATTTCCCATATACTGAATTAGTGTGCATAAATTGTTCGAGTGAGGGTTGAGGTTAAGTTTCTCAAATAAACCACACTAATACATTATCACCATGTCGCAGTGCGAGAATTGCAAAGATCCTCTTGTGGAAGGTGACACCATAGCCACATGTTGTGTGTGTTTATCCATGTTTCATTGCAACGAAAAAAACACAGAAGGATCTGGTAAAAACTGCTCCAATGCAATGGCATCTGAAGTTAGTGTCATTAAGCTACAGTCAAAAAATCTCATGCTATACCTCTGCAAAGCTTGTCGTGATACTGGTGGTATATCGCCTCAACTAGTTGAAGTTATTTCCAAACTCCAGTCATCGATTGATAAATTGTCAGGTTTTACTGACCATATTAAAAAGCTAAGAAGGGAAGTGATTCCCAAAAAAAACAATGAGATTTTGGAAATTACGCAATCTCAGGAGATGTTTTCTGTTGAAGTTTATTAACGATTCATTGAATGTTATGTATCTATAGACAATTTAAAAAAAAAGATTATCAAGTTGGAAAATGAGGTATCAGCTCATGGTATTGCAGATTCTCTCGGTCCCTCTGCTGTGGTTGCTGATGGGTCAGATGAAGCGGATAAGATTATCAAGGAGATTGCTGATAGAGAAAATTGTAAAAATAACACTCTCATTTATAATGTTCCTGAGCAGATTAAATCGGACGAAAACAAATTACAACGCGATTATAACTTAATTCAAGTATTAGATATTTTAAAGATTATTAATACAAAGCTGGACTTAAAGTTTAAGTTCGATTTACGTTTAGATGCTACTAAAGTAATTACTCATTGGCGTCCGGTGCCTAAATCTGTGCACATCTCTTTTGATTTTATTCAATTTCAACGCGAACGGTATAAAGTATTGAAAAATCAAGCCAAAATTATCAATAATTTAGATGTCAATAGGAAGAGCAAAACTATTTAATTTGTAAAATTTTGCAATGGTAATCCTATTTTGGTTACTTCTACAACCAAACGCAAAATTTCGTCTACTACTGAGACAACTGTCAGTAATAGTAGATCGGATAATGATATTTCTTCTACTTACGCTTCAGAAAACGTATAAATCAAATGAGATGTTTCTTGACAGTAAAACAGCTTGTAATGGCAAAGGTATTTGTAATCTTTTCGCGAAAAATTTTGAACTAGTATATATTAATAATTTCAGTGATTTCTATCAGGATATTTACTATGGACCTGAATTAGACATGGTTGTCAATGAGGTTGAGGTAATTGAAGCTATATCTAAGTTAAGGAATAAATCGTCTCCTGATCCTGATAAATTATGTGCTTATTTCATTAAAGCCTGTTTTACTTCTATGGTCGGACCTGTTCTATTATTTAATCAATCGCTATCTGCTGGTATCATGCCGTTTATTTGGAAAAAAGCATACATTACACCTGTTTTTAAATCAGGAAATAAACAGGATGTCTTAAACTATAGACCAATTGCTATTATGGGCTCCATGGGTAAGGTGTTTGATACAATAATGGCTAATAAACTCACTGATTCTTATTTACATTTAATTATCTCTGAACAGCATAGATTTATTAAGGGAAGGTCTACTGTAACAAATCTTGTTATCCATAGCAATTATATCTCTCTTGCTCTCGGGGGTTATAAACAGGTTGACTCCATATATTTAGATTTCAGTGAAGCTTTTGATTCTGTTATTCATAATATTTTAAAATATAAACTGAAAGTACTAGGGATGAAAGGTAAATTACTGCAGTGGATTAAATCATTTATCTCTGATAGAGAGATGGTAGTAAGAATGAAGGGCAACCTATCCGATTCCTTTACTAGTGCATGTGGAGTTCCACAAGGTTCTAGTCTTGGACCTCTCTTATTTTTATTTCTTATCAATGACATAACTAATAGTATTACTGGTGTTGAGATACTTATTTTTGCAGACGATGTAAAAATATTTGCTTCCATTAATTGTTTTTATGATCAAACCAACTTGCAAAAACAACTTCGTAAAATTGAGATTTGGTCTATCAGTAATAAATTGAATCTAAATATAAATAAATGTAAGGTACTATCTTTTGGTAGAAGCAAGGTAAATTCTTATGAATTTTAATATAAATTGTTGGATCAAAATCTTGAGTTAGTCAATAACATGAGGGATATTGGCATAATTTTTGAGAGCAATTTTCAATTTAAATTACATCTTGGCGTTGTTGTATCAAGGGCCTTTAAGGTACTGGGCTTCATTTAAAGGTGTACCAAGGAGTTTAAGGATTTAACTTCAATTATTGGTCTATTTAAGACGCTAGTCAAGCCTACATTGCTTTATGGATCAATCATTTGGTCTCCACACTATGACTTTGATCTTTCTAAACTTGAGGCTGCTCAACACAAGTTCTTAAGGTATATTGCATATAAGAGTAGTATACCCTTTGGTTTTGATCAGCATGATTTTTCTGATATAGCTTTGCAATTTAAACTACACTCAATTAAGTCTGAACATCTTTATAACGATATATTATTTGTAAGAAAAGTTAAACTTGGGCTTATTAATGGCAATTTAATTGTCTCGCTATTTAGTAAACGTGATATACCATGTAAACTAAAAGATTATAGACCTATATTTGAAACTACAACTAGTGGAGATTATGTTAGATATTCTACTGTGCACAGACTTAGACGTAAATTTAATAAGCTACTTCCAGAAATTAGAGCCTGTGAAAATCTTAACTTATTTAAGAAAAAAGTGAAAGACAATGTCTATATTTACAAATGATTGGTCTCTAGTTAAATATAAATGAACCAAACTAAACCAAACCGCTATAAATTATAAATTTCTAATAACATAATTAACTAATCTATTTTTCTATTGTACTATTTAAAATTGTATTTATAATGAATTTTTGTATAAAGGGCTTTATGCCCGTTGATTTTGGAATAGAAATAAATAAAAAATAAAAATTTATTAAGAGATTCTCCCACAGTTTTAAAAATTTATATACTTTTAGGCAAATCTACTTTTCGTATCTTTATCCATTACTAATGTATGGTTCTATCATTTGGTCTCCTTCAAAAATAGGTCTTATAACATCCAAAGCGATTGTTTTGTGGATTCTTGTTTTGTTTTCCTTACTAAAATTGCTTTCACTACTGGGGGGGGGGGGGGGTCGAAATCAAAGTTTTACCCCTCGCGATTTTACCATTATATTACAAAAATAAAATAAAATTAAACGGACAACCGTCTCACATTATGTTACACGTCAAAAACACTTCTTTGATTGTTCAGCCCGCATAACTGTCTCCCTGCTAGTGGTGCCCTCTCGTGCCGGTGTTCGCATACGGCAGGCAACCCACTACACCGCGGTGCAGTCAGGGACAGACCTGTTACAGTCTTATTAAATCACTTGAGAAAATCAATAACAAATTTTTACGTTTTGCTGCTAATAAATTAGGATGTAATATGCATTAACTCTGACAATTTTTATGCCCCTGTTTATAGCCTATTAAATATATCTCATTTACAATCTGCAATAAAACGTGCTGATTATCTATTCCTAATAAAATTGATTATCTTGATTGTTCATCATCTGAACTTCTATGTTCTTCCGCGGCAACGTGCGCGGTTACTACGAAATAGATTTCAACTCTTTCACTTAGATATCCTCAGACAAGGTTGCCGCCATACAGTTTCTGGGAGATTAGAAAAGATACTACGCACCCTGCTCTACAATGATTCCGTTCTGTCGGAAATCAACAAATAAGATGGAACTAGAGATGAGTCGGTCGCGAACGAGTCGGCTCAGTGAACCTGTTCTTTACATTTACGTCGAGAGCCGGTTCAGCACCGACGTGAAGAACCGACTCTCGGCTCTTTGCGTTGGCTCTCTGCGTCTGCGCACTGCGCACTGAGCCGAAGCGTTCGCGACCGACTCATCTCTCTCACAGCTCTTTTAAAAAAAAAATGTTCTCACTTTCTCACTCGAATCGGAAGTTTTTCGAACACATCATTTTTACACAAATGAAGAGTTGTCATTTTTTTAATAATTTTGTTAAATAGCTATTTTAATTCGCCATTTTAATGTTTAGTTTGTATTTTATTCCTTTTATTGAATTTTTCTTGTATATTTTTGTATATGTTTGTATCTATTTTGTTGGTTTTTACGCTTCCGCGGGTGTTAGATAAATTTGTTCCATTCCGGGTATTCATCCGCGTTATCACTGGTTGGTCCTGGAAAGGACCGGTTTGTTGACGACGTTTCGGCAAAATCACATTTGCCATCTTCAAGTCGTTTGTTTGTATTGGTCCCGTCTGCTCTCCTCGACTGCCGACCGAATATTCGGTCGGCAGTCGAGGAGAGCGGAATGGAACAAATTGTATATATTTTGTATATATTTTTTGTATATTTTTTACTTTATTAAGTTGTTCTCGTTTATTATTATTATTTTTTATTAAGTTTTTCTTATTTATTGTTATATTTGATTTTTTTGATTCTATTAAATTTTTATTTTATTTATTAAATTTGTTATTATTTATTATTAATGATTTTATTCAATTAAATTTAACTTTGCTTGTGTATTTTTATTATTACATTAACTCAATCAATTTAATATTTTGTCAAGATGAGCATAACAAAAATTATATCTTCCTATAAGAAGCGACCGCCGCCGTCGCCAGATATTGAAAACTCGTTAAGTTTCGTTACGAAGTTCGAGTGATGAAAGCGAGTTATGAATAGATGAGACGAGTGATGATTAGACAAGTACCGAGATACGAGATTGGAACTGGAAACGAGATCTGAGTGACGAGAACGAGTATTCGAATTCTCCAGATTCGAGTACTTAATTCATTCGAGTAACGAGTAACGAGATACGAGATACGAGATACGAGTTACGAGATGCGAGTATCCGAGATAGGAGATCTCGAGATCTCGAGACCTCGTATCTCGAACTCGGATACTCGAGCTGAAAGGTATGCGTAAAATATTTCAGGTGCGCAGTGTACGTGCGCAAAACTCGAAATGTCTCGAGTTATTTGACATGATCACTCGAGACATCTCGAGACATTTCAATAATCGAGTATTTTCGATTATTTCACTCGAGTGCGCCCATCACTACGCCCATCACTACCCTTCACCACTCAGGGCCCGGGTTCCGTGGAACATGCCGAACCCCGGTAGTTACGTCCCTGGTGTGTACTGCAGAATTTGTCTGTTGAAACGTGGATCTTCAAAGATTGCGCTAGAATGCATTAGATATTTAATTTAATTTAATTTAATGAATTAATTAACCTACAGGTAACTACCCAATTACAGGCTAATAACTAAATAATAATTCTATAACATCATGTAAGATAAGACACATTTGCAGATATTAACAGAAATAGCTTAATAATATTTTATTTCTTATTTCTCGCGGCGTGGCAGAAAAAATGTCCACCTCTTCACATACGCTGTTGTAGGTCTCACAAATGAAATTAATGGGGGCACCCTGTCCAATATTTTTTCTACTCTTCCTGCTGTAGAATGTCAGGCATTCTCTAATGCCAGATCTAGGAACCCGAAAGTTGAGTTTACCCAAGACATAGGAATATTCAACCTTTCCACTCAATATTTTATGCAGAAGGAGAACCGCAGCATATCGACGTCTATCCACCAATTCATTGAGTTCCAGCTTAACAAGTAGACTCTTCTGAAGACAACCCCTTGGCGGATAATTCCCTTCCATCCTATAACAGATATATTTAATAGCTCTTCTCTGTACTTTCTCTAAACTTTTTCTATAAACCAGGTATATGGGCGACCAAACAATAGATACATACTCAAGCTTTGATCTAACAAGTGAACAATATAGTAACTTTATAGAGCTAGTAGAAGTAAACTCACTGGAATTTCTTATAACAAAACCCAGGGCTCTATACGCCGCAGCAACCGTTACTTGTATATGATCCGTAAAAGACAGCCTACTATCAAATAACACGCCCAAATCTCTATAAGAGGATAATCTCTGAATTTTACAATCAGCCACCATGTAATCAAACTTGATACTAGTCTCCCTAGTCGTGTAAGACACCACGCAGCACTTATCAACATTCAGATCTAAGCAATTAATATTACTCCAATCAACAATTCGTATCAAATTTAATTGCAGCTCTTCACAGTCACTCCGGTGAGAAATCCTTTTAAATATTTTAACATCATCCGCAAAAATTAGGCAACCGTCTCCCAAATTCTCAACAATGTCGTTAACAAAAATGTTAAAAAGAAGAGGACCCAAAACCGAACCCTGCGGTACGCCAGACATAACCATTATATCGTGTGATTTAAAGCCGTTCCAAAACACACATTGTTTTCTATTGGCAAAATAGGATCTAAACAACTGAATTAGCATATCAGACAACCCAAACAAATGCAGTTTCCTCAACAAGATACCTTGGTCCAGACTACCAAATGCTTTAGAAAAGTCTGTATAAATGACATCAGTTTGCACACTATCATCAATACTCCGAGCAATAAAATCCGAAATGCATAGCAAATTGGTCACTGTAGATCTACCCCTCATAAAGCCATGCTGCATGTCCGTAATCCTGGGTTTAACATGGTGATAAATGCCTCCATGCAATAAAGTTTCAAATACCTTAGCAAAATTAGAAATAATAGAAACCGGCCTATAATTCTCAATCTTCCCCCTATATCCCTTTTTGAAAACTGGAGTAACTTTTGCACTCTTCCACATATCAGGGAATATGCCATGTCCAACCACAATAGTGAAAATCCGCGATAGAGGCCACGCAAGCACGGATGCGCAATCCTTCAGCAAGAACGCGGGAACCCCATCAAGCCCAGCCGTCAATCTTCCTCTCATCTTCCTCAGCACCGCCAAAACTTCCCGCTCCGAGAAACCAACAATGTTCAGGCCATAGAAAACACTCTCTAGAACGCCAACTCAATGGAATTAATTCGGTTGATTTAGTGGCGCCATCTCTGTAATGATATTTATAACTAATCCGCAAAAAGCGCGGCAAATTTGAAACGTTCATTATATATATTTTTATATAATAATTGTAAGGTATTGTAAGCAAAAGATATTGTATCATAAAACACAATATTAGGATATTGCGTCTTATAAAACAATATTTTATGCTTTGAAAAGAATTACAATCAATTTTACATCAAAATGTGTATATTCTTAATCATATATTGGAATAAAATGCTACTAAGTATACTACTAATAATACAGCAGGTAGTTATTAATTAATTAAGATTAAAATGGTAGACGTCTTCAATAATATATCCAAAAATTAAAAAATATATCCAATGAAAATTTAACTCTACCAATTAACATTCTACTTTTATAAATTAAACATTATTAGCTCAGTAATCACCAATCACAATTCTCACGCTTTGTGCAACCAGAGCTTAGCGTATAACAATTGCGCTTTACAAATTTCCAACATACAACATTGTAACTACGAGCAGACAATATTTATCCTATTACCAAAATAATTTCCAGAAATTGAGGGCTTTGCTAATTACGTATATAGCAACAGAAGTACATACACATAAAAGTCACAGTGTAAGGAATGTTGATAGGAAGCAAAGAGAATCTACTACCACCAGTATTTTACGGTATTTTCGCTTCTTCAGTATAGATGCCTGCCGCAATAATTCTGGAATTTTGAAATCTATATAAATATGTGTATTATCAAAAAAAGAAGGAAATTACCTGTACGAAGTAGACGTTCTTTTAGATAATCGGCACCCTTGTGTGGAGTTGTAAAGGCCTGCTGTGGCAGTAAATGTTGCTCTGCAATTATTGCTGTTTGCAAATCTAACTCTCTTGTCCCTTAAGAAAAATAAAATAAACATAATATGTAGGAAAAATAACGAGATAACTTATGCATTACCTGCAGGTTAATTCAAAAATGTATAGCCGAAGCAGATAAGCGTCGACAACTGGAGCCAGATGCATTTACAAAATCGCTTTCCACAAAATGTTTCTTGCATATGAATCCAAGTTCCAATCAGGGTTCGAAAAATGAAATACCGTGGCCTGCGGTTCACAACCCAAAGCGGCACAAGAATGAGTTTTCTTTAATGTCGCCATATAGAAACTGTTGGAAAAAAATTAACAATTAACTTCGACAACTTTAGTTGTATATACTTGTTAGTAGAACCTAATGCTTCCTAATTTTTATTCACATGCAAATGTACACTATTAACTACGATATTGCCAACTTGTTTAATAGTTTCAACAAATGAAATATATTTATTATCGCTTACCTTTACCTACGAATTGATGCAATTCTAAAAGTCCCAACACTTAATAGTCAATAGTTTTTCACTGTTGCCCACTTTAATATATTAAAATATGCCGCAACGGCCAAAAAAACTAAATGGTTGTAAAATAATCACCACGTAAACGTTTTTCTGGGAACTTTCCATACACGAATTGAAATCACACTAGGACACGCCCAACAGTGGCGTGCAGAGAAATGATCCTGATTATAATTAAACTAACATATTAATATAGAGCTTAAAACTATAGCAAAATATTGATACATTATTTCGTGGTTGTAATACATTATAAAACAAAATGTGAAATTGACTTAAAACTCGTAATTTATAATTTTGTTGCCATTTCTATGTTATCATTTCGCCGCTACTGACTTATTCAGTTAACTGTCAGCATTAAAGCGATCTGTAATACCAGCGTCGAACGTGGCTCTTCCATTGTGGGTGATATTTGAAGCTCTCAACATAATCGACGACCTTGAGCATAAGAGTTACCGGGCCCTGGACTGGCGCGATGCGCCATACGTTGAAGCAAAAAACGCAGCAAACGCGTCCACAATCTCCCGCGGCAAATCCAACCGGCGATCCCGAAACGTCATTTCCCCAGAAACAGAATTCGATTTCGTACTTACATACGACCAGAACTTAGATGGGTCATCTCTAATGTTACGTTCAACACCAGCAATATAGGCTTTTCGGGAGGATTCAATGGATCTCTTGATATTCTTGATATTTTACCTATACTAAATATATCCCTTTTGTTGTCTTTTTACGTTGAGTGAATAATATAAAGAGGTGTCAACGCATAGGGAATTTTGTACAATAACAAAAGTCCAGCAAATGTCGCTGTTGAGTGCTGCCACACTTTGACCAAGAGCTGAAACAAGTTTTATTTGTATTCGGAGTTAGAACCCAGTTAAGTAGATATCCGTTTGCAAAAAAAAAATATCTGAAGGACGTTAAACGGCATTTCAGATAAGCCAAGTTTTCAAAACAAAGCAATAAATATCAAATTTCTTCAGCGGGCTCATGAACACCGTTATTGACATGAGGGTCGATAGTGATGGCGAAAAAGTAATCATTCGTTACTCGAGTACTCGTTACTCGAGAAGACCCGAAGTACCGATTACTCCTTCCACAATGTATTCGTTACTTTCGGTACTTTCGTTACTTTGATTACTTCCGTTACTTTGATTACTTTCGTTACATTCGTTACTTTGATTACTTTCGTTACTTTGATTACTTTGAGTACTCGATACTAGAGAGTAGTTGGTTGCAGAACGAGTACTCGGTACAAAGTAATCATTCGTTACAATCGGTACTTTGATTACTTCGTTACTTTCGGTACATCGGTAGGGATAGCGAAAAAGTAATCATTTGTTACTCAATAGTCGGTACTCCATTCTCGGTCTTGGATATTTGATCGGTGTCGCTCACGCTTATGAAGTCAATATTATTATGTAATATTCGCATCACGGTTGTGGTTTTTACAAAGGACCTGGAATGTACTTTTCGTTCTTGATTTATGTTATTAAATAAATAAATAAATAAATAAATAAATAAATAAATAAATAAATAAATAAATAGATAAATAAATAAATAAATGAACGTTTTTCCCTGTATTTATTAGAAGTAAATAAATCCTTAAATTATTTTTTTTAAATGTAGATGTAAATCAGTTTTAAAAAACAAAAAATATTAAAGATTAATGGGTAAACGGGTGGATCACTGCTTTAGGTGACTAGCTAACTTGAACTACAGTACAGACAGTTTTTTTATGAATGATATGTGTGACAATAAAATTATAAAATTGGACACAATCTAAATTTTGTCACAATTGAACCTTTTACAATCATTGCCAATAATCTCTTGCGTTCTTTGGTCTGCTGACCTGAATTATAACAAAATTACACCAGGTTGGCACTTTCAATCATAAAAAAAATTCTTCCAAAGAATCGGACACATTTTTCATAATGGACATTATTTCGTTCTAATGACTAAATCTTTACTCCTATTCATTTGCTGAATACTAACAAAGAAAATTAACATTAAAGACTGTATAAGAATTAAATAAGTCTTGTCCAATTTTTTGTAATACAAATCTTTTGGTAAGTTATCTATTATTTAATAAATTAACTATCGACAGGAAATGATATGATACGATAAGTAATATTGTTTATTGAATTTTTTTAAATTTTTCTTATATATTTTTATGGTTATGTGCAGGTGGAAATGAACAGAAAACAGAACTGGGAATCCCGGACTGGGATCTCCAGTAATTTTTATTTTCAGGTAAAACAAATATGCGTCACCAGGTACGTCGTTTACTCTTTACTACCCTTCTGTTGGGCCATTCAAAAAGTTAAAAATACACAATAAATAGCTGGAAATAAATATCGATTCGTGCTGTTATTTTATTAGATTTATTTTTGAAAATGTTATGGTATAGATGTTTGCCCTACACGTGCTCTACTGCGTTTACATACATCATACATTTCATGTTAAAAGGTTTCAGCAGAGACAATAGCTAATTAAGAAATTTATTTTTATGATAGTTATAAGGTAAAGTGTCGGACATTTGGTTCTATAACAACCCTTACTTCTGGTAAGCATTACCAGCTATCTTTGGAATTTCCTTATCGGTTCTTCATGGCAGTTATGTAGGGGTAATTGAAATAATTTTTTTAAATGCTAATCAAGATTTCTTTTAAAATTAGTAATTTTATAGTTGTTAATTGTTATGTTTGTGTTGATTTTGTTATATTCTTTATTTATTATTTTTGATTTTTTATATTTTATTTATTTTTTATATTTCTTTTTGTTAAATTTTTGTTTTATTTTTTATATATATTTTTTTATTACATCTTTGTTTTATTTATGACTTTAAGTGATTTGCTAATTATTGTGGATCTTTCATGTAAGAATTCCTCTGAAATTTTGATAATAAATAACAAGATCGTTGACCGTTGACTTTATACGGTTTTTGAAGCGTAAGCAGAAGAAATAACATTATCCGATTCACTATTACTAACAGTTGTCTCAGTAGTAGACGAATTTTTAGGTTTGGATGTAAACGTAACCAAAATAGGATCCCATTGCGAAATTTTACAAATTGAATAGTTTTGCTCTACCTATTGACATTTAAATTAATGAAAATTTTGGCTTCATTTTTCAATACTTTATACCGTTCACGCTGAAATTAAGTCAAATCAAAAGACATGTGCACAGATTTAGGCACCAGACGCCAATGAGTAATTACATTAGTAGCATGTAAACGTGAATCGAACTTGACAAGAATGGGACGTATTTTATTTGCATTAAAAGCACCCAAACGCTTAACATTGTTCAAGTCCAGTTTTGTATTAATATTATTAATATTCTTTAGAATATCTAATACTTGAATTAAGTCATAATCACGTTGCAATTTATTTTCATCAGATTTAATCTGCTCAAGAACATTATAAATTAGAATGTTAATTTCACGATATTTTCTATCAGTAATCTTCTTGGTAATCCCTTCCGCTCCATCTGACTTATCAGCAACCACAGTAGAGGGATCGAGAGAATTTACAATACCATGAGCTGATACTTCACTTTCCAACTTGATAAAATTTTCTTTTAAATTGACTATAGATATATTACATTGAATGAATCGTTTATCAACCTCATCAGATTGCTTGATTTCTAAAATCTCATTATTTATTTTGGGAATCACCTCCCTTGTTAGCTTTTTAATATGGTCAGTAAAACCTGACAATTTATCAATCGAGGACTTCAGTTTGGAAATAACTTCAACAAGTTGAGGCGATATACCACCATTATCACGACAAGCTTTGCAGCGGTGTGGCATGAGATTTTTTAACTTTAGCTTAATGACACGAACTTCAGATGCCATTACATTCGAGCAGTTTTTACCAGATCCTTCAGTTTTTCTCGTTGCAATGAAACATAGATAAACACACACAACATGTGGCTATGGTGTCACCTTCCAAAAAGAGATCTTTGCAATCCTCACATGATGATAATGTATTGGTGTGGTCTATTTGAGAAACTTAACCTCAACCCTCACACGAACAATTTACGCTCACTAATTCAGTATATGGAAAATCTAAACTTTAGTTCGAATAAGACTTTTAATACTAAAATGTAGCTAGTTCCACATTTACGTGACCCACTTCAGTTTTTGATAACACTCCATGTTGCACTTTATTTATTATATCCACCAACATAACCTCGATCGATTTGTATAGTTTCTTTTATGATTATATAAAAAATATATAATAAACATTTCAAATTTGCCGCGCTTCTAGTTGATAAGTTATAAATATCATCACAGAGATGGCGCCACTAAATCAACCGAATTAATTCCATTGAGTTGGCGTTCTATGCATAGAAAATTCTATGGTTAGCTTGCTTTTCTCATTCTCAGTTTCTCTACAGTCACCACGGTAGTAATACTAAACAAACTGACACTAAGGTAAGTTACTTCCACTTGTATTATTACAACGCTCCATACAGTTGGCTGCCGAACAGCACGTTGACGACACGAGTCCGCCGAGCCCCCTTCGGGGCGTATCCTAAAGAAAAAATTAAAAATTCAGTTCTCGACGGTTTCACCAAACTGATCAATAATAAAAAAAAAAACACGCGTCAAAGCAGGTGTTGATTCTAGAATTTAAACGTGATTGGCTGACAGCGAATTACGTGAACGTGTCAATGGATATGATAGGGAGAGATGGCCAAGGAGAAAACTAATTGCATGCTTGTTTCCAGAGATTTCCAATTGCTGCCAACAAAAAAATCTCTGGTGGCAACAGTGACCTATTACCTACAAATTTGTGGAATATAAATTCCTCCGGAAAAGTGAGAAATTGGTATTTCCGCAAGAAAATTCGACGTGGAACGTGAATGAACGTGCATCATCTGAACGTAAATTTTCATACATACGCGCCAGGCCCCTAAACTGTAAAATGACCACTTCAAATCCCCTTGATAACGCATGGCAGATGACAATTCCAGACTTTAAACCGGAAGACAATCCCCATGGGTTGTTGGAGCAGAGCCAATATGCTGTTCTATTTCCTCAATATCGGGAAAAATACTTGCGCCAAGTTTGGCCCCTTGTTCAAAAAACTCTCTGAACACCACGTCACAGCTGAACTCGATCTGGTCGAGGGCAGGATGACTGTAAAAACTACTCGCAAGACTTGGGATCCTTACATCATTATCAAAGCCAGAGACTTGATCAAATTGTTATCACGATCTGTGCCGTTCCAGCAAGCAAAACGTGTTCTGAGCGATGATATTAGTTGCGATATTATCCAGATAGGTCGAATTACTCCAAATAAGGAAAAATTTGTGAAACGCAGAGAACGTTTGATAGGACCTGACGGTTGTACTCTAAAATCGATTGAATTATTAACGAATTGTTACGTGTTAGTGCAAGGGAATACAGTTGCAGCGTTAGGGCCCCACCGGGGTTTGCAACAAGTTCGTAGGGTAGTTGTCGATACAATAAATAACATACATCCCATTTATAATATTAAAAGATTGATAATAAAAAGGGAACTGGCAAAAGACCCGAAATTAAAAGAGGAAAATTGGGAACGGTTTTTGCCAAAATTGAATAATAAGAACACCAGGCGGAAGCAGCCGAGAAACGTAAAAAAAAAGAATGCTTACACACCGTTCCCGCCGGCACAGGTCGAGAGCAAGGTACGTTTCCGATTAGGTCTAAACTTCATGTTTTAACTATTATTATTTTTTTAGATTGACGAAGAGTTGGCGTCGGGTCTTTATTTTTTGACTAAGACCCAAAAGCCCTCCCCTCTATCGATTTCTATATGCAATAAAAATATTTCGGCCTCTTAAGGCAGAAGTATGAGGTTTGTGACTTCACTGCTGTAGAAGCAGCGGGAGACGAAGGAGTGTATTTAGAAGGAACCGATACAAATTTTTCTCTTTCGACATCTTCGGGTGAAAACAGTCCCTGCACGGGCGTCATACCGGTACTGCTGATAGCTCCATCCTGTTGATTATTAATTAATTGATAATGATTATTAATTATGTACATTTAGATAGTTTACTTCTATATTTGAATAAAATCTGAGATCTCAATACGATTTACTTTGTAGTCTTGAATCTAATGTACATAAAATCGTAATAATAATGTCTTTCTTGGTAGACCTCTATTATCTATTTCTTTTATCTGAAGTTATGAAGGTACCGTATAAAATAGTCAAATTTATGAACAGTTTGTGTACTCACATCACAAATCGTTCGATATCATGGGTAAATGTCAGCATTGTAGATTCATTTAGGTGTATTGGTTGATTGATGAGTTAGGAAACAACAGAAACTGCGGCGATCGTTTTCGTAGTTACGCCCACTTTTGCACAGTGAGATTCAAATACTTATTACTCGGTTGTCGTGCGCTTAATTTACACAAAAATAATTTGGAACCACGAGAAAATATCACAGAATTGTGGATCAAGTTAGCCACCCCGTTAAATATGGCTGGTTAAAGTGTCAGAAAACCTGAAACATCGCTTCTGTGTTAATTCTTATAAGAGTCTGAGCTTGTTGGCATGCAACGACTTGACCTAGGACAACGTGTGACGCGCACTAGTAGCGCATATAGACCTTTAACAAAAAGACAACAAAAGGGATATATTTAGTATAGGTAAAATATCTAATGCATTCTAGCGCAATCTTTGAAGATTCACGTTTCAACAGACAAATTCTGCAGTACACAGCAGGGACGTAACTACCGGGGTTCGGCATGTTCCACGGAACCCGGGCCCTGAGTAGTGATGGCGAAAAAGTAATCATTCGTTACTCGAGAAGATCCGAAGTACCGATTACTCGTTCCACAATGTATTCGTTACTTTCGTTACTTTGATTATTTTCGTTACTTTGATTACTTTGAGTACTCGATACTAGAGAGTAGTTGGTTGCAGAACGAGTACTCGGTACAAAGTAATCATTCGTTACAATCGGTACTTTGATTACTTCGTTACTTTCGATACATCAGTAGGGATAGAGAAAAAGTAATCACTTATTACTCAATAGTCGGTACTCCATTCTCGGTCTCGGATATTCGCTCTTAGTCTCGGTGTCGCTCACGCTTATGAAGCCAATATTATTATGTAATATTCGCATCACGGTTGTGTATTTTACAAAGGAGCTGGAATGTACTTCTCGTTCTTGATTTATGTTATTAAATAAATAATTGAATGAATGAATGAATGAATAAATGAATGAATGAATCAATGAATGAATGAATGAATAAATAAATAAATAAACGTTTCTCCCTGTATTTATTAGAAGTAAATAAATTCTGAAATTATTTTTTTAAATGTAGATGTAAATCAGTTTTAAAAACCAAAAAATATTAAAGATTAATGGGTAAACGGGTGGATTACTGCTTTAGGTGACTAGCTAACTTGAACTACAGTGACAGTTTTTTTATGAATGATATGTATGACAATAAAATTATAAAATTGGACACAATCTAAATTTTGTCACAATTGAACCTTTTTCAATCATTGCCAATAATCTCTTGCGTTCTTTGGTCTGCTGACCTGAATTATAACAAAATTACACCAGGTTGGCACTTTCAATCATAAAAAAAACTCTTCCAAAAAATCGGACACATTTTTCATAATGGACATTATTTCGTTCTAATGACTAAATCTTTACTTCTATTCATTTGCTGAATACTAACAAAGAAAACTAACATTAAAGACTGTATAAGAATTAAATAAGTCTTGTCTAATTTATTGTAATACAAATCTTTTGGTAAACTATCTATTATTTAATAAATTAACTATCGACAGAAAATGATATGATACGATAAGTAATAGTGTTTATTGAATTTTTTTAAGTTTTTCTTATATATTTTTATGGTTATGTGCAGGTGGAAATGAACAGAAAACAGAACTGGGAATCCCGGACCGGGATTTCCAGTAATTTATATTTTCAGGTAAAACGAATATGCCTCACTAGGTACGTCGTTTACTTCCACTACTCTTCTGTTGGGCCATTCCATAAGTTAAAAATACACAAAAAATAGCCCGAAATAAATGTCGATTCGTGCTGTTGTTTATTGTATTTATTTCTGAACATGTTATGGTATAGATGCCTGCCCTACACATGCTCTACTGCGTTTACATACATCATACATTTTGTTATATTCTTTATTTATTATTTTTTAATATTTTATTTCTTTTTTATTTTATTTTTTTGTTAAATTTTTGTTTTATTTTTTATATATTTTTTTTATTGCATCTTTATTTTATTTATGACTTTAAGTAATTTGCTAATTATGGACAATCTTTCATGTCTGTAGATATTTTAATACGAAATACAAAAGTAATCAAAGTAATCAAAGTAACGAGTATTGAACCTAAAAGTAACGAATAGTAACGATTACTCAAAAGTATCGAAAGTTGACATCACTAAGGGTTTACCATGTTGATGTTTCTTACTTCTGAAAGCGGCATGTGGTGCTGCCACCGAAATTCTCAAAGATGTTTATTTTTCACATCGGCCAAGGGAATTTTCGGGCCCTATCAGTTATTATTATTATTATTATTATCTGTTCATGTTTATAGTTTGTCTCGTTTGTCTGGGAATAAAGCCGTAAGGGCCTATAAGTTAACACACAAAATTAATTTTGTTTTTATAATGTGAGTCAAAATATAAAGATAGCAACTCAAAGAATAGTAGTAGATGAACAATCTGTTGTGAAATTATAGGAGCAGTTTCAAGATTCAACGTATTTAACCGTCATGATGACAATCTAATATGCATACAAATGAAGTATTGGATAAGAATTTTTCCACTGGCAATATCTCCTCTTTTATCATTGCAGCTCTATAAAACGTGCAGTTAATTTTTTTTGAATTTTTATAAACAATATAGCCTGCTAAATATGTTATTGCACATGTTTCAAAAGAAGTAGTCTTTATTAAAATGCTCACCGCACACACGTCTTGAAACAAGTTGCTCTTTTTCTAAACGAAAAAGAGCAGGATTTCCAATATTCGAAAGCCATACCATTCGTAATGAATCACATTGTGGAATCCAAAAGAAATGCAAATTTGGATTATTGTGATTAATTATGATTAATAATTCTATATTTCAAAGAAGATAAAAAATCAAATTAACACTTGTACACGTTTCTTTTCGTGCCATACAACATGATGATAGCAATGAAGAAACTTCGTGCTTCTTCAGATAACTTCAAAATAGTAATGACAATGATTTTGATTTTCACTGTATGCTAGTTCGAAACGGCGATCTCGACTAATTTTACCCTTTATAGTAGAGTGCTCGCGCTGAGAAAAGATGCGTTTTAAGCGATTCTGTAGGCACTTCAAAATGAAAATATATGAACTAGCCAGATTTGTTGCTTATGTCCTGTGGATTTTAGATCCATAGGTCGTACGAAAATCGTACAGTGCGTGCGGACACAAAATGCAAAATTCAAACTAATGGTATTACGAGAAAGCCACAATATTGTAGTATAAGGTGTCCAAAAATCAAAATATTCTCTGTAGACGTTCTATTTTTAAAATATTAAAGTTTGAGACACTGTTTTGAAGGTAACATTGAAACGCCGTTGACTTTTTTTCGGAAGAGATTTTATAACGCCGTTTTCTCAGTTCGATATCGAAGAAATATATCAAAAATTTGATATTTTCTGTCCACTTTTTGCTTTACACGCTGTTATCTCAGTTTCCATTGTGCGAAGAAAAAAATTTCATTTTAATAAAATATGAAGAATTCAATCTGGATCACGATGGTTTTTGAATCAGATTTTTTGGGGACATATTTAACAAGATATTAATATAAATGTAGAGTAACATCAAAATGGCCCGAGCAAGATCTCATCCTTTTCATTATACATCCACTCATACTCAAGTATATTTGGCAATTTGGATTTTGGTTCTTAGCTATTTATCGACACTTTTGTTTGGTAATATGCCCTCAAACAGCTTTGCTTTAAACTGCTTTCTGTAGGAGGTAACTTATCTATGGTGTTTGAGATTGCGAGTATTGATCTTAGATCATTCACAGATACAACATCGCTATTATTTGTGTATATTTTAGGGACAACATTGTGCATTTTATTAAATAATTTATCACCAAATTCTATAATACCATAATATACAACATACAACATAATATATAATACATAAATCTTCCAGCACAGTTTCTTTCTTAGTCCATTAAATTGACTAGTGGTGTCACATCCAATCACAGCATAAAATGCAGGTAAATTTTTCAAAAGGCAAATATCCATATTAATCTCGTGAACGGTAACAAATTTGAGACATTTTTGTGTGCTCCAAACTTCTTCTGTTAATTGATCTTTTAAGTAGGCAAGAAAAACTAAGACATCAGTGCATTGTAGTCTATAATGCACCTAGTGCATCCAGCTCTCTTTGCAGATAACATGTGTAACAAAACAACATTCTTATATCTGCCTTTTCATAATCAAAATTTAATAATTTCTCTACAAGTTAAAAATTACTTTTATATTCAAGAATATGTTAGAATTCCCCACTTATAACAAGCTCCAAGTTAGCGGATTTTGAATATTCAAATAGATGCTTAGACAAAAAAAATGTCAACAATTTTTTATTAAAAATAGAATTGATGAACAAGTGAAATTTTTGGGGGAGTGGTTAATAGCCCTTCCGGAGCCTCTTTTAATGCGCGTGGAATTCTTAATAGTTTTCTAAATAATGATCAAAAACTACATCTATCTTCTGTGAAATGTACCTGTTTCTAAATACAATTTCATTGACTATGTTAAGGTATTCTGCAAAAGTTTAAGCTTTTGCAAGCTTTCCTAAATTCTGTACGACAGACATTGCATCAAAAATATGACAGATATGAGAAAATTATTGTGATAAAATGTTTACAGCAGCACAAACTGTTTGTATTATATTTCCAAGAACGCTTTTATTTGAAGGAGTATTTAAAAATTCTGCTATGATTTATATATCTCTCCCCATTTCTTTTGCTGCCAATATTTGTTGCAGAAATTTTTGCCCTCCTTGTGATTCCTTAACGTTGTCATATTTTTTTACTTTAGGCATTAAAATGTCCAACGATTTCAATTTCCGTTCTTTTATTGGTTTATAGAAATATGTTGTATCGATTATATTAATTAAACTATTAAGTGCTTCTTCTCCTATTGCTAATGCATTTAATACGGACTTTTCAAAATTCTTATCAAATACTTTATTTGTATGCATATTAGATTGTTATCATGACGGTTAAATACGTATTACAGTTTTTACGATACTTGTCATGTGAAAAATTTATACAAAGCATTTCCAGCAAAAAATGGCACATATTATTTGTAAAATGTGCAATTGCAACGAAAGTTGACAAATGTGGTTTACTACACCATCAAGAAAATTGTGCGGTGAAGTGCCAAGTTATATTAAAAACGTTTCTGTTCCCATTTCGGTTGTACGGCATGACAATCAACATGAGTATCGAGTTCCGTCAAAACAAAAAACAATCTGAGCTCGCTGCTTCTTGAATTGAATGAACGTTACGTCTCTCTCGCACTCATGATACTTAAAAACTTAGTGACACCTATGGAGTAAAAGCAGTAACAGGGAATTTATAACAGTTTTGGAGCGATCGTTTGTGCGGTCGCTAAAATATGGCCTTGAAGTATGACCAACATAAAAATTGCCAAAGTTTTTAGAGATTTTGTAAATGACGGAAAAGAACACTGCCGTACTGTAAAAATATATTTTATCTTGGCGCTTTTTTTGGAAATCGGCCAACATAAAACAAAATAAAAAGATTCTTATGAAAAATTATGTACTGATATTTCGCCCAGGTCACAAATTTTTACCAGTGTTTATTTTAAAGCCCTTAAATCTGTGATTACGCAAAAAACAAAAAAAATGTGGATGTTGGTTCTTTAAAGATGCCACAATATTTATAGCAAAGGTTTCTCAAAGATACCACTATACTTACACTGGAAGCTCCAGGAAACCAAAGTTGATCACGTTTTATCGAAAGCGCAGTTTTCCTGACAAATTCAATTTACGTCTTAGGCTTCCTTTAATTTGTTTAATACTTATTATACGTTTGATTTTGATCTTTCTTCTAAGCAGGAAAATGTTACGATCTCGATGTCAATTTTTTGCAGGAAATTATCCTTCTATAAGCTAGTCTTTTCAAAATATTCTTAAAAGCAAGTTAAGTTAGTTTATAAACTCAAATTGCATAAATATTACAATTAAAATAAATTATTTTGAGAATCCCCAAAGATACCAACATATGACTAGATTAAATAGATATTATTCAAAAATGAAAATTTTTGACCGTTTTTCGTCACCAATGAACCACTAAGTGCTATTTGACTTCATATAATAAAATTCCCACCAACTTGTTGCCAGAGGTTTTCGAAGTGTTTGAAAATGAGGGAAGAAGATACATGTGTATTGTAAGAAGCAATCTTAGTCTTTCTTCTGAAAATAGTTCAAAATAAAATAAAGAAAAATTATTTCAGTAAAAACTTGTGTTTTTACATTTCGCCCTGGCTAAACCCATTTGCCTGTGCCTATTTTCAAATGTTTGAGATTCTAATTACGCGGAGAACGAGAAAAATTTAAATCTTAGTTCCTCAAAGATACCGCAATACGTATGGGAAAAGTTTCTCAAACATAGCACTATGTTGACATTGGCAGCTTCAGGGAACTAGAACTTAGTCAAGTCTTATCGAAAGTTCATTGTTTGCAACTTTTTTCAATGCATGTCTTTTGTTTCACTTGAAAGAACACATTTGTCTATGTCTAACTTAAATTCTTCGAGACTCTAGTTGATTTTACAAAAGTAGAGAAAAGTTTCAAGTTTAGGTCTTCAAAGATGCCACAATATTTATGCCAAAAATTTCTCAAGGATACCACTATACTTGCACTGGAAGCTCCAGGGAATCAATAGTTAGTCACGTTTTATTGAAAACGCAGTTTTTCTAACAAATTTCATCTACGTCTTGGGCTTTTCTTTATTTATTTAATACCAATTATACATTTAATTTTGATCTCTCTACTAAGCAGGTAGATGTTGCGACTTCGATGTTAATTTTTTGCAGTAATTATGCAGTAAATTATCTTTCAATAAGCTAGCTTTCTTGAAATATTTTTCAATGCTAGGTAAGTTAGTTTAGAAACTCAAATTGCTTAAATATTACAATTAAAATAAATTATTTTGAGAATCCCCAAAGATACCAACATATGACTAGATTAAATAGATATTATTCAAAAATGAAAATTTTTGACCGTTTTTCGTCACCAATGAACCACTAAGTGCTGTTTGACTTCATATAATAAAATTCCCACCAACTTGTTGCCAGAGGTTTTCGAAGTGTTTGAAAATGAGGGAAGAAGATACATGTGTATTGTAAGAATCAATCTTAGTCTTTCTCCTGAAAATAGTTCAAAATAAAATAAAGAAAAATTATATTAGTAAAAACTTGTGTTTTACATTTCGCCCTGGCTAAAACCATTTGCCTGTGCCTATTTTCAATTGTTTGAGATTCTAATTAAACGGAGAACGAGAAAAATTTAAATCTTAGTTCCTCAAAGATACCGCAATACGTATGAGAAAAGTTTTTCAAACATGCCACTATGTTGACATTGGCAGCTTCAGGGAACTAGAACTTAGTCAAGTTTTATCGAAAGTTCAATGTTCGTAACTTTCTTCAATGCATGTCTTTTGTTTCACTTGAAAGAACACACTTGTCTATGTCTATCTTAAATTCTTCGAGACTCTAGTTGATTTTACAAAAATAGAGAAAATTTTCAAGTTTAGGTCTTCAAAGATGCCACAATATTTATGCCAAAAATTTCTCAAAGATACCACTATACTTGCACTGGAAGCTCCAGGGAACCAATAGTTAGTCACGTTTTATTGAAAGCGCAGTTTTCCTAACAAATTCCATCTACGTCTTTTTGCTTTTCTTAATTTGTTTAATACCGATTATACATTTGATTTTGATCTCTCTACTAAGCAGGAAGATGTTGCAATTTTGATGTTAATTTTTTGCAGTAAATTATTTTTCAATAAGCTAGCTTTTTTTAAATATTTCTCAATGCAAGGTAAGTTAGTTTAGAAACTGGAATTGCATAAATATAACAATTAAAATAAATTATTTTGAGATTCCCCACAGATACCAACATATGACTAGATTAAATAGATATTATTCAAAAATGAAAATTTTGGACCGTTTTTCGTCACCAATGAACCACTAAGTGCTGTTTGACTTCATATAATAAAATTCCCACCAACTTGTTGCCAGAGGTTTTCGAAGTGTTTGAAAATGAGGGAAGAAGATGCATGTGTATTGTAAGAATCAATCTTAGTCTTTCTCCTGAAAATAGTTCAAAATAAAATAAAGCAAAATTATTTCAGTAAAAACTTGTGTTTTTACATTTCGCCCTGGCTAAACCCATTTGCCTGTGCCTATTTTCAAATGTTTGAGATTCTAATTACGCGGAGAACGAGAAAAATTTCAATTCTAGTTCCTCAAAGATACCGCAATATAGTGGTGGGTCGTTACTTCAGGAACGTTCTTTTGGAACGGTATTTGAGTGGAACGGAATAACTCGTTCCAGCGTTCCAAAGTAACGCGTTACTTTGGAACGACTGCGCACGCAGCAGCGACAGGAGCGTACGGAACGAAACGGATTGTTTTCGTTCCGTTTTCCTACAACGTAAACGGAACGTAACATGTAGCGAAACTGCAAAAAGTAAAGTAAAGCGTATGATACGGAAGTCGAGAGTGATGAGACAAATAAGATAAAAAATAAGCCAAGTAACTAGGATCACGTGGAATAATTGTAAACGCTTCCTGCATGTAAATTAACATTAATTTTTCTTATTGGAACGACAAATATATTAAAATATTAGAGTAACTGGGTCTTTTTTAAAATATATAAAAAAAACGATGAATTTAACTGTTGAATAGAAAATACGTTATCAGTACATGGACTTTTTTAAGCTTTTCGGTTGAAAATTGAACTAAATCGATAGATTGGTTGAATTTATCTAAGTTTGGCTCCATTCCGTACGGTTACTCTTGCTCGCTCCATTTTGTCGCTGTCGCTTTCGCCCAGTTCCAGTTCCAATTCCATTCGCGTCGTTCCAGTGTCGCTAAAAATCTCGTTCCAAAGTAACGTTCCTTTGAAACGGTATTTTCTTGGAACGACCGGGAGCGGAACGCTCCACGGAAGGAAGCGGTATTCCCATCACTACCGCAATACGTATGGGAAAAGTTTCTCAAACATGCCACTATGTTGACATTGGCAGCTTCAGGGAACTAGAACTTAGTCAAGTTTTATCGAAAGTTTAATGTTTGTAACTTTTTTCAATGCATGTCTTTTATTTCACTTGAAAAAACACATTTGTCTATGTCTATCTTAAATTCTTCGAGACTGTAGTTGATTTTACAAAAATAGAGAAAAATTTCAAGTTTAGGTCTTCAAAGATGCCACAATATTTATGCCAAAAATTTCTCAAAGATACCACTATACTTGCACTGCAAGCTCCAGGGAACCAATAGTTAGTCACGTTTTAGTGAAAGCCCAGTTTTCCTAACAAATTCAATCTAAGTCTTGGGCTTTTCTTAACTTGTTTAATACCAATTATACATTTGATTTTGATCTCTCTACTAAGAAGGAAGATATTGCGATTTTGATGTTATTTTTTTTGCAGTAAATTATCTTTCAATAAGCTAGCTTTCTTGAAATATATTTCAATGCAAGGTAAGTTAGTTTAGAAACTTGAATTGCATAAATATTACAATTAAAATAAATTATTTTGAGGTTCCCCAAAGGTACCAATACATGATTAGATTAAATAAATATTATTCAAAAATGAAAATTTTTGACGCTTTCCATTACTAAGGAGCCACCAAGTGCTGTTTAACTTCATATAATAAAACTCCCACCAACTTGTTGCCGGAAGTCTTGGAAGTGTTTGAGAATGAGGGAAAAAGGTATATGTGTATTGTAAAAATCAATCTTGGCATATTTCTTGAAAATAGTTCAAAATAAAACAAGAAAAAATTATATTAGTAAAAACTTGTGTTTTGACATTTCGCCCTGGCTAAACCTATTTGTCAGTGCCTATTTTCAATTATTTGAGATTCTAATTACGTGGATAACGAGAAAGATTTCAATCTTAGTTCCTTAAAGATATCGCAATTAGTATGGGAAAAGCTTCTCAAACATGCCACTATATTGACATTGGAAGCTTCAGGAAACTAGAAGTTAGTCAAGTTTTATCAGAAGTTTAACGTTCCTAACATTTTTCAATGCACGTCTTTTGTTTTACTTGAAAAAACACTTTTGTCTATGGCGATCTTAAATTCTTCGAAATTTTAATTAATTGCACAAAAATTAAGAAAAAATTCAAATCTACTTCCTCAAGGATGCCACAATATTTATGGCAAAAATTTCTCAAACATATCACTATACTTGCACTGGAAGCTTCAGGGAACTAGTAGCTAATCAGGTTTTATCAGTATCGCAATTTTTCTGACAGATTCAATTTACGTTTTTGTGTTCTTTTAATTTGTTTAATACCTATTATACATTTGATTTTGATCTCTCTACTAAACAGGAAAATGTTACCTTCTCAGTGATCATTTTTTGCAGTAAATTATGCTGCTATAAGCTAGCTTTCTCGAAATATTTCTTGAATTGCATAAGTGTTACAATTAAAATAAAATATTTCCATTTTCTACAAGGATACATGAATAAATTACACCATATTGTTAAAAAAACTAAATATTTTAAAGTTCCCCAAAGATTGCAATGTATGAACACATCAAACCAAATGTTGTTCACAAATAAGAAATTTCGACCTCTTTTACCACAAAAACAAAAACACTAAGTCCTGTTTAACCCCATATAATGAAACTATTACCAACTTGTTTCCGTAGATGTTTCAAGTTTTTATTATAGGGAAAAAGGACATAGGTATGCTGCAGAAATCAATCTTGGCCTTTATGTTGAAGATACTTTAATATAAAGTAAAAGAAAAAAGAAATTTATAGATAGTTGTGCACTGACATTTTACCCAGGTGAAACCCATCTACCTGTACTTATCTTAAATTCTTTGAAACTTTAAAAACGCAGAAATCGTAAAAAATGTCTCCAAGATACGACTATACTTGCAATGAAAGCTCCAAGAAATAGTAGTTATTCAAGTCAAATAGAAAGTGTAATTCTCCTCAAAATTTCAATTTACGTCTTTTGTTTCCTTTAGTTCGATGCCTTCTATACGTTTGATTTATCTCGATTATAGTTTTCCACACTAAATAATTTTTCTATAAGTTAGCTTCCTTGAAATATTTCAGAAGTTATAAATTTTTGTTCCTCAAAGATATCACAGTATACATGTCGATAATTTCTCAAACGTGCAACTATACGATACCATGATCTGCTGTCCCTGAATCGCGGGGTTGCGCGGAGCTTTGCGGGGACGCTTAATAACAATATGTCGCTATCACTGCGAATGCAAGTTAGAAACAATGGATAAGTTGAAAAATCTGCCTACGTGGCTCTTGCTAGTGGTGGGTCGTTACTTCAGGAGCGGTCTTTTGGAACGGTATTTGAGTGGAACGGAATAACTCGTTCCAGCGTTCCAAAGGAACTCGTTACTTTGGAACGACTGCGCACGCAGCAGCGACAGGAGCGTACGGAATGAAACGGACGGTTTTCGTTTTCGTTCCGTTTCCCAACAACCTAAACGGAACGCAATATGTAGCGAAACTGCAAAAAGTAAAGTAAAGCGTATGATACGGAAGTCGAGAGTGATGAGACAAATAAGATAAAAAATAAGCCAAGTAACTAGGATCACGTGGAATAATTGTAAACGCTTCCTGCATGTAAATTAACATTAATTTTTCTTATTAGAACGGCGAAAATAGTGGGTTTAAAATATTAGAGTAACTGGGAACGTCGCGTTTCTGTTTCCTTAGTATAACAGGAAAGTTTAAAGATAAAAATGAAAATTGAATGCGTAATCAAAGCGTAGAAATATATCTCTTGTGTTTAAATGCGTGTTTACATTTACTCAGAATGAAGAATTAAGGATAGGCTCAACGTAAAAAAGTTATAAAATTAAATTTAAAATAAATTTTAAAAAAATTCAAGTTTTGACATTTTCGCAAATAAGTGGATGTTTTTAATTCAGGAGCTTACATAGAACGGAGCGGGAGCGGTCGGATTTTCTTTCGTATTCTTCCAACCAAATAACGTAAAAGGAACGTAAAATGCATAAAATATATAAAATTAATAATAATTTATTTATTTCTTCTATTTGCATACTTTCTTCATTAGGTTCATTAATTTTTACAGTAGATACAATCGGCTTATGGTAAATATGATATGTATGTTGGCGACTCGATGTTGTCTAGATGTCACGAAAATAGTGCATCTATCATTGTTTCCGATTTCGTTGTTGAGGTTTTGGAATCACTCCTCCGCAAATTTAAATTTTCGAAAAGATAATTAACCAATGGTTGTGAATCTGGAGATTGATTGATTGATTTGCATTTATAAGAGTCCACTAAACCACCTCTTACCTCTAATTGTCTTCAGGACCTTCAAGACCGATATTAAATTTGTCCTCCTCTGTGGGAACTGGGCGAAGTATGTAATAGATTATATAGTTCTCACTTGTTGACAGTTATTTTCCGAATAAATAATGTAGCCTTTTATTTGCAGTTATTTTTAATGTTTTTCCTGTGCTAATTTACTTAGGAACTTAGCTCTCAATAGCGATTTTAATTTGATTTTCTTTTGATATAGCTATCATCCGAGGATGGTCCAAGGCAGAAGAAGCAATTGTAAAGAAAGAATTTGATGAATTTATTAAAGGGAATCATTATCCTTCTGGTGCCGAGATTAGGATACTTTTGGAAAAGTATCCGGAATTGTACAAAACCCCCAGAAAAATAAAAAGTAAACTCCAGCATCTAAAAAGAAAATTTGTTTCTAGAAAACTGTTTTAACTTATATAATCAAGTTTCTCTTATAATGTGTTTTAGAATTAAGTAAGATATCATGTTATTTCTTTGCTTAATCGAGAAAAAAATAAATTGGATATTTTAATTTTTATAGTGTCATTAACTCTAAAACTGTTGGTGTAGGCTGTGAAGTGGGCGCTATATTTATGAACAATTTTCTGCAAAAATATCCTTAAACGTTGTATTTTGCATTCAAGGAAAGGTTGGTTCTTTTAACTTGCTCGAAAACTACTATTTTGATAAAACGATATTAGCTCCTTATTTCCTGAAGTTTTTTTTATCATAAGCATAGTAGCTTGTATGAAGAATTTTTCTTAGAAGGTTATGGCAACTTTGCAAAATTAATTTTTTTCTGCATTTTCGTGGAATTAAGATTACAATATTGCACCATCTCCAATTAAAATGTTAAGATTAGTTCTAATAGTACTCGCAAGTGTTTTCAAAATTTCCGGCACAAAATTCTCTTTTGACGAAAAAGCTCAACAGTTTGTCGATTTTCAGAAAAGCTTTCGGTTGTTGTATTTATATATTGATACCCTTGGGAAACTTCAAAATATTTTCCGATGCAAGTATAATGGCATGTTTGAGTAGTTCTTTCTAAAATACTTAAAATGGCATTTTTAAGCAATCACTAAAACTCGTGTTTTATTGACAACAATAGAAATTATAATGGTAAATTTATGTAGATGATACAGTTATAACATGTTAAGTTAATATATAATACGTATGTGGAAAATGGTTTACTCAAAACACACTAAATAATGTTCTGTCGGTTGGAGAAGTTGTGGCGCCCTCTATTCGCGTACCTTGGAACAGACCATTACTTTTATTTTTCCACTATACCAAAATCGGTGCATTATTTATAACATTCGTATATAGTTTTTGTTTTCATATTATCAACACGTTTTAGTTTGGTAAGTAAACGTAAAAAAATGTTGCCTATAAATAGTGCAGTATTTTTACCGACAGTCCGTAAAGCTGTCACATTATAGGCAGACATGCAAATAATTTTTATTTTCTCTTCAAATTATGCTTAAATTAAAATAATGAGATATGCTGTGGATTTATATTTACTCGTAGTCTCTCACAGACCACCAGTCGTTTTAATTTCTTACCAAATATTCTTGTTTAACTGAAATTATTATATAGCCAAGACACAGTCCAACAAGTTCCCAGAACATTACGAGTTATATGTATGGAGTCGGTTTCCCAAAGGTTGCGGATGACATATATTTATATATATATATATATATATATAGATATATATATATATATATGAAATAGAGGTGGGCAAAACGACTCTTTTTGCTGAACCGGTTCAGTGAATCTGAATCACTTCAAAGATTCGGATCTTCGAACCAGCTCTTTGGTGAACCGATTCAAAGAGAGCGAAACGAAAGTACCGAAGCTGAAGATCTGTACTGCTGCATTGCATATTGCATATTCAAATCTTTGTTATGACTCATGACTCATGCATACAGCGCCATTGTCATTGTGTATTATGCTGACATTGGTTGAGTTAGTAAAAGGTTTAACGGATCCTTTGTTTAAGCAAAAATTACCTGCCAGCACTCATTTCAATAAATAAATATTTCAACAATTTTGGACCCATGCTATTGCAAAGAAAATCCAAGACAAATTTTACTCAAAGAGAGACTCAATTTGTGTTTACTATTTTTTAATTCGATTAATATTGAAGCATAGCTCTTTACACTCGTAGGTTATCATTAAAATTATATCTCAGATATTAATTTGAGGGCAACTATTGATAATCAGATATAATCTCAACTAGTATAGCACTCCATATTCTGAAAAGTATTGAGGCATTATGTGGGCCATAATTGTAGCAAAAAAATTATTTCTTTGTTTTAGCAAAAGTATTTTTGGTAACTAGTTGATATTACTTAGTTTTTCAAATTTTTGTGTGGCTTTAATTTTGTTTGTTACCAAGATAAATAAATTTGATAAAAGATTATTGCCATATGGTCGTGGTCAAGTGAACCGATTCGATTGAAACTACAATTTCAAACATTTTAAGATTCGGCAATCATTTCGCAAACTTCTAATTTTTAGTTTTTTTTTCTTTTCTCTCTTTTCATTTTCGATTTTCGCAACTAAAAATTCTATATGACAACTTTCCTCTCTCTACACAATTGAACAGAACATTGAACCGATTCTCGGCTAAAAACTAAATACAACAATTAAATTGAACTGAACTGAGTCAATTCGTCACTGTTGATACGAAGTGGCGTAACCAGAGAGAACGTAACTAACAAAAATTGTAAATGTAGTTACTGACAGAACCAGTTTACCTGACAACAACTTATCATTAAACAAAATGGCAACTCTTCATTTGTGTAAAAATGATGTGTCCGAAAATCTTTCGAGTAAGAACTACACAATTTTTTTTAAAGGAGCCGCGAGAGAGATGAGTCGTTCGCGAACGCTTCGGCTCAGTGCGCAGACGCAGAGAGCCAACGCAAAGAGCCGAGAGTCGGTTCTTCACGTCGGTGCTGAACCGGCTCTCGACGTAAATGTAAGGAGCCGATTCACTGAGCCGACTCGTTCGCGACCGACTCCTCTCTAATTTGAAATACTGGTAATGTGAACTGAGGAGATTGTACTGTTGCTTCTAGAAGATGTCGAGGCAAAGAGGAAGAGTGCCGCTTCTTCATCCTTTTTATGCTCTTGTGCCGGGAACATTTGGCAACCGTTCGGAAAGTAAATCCCTAAACGTTGGGCGCGTAATTCAAAACATAACAGTTTTCTCCCTTCCTTACAGTGAATTCTAACCTATAATCAGGGGCGAAGCGTCCATTAAGGCTGTAAGGTGCAGCCTACCCTAATTTTTTGAATAAAAATAAATAATATTTACCATATAAATTATAAATAAATGGATGTTGAAGTTAATGACACTGATAAGTATTACTCTAATACTTGATTGCTATTCTAGGCTTACGTTAGGAGCGATTCTATATTTACGTGAACTTGCATATGGCAATACAGCTTCGTAGGCTCTGGCTCTGCAGCCTTAAAATCTCGACTGTTGCACGCGTCGAGACACCGAGAAACGTATGACTCATAGCATTCATATATGCAATTTTAACACGTTGTTTAGGCTAGCCTATGATGAGTTTGCGCTCAGTCGTTGAGTGAATAATAATGATTCACTCAACGATTCAGTAAAGGCACAGCATCGGGTGCAACATTTTTCTTTGTATTTTATTGTTTTGAAAGTTTTGTAGTTTCATATTAGAAGCATTAGTGCAGTATTCGTTTTGGAGTACTTTGAAAATAAATTTAATAGTGGATTTGTGCGGCGACATGGAGGACTTAATAGACTATTTAATTAGGAATCCTGACAGTTTTTCTCAACTATCATTAGAGAAGAAAATCGAGTTAAAATGTAAGAAACCCACCCCTAGACTAGTGATGGTTAAGAAGTGGTACAGAAATTACAAATGGTTAACAGGGAATGCAAATCGCAATAAACTGTTTTCTTTTTATTTCTTTGCTGTTCTCAGTTAAAGATAGGGAGTGGTGTAAAACAGGAATTGGGGAAGAAGGTTTAAAGAATTTTGCTTCAAAAGCAAAGAAACATGAAAGTTCTGTTATGCATATTCATGCAACGGTAAAATTTAATCAAATTGGAAAGAACAAAATAGATCATGTTCTTTCAGAAAGTGTCAGATTAGCCGCTATTAAGCATAATAAAAAAATAGATCAAAATAGATTAATTGTTAGAAGGCTTATATCAACTACTTGATTGTTGGAAAGACAGGAGTTGGCTTTTCGGGGACATGACGAATCTGAAATGTCTTTAAATATAGGAAATTACTTAGAAATTCTAGATTTTCTGGCAGAAGAAAAGCCTTATTTGAAAAATCATTTAATACATGCTACTGTTTTTAAAGGGACTTCTTCAGACATTCAAAATGAGTTGATACAGTGTGTTAGCGAAGTTGTTAATAAACAGATTTTAAATGAAGTGGACCATAGTATTTATGTCTCCATCCAGGCTGACGAAACTACTGATGCTTCAACTGAAACTAAAATGAGTATTATTTTGCGACACACTAATATGATAACTGGAAACATCAAAGAACGCTTTGTAGGATTTTATGACGTTTCTGCAAATAAAACTGTCAAAGGTTTAGTCACAGTTATACTGCAAGTTTTAAAAAGGTGGAGGATTGATTCGAGTAAATTAGTTTCACAAACTTATGATGGGGCCAGTACAATGGCAGGAACAACTGGTGGTGTTCATACTATTATTAAAAAGACACATCCTTGCGCTCTATTTATCCACTGTTATGCCCATCAACTAAATTTAGTATTACTTCATGCGTGCAAAACTATCAAACAAGTCAAATTATTTGTTGCAAATCTCACCGGCTTCCACAGTTTCTTTAGTTGTTCTATTAAAAGAAGTGATCTTATAAGACAAAGGGGTTTTAAATTACCACATTCCTGTGAAACAAGATGGAATTTTCATTCTCGTGCTACTATTATCGAACATTATGTAGAGTTAAGAGCAACCTTTAATGACATTATCAAAAACGACGGTTGGGACAACAATTCCATAAATCAAGCCATTGAATTAAGAACGAATTTTAAGGATCCGAAGTTTGTATTTTTACTACAATTCTATAATCGGATATTCGTTGACACTAGTATACAATTTGACATTTTGCAAACGAAGAGCATAGACATAAACCGGTGTAACTGCGAAATTCAAATTTGTTTAAATTCCATTAGAAAATTGAGAACATAAGACATACAAGACTGTATTGAAAATGCCAAGAAGTTGTTAAATAGTTCCATAAGCAATGAAACAGAACAGAAGAGTTTGAAGACGAGGAGGGCGTTGAAGCAATTAATTCCAAATTTAATATTAACACAATCAAACAATTTCGAATACTAGCGTATGAAATGCAGGATTTCGGGATTTTAAAGAGTTGGATTTTCTAGAAATTTTAAATCAAAAAAAGTTTCCTTTCTACAATATTCCTCAGAATTTTCCAGATAATCTATTAGAAAATTTAATAAAACGGTATCCATTCTTTGATAAAACTAAATCAAAAGGAGAACATTTATATGTTTATGGTAGTGAAGATACATATATACCACCTAAGGAATTTTTTAAGCTATTGATCCAGAATGAACTAAAAGATATTTTTCCAAAATTTGTAAAACTACTTTGTTTGGTACTGAGCATTTCAGCCACAACAGCTTCATGCGAGCGAAGCATGAGTACCATGAAACGCATCAAGACATACCTCCGTAATACTATGACCAACGCTAGGCTTTTTAATCTGTCAACTTTAGCAATTGAGAAACGTATGGTCAAGACATCTACAATTTGACAAGAATTTATGTAAAGAATCATCGATGTTCTTGCAGAAAAAAAGGAGAGAAGAATCGAAGTTATATATAAAAAAAACTAGGTAAGTTTTTAAGATTTAGTTTTTAAGTACTTTAGGTACTAATTTTCCATATTTATTTTCAGCCCCTTGAGACGCGGTCTTATGTTTTAAAAAGTATATTAGTATTAATATGTTTATATTATAATTTTTTTAAACCTACTTAAGAGAATATATTTATATAAGATATCTTGAGAGATGGTTATTTACATGAACGAAAATTATACCGGGTGATTCAGACGACGCGGACCATAGGGATTTAACATGAGAAATCATAAAATTGTAATTTCCTGCTCCCCATTTCAACTTATTTAAAAAAAAAACATTGTATCTAGTAAAGGCTATTTTCTGCTCACGTGATGGTGCAACTCATGTGACTAATTTAAAGGATAATTAAGAAAATAAGTTTTATTTATTTAAAATAATTTGAAAAATCGAGCTCCATTTTCCAAAAAAAATCAAGTGCTTCGTAGCCGCACGGTAATTATGTTCTTTTAAAACTCGGGGGTCGGGGTTCAATAATGACATTTATTGGGCAAGTGACGATTCAGAACAAAAATAACAATTGAAGAGACAACTTTGGCCAAGGTTGGCGGACGAAACGTTGAAAATTAGGTGAAAATATGCCTTTGTATTTCACTTCCAACTACGTTAATATACAAGGGAATCCAAAAAAGTAACATAGTTGTAAAGTAGAAAGATAAAAGAATGTCGTCTGACATTTTTTTTTTAAATTCAGTTTGTAATAATTTACTCCCATTTCCTCAAAAATTAACCAAATTGTGATTGATTTTACTTGCAAATAAACAACAAAATTTAAAAATGTAGAGTGAGTCGACACCTATAATTTAGTTGGCATGTCACTATCATTAGAATTTGTCTATTTTCCAATAGTTTGGAAGTTGAAACTGAAATGCCGAAGCAATCACAAATTGTGTTAACTTTAAAATACGCCCGATTCCCATTCCCCCCATTGTGCCTCAAACCATAAAATACTTCAAACATTTCGCACCATGCTCGAGCTGCCCTCGATGTGACCATGAGGCCATAATTTGCGGCATAATCAAAGAAATTTGAGAAATTTAATACCTAAACCACACATCTGCTCCAAGATTTACTAAACGATTGTGTATAAAAACGCCTAAAATAAAACACAATCTATATACTACTACTATTTACTACTCTCTAAGATCAAAAATAGATAATGTCATTCCATTTCTTTTTGCAATGTGTTGTGAAATCTAGCAATAAAAAATAAATAATAACAATTATGATTTAAATTTCCGAAATTATGTTTACCGTAAATGGAACACTGCAACCGGGATGTTTGTGGAACCCGAAATGTTTACATTTTGATACATAAACCATGCCACTTGCAATCAAATGGAAGATTTCATCTCTGAAAATACTTCTATTAGAGACTGAAAGATTTTTCTTTCGTCATCTGTTATGCAATGCTGAATGAACTACAACAATTGCCTCCTTTAATTGTGACTGATAGCCATATTGAGTATGTAAGTCAATGCTTGACAAAAATGCCTCATGTTTGAGATGTGTCTAAATATAATTAACAGAAAAATTATTGTTATTCCAATTAATAAAATATATAGCAATAAGAAAAGGAAATTTATAAACATGAATTCCATTGGCTAACAATCTACTTTTTTAAACCGAATAAAGAAATAAAAAAAACAAATAAAGATGAACAAATACAATGACCATAATTATTAATATTATCCATTTATAAGTAAAAGTAGAAACAATTACATTAAAATTAGAAAAATATTGAATTACTAGCGGAAGGGTTTGTAAAATTCACACATAATTAGGTACTATATAAATTTCAGACCCAGGCTGTGCTCACTCCCAGGAAAAATATTACACCGTATCGGGTAACGTACTGTTTACTATTTACAGTCGTTGACTCGAGAGATTAGAATCCTATGGGCATATGGAACTCGCATTGCATCAGTGTTAAGACGGACTGCATATACATTTTTTCAGCCAGGCGCAAGTAGCGGCATTTCTTCTTTGATCTTGTTTCGTCCGCCATAAAATTGAATTCCATATCATGCGCAGAAAAATACTTTTTAAATGTTATTAATTGGAAAATAGTCGTTACAAGATTGTTTTGAGATAAATTGTAGACCACGTTATATCATAGCTGAGGGAGTTAACGTAAATTTCTTCAATAATTCTTGTAAACTAGAGTAATTTATCAGCAGCCCTTTTTATGAATTATTAATTACTAATTATTGATTAGTAATTAAGATCAAAATTAACAATTCTTTCAGAACTTAACTGTGTGCTTTATTCCGAAATTTCATAAGTCGACCGAAATGGAAGCAACAGGAATATTTGAAGGTAATTTTTTCTTGAATTGGCAAAAATTTAAATTAAAACTTCTAGATGATCTTCTCTCCAGGATGGAGTTAATTGTTAAAATGTTAGGCAGAACCAAACTGCAAAGTCTAACTTTAATAAATTTCTTTTTTCAAATCGTTCTGGTAATTATTTGCAGTTTGACTCTATTCACCAATTTCGACGCTAATCTTTGGCAACAATATTCTCCAGCAGCTTTCGGAGCTTTAACAGTAAGTTACAAAACCGATTAAAACATTATTAACAAACAATTTATTTCTTAGGCTTTTATCAGTTACTTAACTTTCGTTCTTAATAAAAACAATTATTTATTGATGCTCAACATACTTTGCGAACTTAAATCCTATGCCAGAGTAAAAATTCAGTATAGAGATATTTTGGAAAATCAAGCAAAAATTGCGGAAATTTGGATAACAATTACTATATGCTCAGGATTTGGAGCAACAATCTCTTGTCAACCTTTCTATGGCGATGAATACAATATATTTTTACCAGTAAAACTTATCATTGATTCTTTCGGAAAATTTGCAAATTTTGGGTTATTTTTATTTTTTGCCCATTTGATATTCGCTATTTTAGTAGTTATAGCTGACGGAACTTCATTAATTTATTTAACTTTACATTTAAAATTTCAATTGTTTTTATTAAATAGACAACTAGAAGAAATGAAACTGGAAAATTATCCAGAATTGATCGATAACGAAGAAGTTCAAGAAGAGATTTACGAAAATTTGACTTTAGCTATCCAGCATCATCAAGTAATTATCAAGTAATTTAACGAAAATTGAAGAACAAATAACCAATTGTAATTTTTAGGCTTAGCAACATTCTAAATGACGTAATTTTTTATCCTATCATTGGTTACACTATAAGCAGCATCGCCACATTTGTGGCGATAGTAGTTCTAGTTGGAGTAAGTATAGCAGTCTTCATAGGTGATGGCCGACGGTGTTTCTAAAATAATTGCTCATGCATAAAGATCTCACTGTGTTTTTTGTTACTCCATAAAGAGTTTTTCTGTTATACTTCTTACTTATTACCAGAAATATTCTATTAAGTACTCTTTTCTCTGTTGAATTCTTACTTCATATATAAAGTACTTAATTGTTTCTTCTTAGTATTTCTTCTCTTATACTTCTTTTTGATAGCCGTATATCTCTCTTTTTTCAGTTTTCTACGATATATGTGGGTTTTTTTCAATATGCTTCTTCCTTATTACCAAGAATAATTAATAAAATACTTTCAATTCTTTTGATTTTTCACTATATATGTGTAATACCAGTGTTTTATTTTTCTAAACTTTTCCTCTATTATACTTTTTCCTTTTTACTAGAAATACTTTGTTAGCAGGTATTCTTCTTCTTCGTCTCATATTACATATGTATAGTATGTAGCTAGTCTTTCTGAATATTTCTTTTTCTGTACTTTTTTGTTGTTACTAGCGTATTTTCCTCAAAAAGAAAACAAAGTGGTTTTCTGCTAGATATGTGTAGTTCACGTATGTTTCTTTTGGCTCCGGCTTTTCTTAATACCTTTTTTTATTCAAAATACTAAGCTAAATATTTTTTTTTCTTGGTTTTCTACTATACCTATGTATAGCACTCGTATTTATTTTTTGGGGTTTTCTTTTTATATATTTCTAACTTTTACCCAGATTTTTTCGTTAGATGCTTTTCACTCTCCCAGTTTTCTACTGCATATATATAATATCTGGGTTTTTCTTCTGGACACTTTTCTTCTATTAAGTCCTCTCGTCTTTTGGTTTCACATGATATATAAGTTGAGCTTTTGTTTTTTTTTTACTTTTTACACTTTATTTCTATTATCAGAAATACTAAACTAGGTGCTCTATCCTCTCTTGATTTTATCCTTCGGTGTATAGTATAGTGCCCGTAAGTTTTTTTGTGTTTTATCTCTGAGCCTTTTTTATACTTCTATCGTCTTAATAGAGATACTACATTAGAATCTCTTTCTGATTTCTCGCTATCTATGTAAAGTATCCATGTTACTTGTTTATTATCAAAGATACTCGGTATATGTGTAGTTCGAGAATTCTCTTTTTTGTACATTCTTTCTTCTATTATTTTCTTATTACTAAAGGTGCTCACGTAGGTAATCTTTCCTTTGTAGGTTTTTTACTACATATGGTCTGGTTTTGCTGATCTTTTTGTCTCACAACTTTTTCCTTTCTGAGTTTGATCTTATATAAGCTAAGTGCTCGACTTTTCCTTTTAAACCTTCCTTTTTTTTATTAATACTGACATATGCATGTCATTTTTTTCAATATTTTAAAGATCTTTACCCCTTTTTCTACCTATTCTTTTATGATTATATTATCAAAATCTGTTTGTTCTCTTATTTTTCCATATAATTTAAACCTCCTGTAATAAAGTTTTATTGGGAATTTTGGAGTTTCCATCATTTCCAAATCTATTCAGGTCTATCGTTGACTTCCAAATTGGACAATTTTTCTCAAAATTTCATTTTATACAAACTTCGGAGTATTTTTTTCTCTAATTGGAGAATCAGGTGCAGTATTTTATTTCTCATTTAATTCTTTCCCATTCAATCACATGAGGATTTACCCTTTAGGAATTATGAATTTTGTAAGAAAATTTAGGATTCATTGAATAACCCTCTGCCATCACTTGAAGTAGTGGTACATTAATTGCTATAAACCCATTCTTAGGGCAACAAGAGTTACATTAATCCTCTAGGTTACGTTCGCATACCTTTTTTGTTATTTTTCATCATGATGATGACTGGGGGTTTAATTTTTAGTGGACAATGTTTGCAGGTTGAGGTGAGTTTGTTAGTATTTGGTGACAACTTTTTTTCAATAATCCAAATTTGATAGTCCGAAGAACTTTTTCAAACCATAACTAATTTACCTTGGTACTATTACAATGTTAAAAATAAAAAATTGGTAGTGATGTTGATGTTGAAAACCAACATACCATTGAGATTGTCCAGTTCCGGATTAGTCACCATCAATTATCAACTTCTTATAAAGGTAAAGTAGAATTACTTTTTAAATATTATAACAGATTGGCTTATATTATGATTTTAGTTGTTTCGAAGCATTTACTCGTGTATTACATTCTTGATGCATGTCCAGTAATTCGCAATATTTTTTTCGTAATAAGTGAAGTCAATTGGAATTTTTAAAATAATTTATTTTACGTTTCTCAATATGGCAATTTTATTATTTAATATGTGTAAGAAAGTTTAACAATAAAATTTGTATTATATTCCATAGACTTATTATTCCATATGATCCGTAAGGTCTAAAAGTGCTGTACCTAACTCTGCGGGTATCGTTGTTTCCTCCAAAGTATGGATACCTCCTGGCTATACCAAAGCTGGGGACTCGTCTAAGATATGGTCAAGAGTTTCGTTTTCTTCACCCCACATCTTGCAGTCCATATTTTTACTTACTTTTAAAGCTGTTTATTTAACGTCAAATGTCCTGCAATGGTAGATCACAAGCCTTAATATACAAGAGAACCTTTATTTGTGGTTGGTTTGCTGAAAATCTATTGTTTCTGATTATGAGAGGTACACGTATCGTAATAGGAATGTGTTGCTTATTCCTTATGGCTTCTTAATCCGTAAGTGTAAGTCACAAAAATCGTACAGTGCATGCGGATACAAGATCCAAAATTTCAAATAATGGTATCAGAAATCAGAAAGCTACAATATTGTAGTATAAGGTGTCCAAAAATCAAAATATTCTCTGTAAACGTTCTATTTTTTAAATATTAAAGTTTAAGACACTGTTTTGAAGCTAACATTGAAACGCCGTTGACTTTATTTCGGAAGAGATTTCAAATCGCCGTTTTCTCAGTTTGGTACGGGCTAAAAATTCATTATTTTCAGCATATTTTTCGCTTTGCACTCTGTTATTCCAGTTGTCGTTGCTCGAATCCAAAAATTTCATTTTAGTAAAATTTGAGGAATTTTATCTGGATAACGATGGCTTTTGAATCAAATTTTTTTGAAAAATATTTAGCGAGTCTTTTTGGTACAACCGCGTCAGGGTGCGCTGTGATATGAAGCGTATCCAATCTACGTGCATCCACCTGATGAAGGTAAGTTCGAGCTATCAGCTCACACCTTTATTGCCTCTGACAACAAGAATATCTAATACAAGTTAAAGAGTATTAGTCAATTTAAAATAACCCTACAAAAGTTTAAACGCAAGTATATATTTTTACTGCAAGTTAGTTTAAACCATTTTTAGTGTAAATGTAAAAAATTCGATGTTGTTTAATTTAACTTTACAATATTGGTCTTAATGTTAAGATTTATATCAAGAATATAATTTTTAAACTATGCGTGTGTTTGAATTAAATAACTATTTTTATGTATGTAGTAGTAATAGAGCTTCAACTGAAGAACCACTCATTAAAATGTTACGAAGCATACGAAGAATTAAAATAATATGATAGAATTATATATGTATCATACTTGGTGGAAAAATGTCTTTGCAGTCGATTCTTTCATGAGAATTGGTTTCTTTTAAACTTGTGACGGAATTTGGTTCTATTGCGCATTCATGGAAAAGTTACGTGAAAGAAATCACTAAGTACTCAAACGTGGTTTATTCTTACATTGTGTATTTGTTCATTAATGTTTTAGGAGATTTTGATACCTTGTACCAGTTAAAACCGGTTTCAGTAGCATCAAATTGAGACTGACGAAATTCAGTGTTGGAAGTAATCCACTTTTAGAATATTTTAAGTAATCAAGGTTTTTATTTAGAAAACTTTAACCAAACCTGTTGCACTAAAAAAATTGTTATTGTCTTAAAGCAACTTTTATCAACCCGATTCTTACACCCTAACGATAGTGAAAAAGCTCATCCTTAATAATGTTTTAAATTATTTGTTAAGTTGTAAAGTCATCAATTTCTCTATCATTTTCTTAAATTTTTTGTCAAAGTTTTGTTCATTTGTAATAAATTAGATTAAAATTTTCTAAAATAACTGAACGGAATTGTTATAATTTGCTTATCAGGATGAATTATTTTTATAATTTTATAGTTACTGAATTTGAAAAAAACAGCATGGCGTATTGGGCATACGACTTAAAAGTAGGGTTCCTGCCCCTAGACGCCGGTCATCTAGAGAGGTCGCCGACGTGTATGGTAATGGCAAAGACGATTTATAAATAAATAAATTTATAAATCGTCTTTGGTAATGGTATTCAAATTCAAAAGAATCTACGGCAGTGCCCTCTATAAGATAACTACCAACTACAGTAGTTTGCAGCGTTCGCAGCCTTTGGTGTGATTAGTCGTCCACATGTTGTTTAGTAATTAATTTTCACACTTTTATTTAATTATGTAGGTAATAGAATGCACCCCTTACGTTAAAAAAGTGAGTAAAATGGAATGTAATGTCATTTAACTACCAACATTTGGTTTTCGTATATGAATAAATATATTTTTAAAATTTTAGGTGCAACGACCTTTAGCACTAAAGTTCATGACTCACATATAAGTTTGGTAAAGTTTCTTTAAATGCCTGGAACTTCGACCCATAACTGTAATAAATGTTCCTACAAATCACCTTGGGATTTCGCCTTAAAATCCCACATGCAGTGGAGCCATCAACCTCAAAACGACAACATTTTTTCTTGCATTGACCAATTCGAACCATATAAATGCAAATGTGGACACCGAAACGATTTGATGATAAATTTCTTCGAACATGTTTTAACCCAGCACGTATTGTCACAATCTTCACCTGAAAAAATTCCAAAGGGAGTCGTTTCTGAAGAAACCAACTTGGAAGTCACTGTAATCGATGAAAACTTGATTTCGCATGTTAATGGTGAAAATCGCTATTTAAATGTTAAACAGCATTTGCGTAGGGCAAAAAGGAAAAAATCTTTAAAATTGCAAGTATTACATAAACATGAAAATAGCAACATCAAATGGTTTAAATGCTATCATTGCAGTTATATGACAAAACTACAAGTTGAATTGAAAAAACATATTTTTCAAAATCACAGGTCTATTCGTTTGTTTAAATGCAATATTTGCTCGTTTCAAACGAAACAAAAATATCAACTGAAAGTCCATATGTTACTTAATCATACTAGGGATGAAGACGTACAATGGTTTGAATGTAAAATTTGTCCTTATAAATCAAAAGTAAAACCGTATTTAAAGAAGCATCTTGAGGGGCGACATATTGATCCGAAAAAACTTTTTTGCTGTCCTCACTGTTCTTATGAAGCCAGATTGAAAAGTACTTTGTCTGCACACGTATTGGCAAGACATAATGTAGATAAGGTTCTCTGGTTTGAATGCGAGAAATGTCCATTTCGGGCTAAACAAAAATCAAATTTAAACACCCACGTTTTACGCAAGCACACTGAAGATGCTCCTTTGTTAAAATGTGACAAATGCGACTACACTACTAAAATGAAGGCAAACCTTAAAAAACATTTTGCTGTACATTCTACTGAATGGTTTGAATGCGGCCAATGTTCAAAAAGATCTAAATGGAAAGCCAATATTGAAACACATATTATGCAAAAACACAACTCAAACCCTAAACGTTTTAAATGCGATCAATGTTCGTACGAAGCGAAAGAAAACGTAGCTTTAAAGCGACATAAAGTTCGAATACATCCCACTTCTGAAACTATAATTGTTCAGTTTGAATGCCATGAATGCAAGTTTAAATGTAAAAGTAAACATTGTCTAGGAGAGCATATAGCTCGTAAACATAATTCTGCTATAAATGTGAATAAATTTCAGTGTGATCAATGCCCTTACGAGGCGTTTCGTAAAGACCACCTAAAAGAACACTTGATACGTAAGCACACTGCGTCTGAAAATATCGAGTGGTTTAGATGCAGTCAATGCAGTAATAAATATAAAACTAAAACTGAATTGCGGGCGCATTTGAAACGCATGATGCATTTGGAATGAACTTGAATATCCCTTGTTTTGAATCACTTTACCATTAGTGCCTTAAATGTCTTTTACATCTTTTCTGTGATTGACTTTGGTAATATTTTTATAGAAGATAAACCAATTATGCCTTATAAGATTTTAAATGGACATATTTTTAAGAAGAATATTTTACAAAAATTTTAAATCATACATATTTACTTTACGGTTTTTTTTTTTACTTTTATAAAATATATATCCATTAAGTTTAATAAGATTTGTTAATGTATTTTTCTAATATCGTGTCAGTAAGTTGTCATTATTGTTCTCATCGTTAACAAGAATTTTTATGTATATCTATAATATCTGTTATTGAGTATTATTAAGTGTCACGGGGTACCTATTACAGGACATGTTAAACTCAATTTTGTCTGTTACAACTAAAGTTCTATTGACTGATTTCAAAATTTATATAAAATATATCGTGAAGAATCTTTAATGATTTCCCACTGCCCTTATTAGAAGGAATCGTCGTATGTACCTTGGGAGGTAAGTTTCCTTTTAAGACCGAGAATGTCTGAAAATGAACTTACCTCCCAAGGTACATACGACGATTTCTTCTTTTTTGAATAAATAAAACTGAAATAAGAAGAATACTTGTCAAGTAAGACTCTTAAAACTTATTTTTTCCGTATTTACTTTCCTAATTAGTCATTCCAAATTGGAAATTGTTAATTTATTTGAACATTAATTGAGGATAAGATTGTTCTGTGATATGTGATAAAGGGTTATAATATAATATGAATAAATAGAATAAATATGATAATATTGGGGTAAATAATCGGTGAAACCAAATGTTTTATGGAGCAAAGACATATAAATAGTTAATAATTTTGCTAGAAGAACCTAGAGGTATATTACTAAAGAATAACTTAGCCCCTGCATCTAGCAGAAACAATGAAAAGTTAATACTGAATTGTCATTGTGAGGCCAATTAAAACAACGAATTGCCAATAACAATTACTAGCATGTGATGGTAGAAATTTGAGGAAGATTAAAATTAGTAGTTCTAACGGACAGCGGCATATTATAACAAAAGCCTAGTCTTCCAACGCAAAATAATTTTTTTTCATTTACATTGTCATTTATAGATTACATTTATAAAGCGAAAATTTCTAATTAGATTAATATGCCACTGATAAATCATCAGCGGTACAAATTACGTTAGAAAATGCTACTTTTGGCTCAAAATGATTTTGACATTTTTAAAAATTTTAATCAACTAGCTTTTTTGCCAAAAATTTTCAATTTTTTTAAGACATTTTATGGTCTTATTTTATAGTAGTCAGTTTGTTTAACCCAATGCAATCGTCAGTTTTAAATTGAAACTCTTAATTTCGAAGTTTTGACGATTTGAATTTCTAGAGCAAAATTTTGGTCAAGTGGGAAAAATTGAGCTTTTTTATTTATAAACTTACGTTTTCGGTTTGTTCGAAGGCGTTTTGGATGTTGATGAAAATGATGTCTGTATTCAAAATGATTTAAATACTGTAGTAGTTATCGAGACTTAAATTTTGTAAAAATTAAAATTCTTGTGTTCGTCGAAATTCATCGCTGCATAGAACAAACCAAGTACATAATCGAGGTCACCGACATGAATTTCACTGGAAAATCTACTTTTTTATTGGCTCAGAGCTATTGGTTTCCATTTTAACATTTTTAAAAAAATTTATCGATTGAGATAGAAACAAAAAATCCAAGTTACAGAAATTTTGGTCAAAATTAAAAAAATCTACTTTTTTATTTATAGCAGCAGCTCTTTCATTCTGCGCCTATTAAAAACCCATTGAATGTTGATGATGAAATAAATTAGAAGCTCTAATTGTTATCAACGTGCGAGTCTTACGAAAGTATGTATTTTTGTGTTATCTTATGAAATGTCGAAAAGCTATCACTTAAATTAATGAACCAGCTATGAAAACAGGATCAAGAAAATACAGATTATGTTAGAAAATATTGCTTTCGATGGCTTAAAATAATTGGTGTCGATTGTCGCATTTTTGAAAATTTTCATCGATTGAAATAGAAAAAAAAAATTGTTGGTTTCGGTCAACGCAGTCGCTAGTTTTAAAGTTTTAACTTGTTCTTTCGAAGTTATGACGATTTGAATTTCACTTTGACCAACGCTTTCTTATTTGCCAGCCCAAGACTCTTATTTTAGTCTTATTCAGTGGCGGCTCGTGGCTAAATTAGATTCCCTTCTAGGACAAACTTATAAGTATCCAATAACAATTGACCCTAGTGAACTGATTTGATACTTATTAATTTATATTTTACAATCAATTTCAGTAAGTTTCCAGATCACCTTTGAGGTATTACTATCAATCCGTTGACCTATAAAGGGGGTCTCCCAACAAAAAACTAGAAAATGATTCTTACACTAAATTAACCCTATTAACGTAAAATTGGAATATAAAAGCGTTTTTTTTAAGAAAGAATTTTTGATCTAAGAGAGATATTTACTTGAAAGTCTTATAGACAAAGTCTATTCGTCTATTTTTTTTGAGCTACAAAATGACTAATAACCTGATTATTAAAATGGTCTGTGGACTTAATAAGTTCACGTTCAATAGAGCATGTAGCTAGCGCGCAAAGCTTATCTTGGCCCATAATATTGCGGGAAAAAGTCTTAATTCTTTTTAAAGTTGAAAAGCAACGTTCGCTTTCAGCTGTTATCATTGGGATTGTACAAATAATTCTTAACAATTTGACAGATTCACCGAAAACATTTTGAAGGTTATTGTCTAAAAGAAATTGCAAAATGTGAAGAGCTTCATTGGCTTGAAGAAAGTCTTCCCTTCTATATATGGCTATTAATTCTTGCTTTAATGAAAGAGAATCTAACTTAAAAAATGTAACTGCAGTATTAAAAAAATGCTCCGGGAAGTTTACAGCAAAATCTTTAAAAGAGCTTGCCTCAAAGAGTAAAGAAGCTTCCAAATGATCATTAACACAAAATCTATCTGTGATATTTGTAATAATAACATCACATACTTCTTTGACCATTTACATGTTTCTGTCTATATATCGAGCTCGCTCTGTATGTACGGGTTTTGATTTATCATCTGCATTATAACAGTAATGATCACCCTCTTTTCTGATATTCTGCACCGCATTTTTAAAATCGGAAATGTATTTTTGAATTTTGACACTATCTAACTGGCGTAGTTGTAATTGTTTATAGAGAATATCACTGTGTGGTAAAATCTTATTAAAGAAATATAACCAAAAATTGAATTCTTCATCTTTCAAATAATTTACTAATCCGGTTGATTGCTGAATGGTTAGTTTATCATTTTCATTATCAATAATAAATTCAAAGCATTCAAGGAGTTCTTGTTTATATTTAAAAACAGTACACACATCTCTGGAGTTAAAATTCCAACAAGTATTTGAAGCGGGAGTCTTTTCATAACTATATTATCAAGAATTTGTGTTCGTTGGGGTGATCTAGAAAAAAATGTTGAAGAAGCAGAAACATTTGCAAAAAATACTCGAACTTGTGTACTTTTAGTGGCTGCTCTTTCTAGAATTAAATTTCATTGATGAGCATAACAATGAAATGGCTCTCTTGTAAACTCAACTGACTCTGGCTTGTACTTCATTATTTCGGCCACTCATAACAGCAGCCCCATCATAACTTTGAGCTTTTAACTTTTCAGGCGATTTGTTTATATTAATTTTCTCTAATTCAGCAAAAATTATGTTACTTATGTCTTCTGCACTATGACTAGGCGGTATTAAGTATCCCATAAGACGTTCATATACTCTAGTTTCTTTAACATAACGTACTATAGAGTGGTTTCGTCAGCTTGAATTGCAATGTACATAGTTTCTTCAATTTCGTTTTTTATTAAATTCTTAGTTACCGCTAATATAGAATCTAATAATTAATTTTGAATTGTGTTTGATAAACCAGAAAATACAGCATTTTTCTATTGCTTATATGTGATTTGAGAAGTAAATCAATTTCGCTCATAAAATTTATTAAGCCTCTAAAAATGCCCGGGTTGTCGCTATCCAATGTTTCGTCATGGACTCGCAATGCTAATTCAAAAACACCACAAAATTTGATGCAGTCAATAAGTTTTCCTAGAATATAACGGTTTTCTTTTACTTTTTCATTATGCTTTAGCACTTCAATCCGATAAGCGTTACTTAACTGATTTCGTAGGTCAACATGGCCTAAAGTTGCAAATTCGAGAGAATAAAACAAGTGCCTTTGACATATTGAATGCTTTTTTATTTTTACACCCAAGTGCTTCAGGTCAGTAATGCCTGTGTAGACCCAAGTGGGATCACAATTGTCGGACCACATCAATAAACACACAAAGCAATAAAATGAATTGCTGACATCGCAGCCACATAGCCAATCTGCATTTTGGTACATACCTGCATTGAATGATCTTACCACAATTTTGCCCTTCACCACATGTTGTTTTAGTATCTGAAGGTTAGGCCGAAATGGCCCCAACTCTTTTATTTTCTTACGATCCTCGAAACTTAATCCCTTCAATCTTGCCGCGATAATTGCTTGGATGGTATTTATTGGTTCAATTAGAACACGAAATCACCCAACAACTGCTGAATCTCAGTAAAAACAAGAAACTAAAACGGTAGAGCAACGAAATTATTTCACAGCTGGATAAACCGCTAATACGCTACGCCACACACCACACTTGCATGTATTGTATTTAGTTTATAAGCAGATTGTCGTTGCCGAACTCTTTGAAACAACGGCAAAGTTCGACAACGTTCGGGGTTCCTGTTTAACAAGTTACTTTATTGGCTTGAGCAAAATGATTCTTGCCCCTCCCCAACGCTGTTGTCAGCGTTTTTTAAAGCACTCTCGATGTATAATTGCATAGGAAAATAAGGATAGCATATGCCAAGTTTCACCCAATCTGGCAAAGCACGGGGAGCAACGATAAGCTATCTCACAGCGCGCAGCATTTAGTTTGGAAGCGGGAAACTTAAAATAGAAGCAAGTAATATATCTGATGGCCTTTATAAATTTCTCTATTTTTCTGGGGAGCTTTGGGAGGGCATTGCCCATTTGACCCTCCTGCACCAGCCGCCACTGCAGCTTACCATTGAGTTCCTATTGCCGCGAGTGGACTGCCGTATCTTCGATGACATAACGCTGCATCATAAAACCAACTATAATATCTCGGCAGCTAATACCATAAAGAGGGCAATATTTATGTTGTTATTTTTTTTTAAAACGTGAAGAAGATGTACGAAATTTCTCAAAAACGATTTTTTTTAGTTTACTGTGCCTTTAAAATCCCGAATAGTTGACGAAGATATTATGACACGCTATAACACAGGCATTAGATAATTATAATGGAAAATAATTAAATAATAAAATGAATTTTAATATTTTTACTTCCGAGCATCAACTTTGTAGTTCATGAAAATTTCTGGCCTAACTGTGATAAACGTTGTTTCGACAAATTGAAACCCATGGAATTTTTAAATCACCAAGTGGCTTACGGTAGGCTGAAAAAAATGAGGGTACGATTTTTTCAAAGACCACAAGACCAGCCTACGGTGGAAAAATAATAAAGAATGTTAGGTAGAATCGACTTACAATACTGACATGAGTAACTTAATTGTAGTAAATAATCGGGTGGGCTATGGTCATTTTAGGGTGGGCTGTTTTTGTATGAATTTGAATTTTTCTGTTCTTTTGCAAAATACTTGGAAGTCCATAACTTAAATGCACAAATCGCAGTGGTGTATTATACCAGAAGCCTAAGAAATCTAGGCCTCCGGCGTAAAGCTTTAAAAGATGGCAACATTTTTGGTATTCTTTTATTACTTCCGTTATCATTTAAAAATTCAATTGTAACTATTTATTTTTCATAATCCCAGGAGCGCAAATTTGTTTGGACTTTGGACGCAAAATTTGCTTAATATGCCACTGCTATCGGATAAAACAAAAGGACAAGAGGCAATAATAAACTTGAACAATCTTCTACAAATTAATTTGTTTGGTCCCTGTACGTAACATTTCTAATACTTTGTACGCCACTGGAGAGTTTCAAGGTTTTCAGATCACTAGTCTAGTAAGTAGTAAGTCTAGTACGCACGCTGCGCAGCGCAGGAACTACGAAGCTACGAACGAACTACTAAATAATTTGTGAATCATGTTTTAACGACATTCATTGTCGATTTGTTGTTAAAACGTAAAGAAATTAGTGTCGCAATTTAGATAATAACTAGCAAAGAATAGTGCTTATTGTTTAAGCAAATCGTTGAGGTAAAATATTGGCAAAGAACGTGAAAGTTGATGTCACATAGCCTCAAATTTTGCGTACGATGACGTTTGAGGTTATGTTGCTGTACCACGTTCATTAATTCTCTTAAAGTATTGCTTTCTAAATTTAACCGTTTTTAGATCAGAAAATTAAGAACAATGGCGGCCATTTCTTCAGAAGACCAAAACTTATATGTGATATCTGATGACGACTCCGATGATTTATTTATGATGACAGAATTTGAAGCTGAAAGCAAGGGAAAACTGGACTCTCTCTTAAAAAAAAATAAAATAAACAAAGTTTCAACCGTAGATAATTACGACTTGAACGTGGTAGCTGAAGAAGAAACAACTGATAAAGGAACACACAAAAAGCAGAAACCGTCCATGAAAAAATTGCATTGGTTCAAGTGTTCTAAATGCATCTATCGTACCCTTGATAAATTACGTTTTAAACAACACACTTTAGATAATCATCAAAAACGGGTCGGACGAAGAAAATTATACAAATGCACTAAATGTGATTTCAAAACAGACATACCGTCAATATTGCGTTTTCACCAACAGAAACCGTGCTGGAAAAAAACTGTTAAGGATATAACAACCAAAGAAACGTTAGGTTTTAAAGTTATCGATTTAGACTTATCTAATGATAAAATTGAAGAACAACCCGACCAACAACCTGTAACTATAAAAGCTGATGAGTTGAAATGTCCGTATTGTCCTTCCCAATTGGGGGATGAAGAATTGAAGAAACATCACATGCAGAATTGCCACGCCGAAAAACGATTGTCATGTGCAAGTTGTTCATTTGAGACATACGAAGCGGTGCGGTTGAATATACATGTTCAAATTGAACATCCCGCCCGATTGCTTAAGTGTAACAAATGCGATTTTACCACACAATTGCAACATCTTTTAAATTATCATTTGTTCCAACAACATTCCGTTGCTAAATTGTCCTGTACTCATTGTGAATATAAGGCAGCCGCAAAATCTGAATTGGCAAGACATGTTCAATATAAACACGGTGATTGGATTCAGTGTAAACATTGTTCACTTAAAGTTCCGACAACTGAGTCTATGGCGGAACATTTGTTGACGCATCAAGTTTTTACATGTAAATATTGTAAATTTTCCACTTGCGACAAGCAGTTGATAAAGGATCACGAACCAGCAAAGCAGTCACCTGAAGCTACAAAAATATTGTATAAGTGCACAATGTGTCTGTGGACTGGTAAAACGAAAGTATGTTTGGTAAGCCATACAAGTTCAATGCATTGTAAAAGTTGGCTTTTATGCAACAAATGCGATTATAAAACTAAAGATCTTCATTCCATGGATTTACACGAAGTTAGTGTGCATAAAGTTGAGCGAAAATGATTGTTTTGTAGAGAAAAATAAAAACACAAAATACTTTGTCTAAAAATATTTAAATTGTGTTTCTAGTTTTAAATTTACAATCTGTTATTTTTAATATTGCCCCCTGACAAATGACCAAACATTCATTTCCCTTAGGCTCCTAATTGTACTAATGACGTAACTGTCTAGAATTTAGTTAGTCATTAGGCGTGAAACGCTCGAGTCTGCATTTATAAGTTGATTGGGCTGATTTTCCAGTTTTGTTTTTTTTTTTAATCTAGTATGTTTTGATCTTATCGTTGTATGATAATTTCTAGTAGACAAACGCTGCTGAGTGTACAGTGTTACCTCTAGTGGATTATACGCAAACCATTCATTCGGTAAGGATGGGTTGCTAGTTCACAATGTATGCATACGCCGAGTTACGTTGGAGAAAAGGAACGGGGTCCGATTATTCAAACATTCTGGCATACATTATTGAAAACTGAAAATATTTGTCACAAAAATCTTTTGTTGCGTTCATAATATTGATTAGGGAGTTGTGGTTAAGGCTGTCATATTGTCTATGTAATTTATATGGGGCGTCATTGACGAACGGTGTATTATCAAACGGGAAAATGGATTGAAAAAGCAAAAATAGTACGTTAAAGTATTGACTCTTTTCTATTTATTCGCCTAATTTGGAAACAAAATGACCTCAGGGGCTTAAAAAAATGTTAAAACGAAGCGTCAACGCGGGCCACAAATTTTATTACAAAACGAGCTAAAATAGGGAACAAGAAGATAATTATCTTTGCCAACTTATTGGAAAAAATCATAGCAATTAACGAAGTACTTTAGAAATGTACCGTTCGGAAGTAATCGAGAACGTGTCTTTTGTCAGTTTGCCTAAAATTCACATACATTCTTAGCTACAGTCGTATAATCCATATACAATGCTACAGTGTAATACGAGTTGCCGTCAGAATGACGCGTGTTGTAAATCATAAAATAGAAATGTAGCTATTATCCAGGAGATGGCGATTATTATGGGCTGAATCTGAAATGTCATTTAGATTGGTAAACAAAACGAGCGTTTTGGTTTTTGTCCTAGGAGTGATATATTTAGTTTTGTAATTAGTTTTAGCATTGACTTTTTACTTATGTACACGAAAATCTTTTATTTTGTTACATACTTGGTGGAGAGAAGCAGCTAAGAAAGCACATGCTTCTTGTATGAACTGTAGAGGAGTAACAACCCATTGCCAACCATCCCTGGTATTTATACAGGTGAAGTCACGTGGACTTATTGGTGCCCTATCTACGTCATTGACCAGTGGGTTTTCCCCATCCCTTAACGAACAATTTGGGAAAATCCAACTTGACCTAAATTCCAGAGACTGTTAACAATGGAACCTAGCAAATCTATGTAACCGGCGGCTACATACTCCCCCTCATTGACGAATGTCAATAAGATAAACAAAAATTACTAACTAGGTTAAATTATGCATCAAAATCAAAGATATCAAAACTAAATACCAAATTGAAAACTGGACACGAAATAAGTTAAAACCGACTACTACAAAGATAACCAATTCTTAATCAAAGTTAGAATTGAATTATAAGAAACGACAAATTCCACGAACATACTAAATCATAAACTAATTTAGGACTGGCCATTCGAAACGAAATTGAATTAAACTATACATAACAAATCAAAAATTACAATTCATAAAAATAAGAAATCAAAGATATCAAATCCTAAACTAAACATCAAACTGAAAATTAAACTCAAATTACACAAATTCAGTTGACTAAATACACAGATATCAAATACCAAATAAATTCTCAAATCAAGGTTAGATTAGAATTATAAAAAAACGACAAATAATTATAATAAAATCCACGAAAATATTAAATCTGAGAATCAGATCGAACCAACTAAAACCAATTTAGGACTGGCCGTTCGACACAAAATTGGATTAAATTATACAAATCAAGAATCACAATTTATAAAAAAAGTACATCAAAATAAATTTGTAAAAGGACTGTCCAGTGTTTCACTAACACTCGCGAAAATTGCCCATGATACACTCGACACTAACACAAAAGCGAAAACGTTGTAGCTCGAGATATCTGCTACTGGTGTTGGTACTGACCGGTCAGTAACTGTTCTATTCACGGTCATGACCGTGAATGGAACAGTTTCTCGTCTTGGGGTAACGGACAAAGCTTGCTCAATGCTCACTGCCCGGCGAAACACTCCACTTTAGTGATGGGCATAATCGAGTGATTCTCAGAATCGATTATAAGTACTCGAATGGTTCAAATAATCGAGTAATCACTCGAATACTCGAGTGATCCGATTAGGACATGAGTAAGCGCATGCGCGTTCTGTATTTACTAGAATTGTCCATTCAAGACATGAGGTACTGCTCGCAGCGCATGCGCGGTTTATGTTCTCTAAAATTCAAATTTACTCTTTTGCCGCCTCCTCTTATCTCGGATGTTTTGTATATTTTTTACTTTATTAAGTTGTTCTTGTTTATTATTATTATTTTTTATTTTGTTTTTTTTTCTTAACTCTTTCTTATTTATTGTTATATTTGATTTTCATTATTAAATTTTTTTACTTTTATTTTTGATTTTATTTATTCTATTAAATTTGTTATTATTTTTAAATGATTTTATTTAATTAAATTTAACTTTGCTTGTGTATTTTTATTATTACACTAAGCACTAAGTCAATCAACTTAATATTTTTTCAAGATGATCAAAACAAAAATCATAATTATTTTCAAAAAATGAAATTTGTTTTCTATTACTATACACTAGGTTCCGAGTAAGCGCTTCAATTAAACAAATTTTCCTTTTTCCTTCTCTTAAAATATATTTGCGACGCGACATTGACTTTATCTCGGGATCCAAACGTTATTTGCAAGTCGTAAAATATACAAATTGTGAAACTTAAACTTAAATAGCTATTTAATACATGATGACTTTCATTGTGACTTTGTTATAATAACAAAAAAACTACCTGTCGTTTCTAATAATAATTGTCCCGCTCCTCTGCCAGATATTGAAAACTCGTTAAGTTTCCTTACGAAGTTCGAGTGATGAAAGCGAGTTATGAGTAGACAAGACGAGTGATGATTAGACAAGTACCGAGTTACCAGATCGGAACTGGAAACGAGATCTGAGTGACGAGAACGAGTATTCGAATTCTCCAGATTCGAGTTCTTAATTCATTCGGGTAACGAGATACGAGATACGAGCATCCGAGATACGAGTTACGAGATACGAGCATCCGAGATACGAGCATCCGAGATACGAGATACGAGTAACGAGCATCCGAGATACGAGATCTCGAGATCTCGTATCTCGGATACTCGAGCTGAAAGGTACGCGTAAAATATTTCAGGTGCGCAGTGTACGTGCGCAGAACTCGAAATGTCTCGAGTTATTTGACATGATCACTCGAGACATCTCGAGACATTTCAATAATCGAGTACTTTCGATTATTTCACTCGAGTGCGCCCATCACTACTCCACTTGAAGAGCGCACTGAAACCACACGAATAATGCCGTCTTGCCCTGGATGCAATGGAACGACTCGTGCTAGTTTCCAATTTAACGGTGCCACATTGTCTTCACCGATAATTACTAAAATCCCAATATCCATCTTTGCTTCTGGAGATTGTTTCCACTTTTGAAGAATCTGCAGATGCGTCACCACTTCTTTGTAAAACCGGCGCCAAAAATGCTGCCGCAACTGCCCAATATGTTGGTACCTGGACAGCTTGTTGACGGCCACCAAAGCCAAGTCGTGGTTCTCAGGAGAAGTAGGAAATTCTCCGATGATAAAATGGGCCGGTGTCAGTGGTGTGGAATTATTTGGATCATTGGGTAAGGGAATCAAAGGATGCGAATTAATGACCGCCTCTATCCGATTAAGTAAGGCATGCATCTCTTCATACGTTAATGAAGTATTACCTAGTATTTGTTTTAAATGAAGCATTACAGATCGGATCAGTCTCTCCGTTAAACCATCAAAATTTAGACCCCTAGGTGTGACATGACATTTGTAGAAAACACCGAAACCATAAAAATAATGCCGTCTTGCATTATGCGTTTCAGGAAAAGCAATCCGAGACTTCCTATTATAGCTACACATTGAGTGCCTACTCCTAACTTCTATTCTAATTATTGGATCACCATCTAAAAACGGATCCCATGATAATAATTTACTGTATGTATGAGTGTTTTTATTTTCACTCATTTCTTTGAGTTCCTCGGAAAACTCGCCCTTTTGAATAACCCTGATAATAACATTGTGGGCTTTATTTAATTCCTTTTCATTTATATTTCCAATCAAATGACTATCAGGATTTCTTGCGTTATGCACAAAACGCAAAACATAAGCTATTGCACGATTAAGCCTTATGAATTTAGAAAATTTAGAAAAACATGACAATTCGGAGTTTTCTCTTGCCACCATTACTATGGTACCCAGTTTTTCTTCATTAATTGAATCGATATTGCCAGCTTCTATGTTGTAATTAGGCCACTGACATTTGCTATATTGCAAAAACTTAGGACCCTGAGACCACAGTTCATTATCCTGCAATTGTAAAGGCATTACACTGCGAGTAATCAAATCAGAAGAGTTTTGCTTTGAGCGCACAACCTTCCTTTGCTCAAATGCTGTCGATTTTTGGATCTCCTTTTGTTTCCACACACGTTTCACCGAATCATTGGAGACTATATTCTGATTTTCGGTACGCGACAAATAACAACTACTTATACTGACCGAAACCGAATTCTTACATTTGTTACTACCAATAAGTCCGCCTAATATCCAACCAAGCCTAGAATCCGTTAATAATAATTTAGAGTGTGGAATCTTAATTTTCTTGCAGCCTATCAGCTCCCAAAACTGGCGAGCACCAATTAATAAATCTATCGGAGCTGGAATATTAAAATTAGGGTCTGCTAAAATATATTCTGATGGAATATCAACTTTGCTGCTATCAAACGAAGAGCTAGGTACATTGGATGTGATTTTGTTCATGACAATGCAATTAATATACATAGAAAAATCCTTGTTGCATGACATAACTTGAACTCTGGTAGAATTATTAGCTCTACTTTTTGTACCATTTATACTATTGATTTTAATTGAACTGTTTTTCTTGTTCAAATGTAAATTCCTACACATTCTCTCCGTAATTATGTTTATTTCCGATGCAGAATCCAACAAACATCTGCATTCAACAAAATCCCCTAAAGCATTTTGCAACAACACTACGGTAGAGATAAATAATCAATGGTTTTAGTTTCCAAAACTCACGTACTTGTCAGTGGCGTAACTAGGACGTGGGAGGGTTGGGTTCCAGGTCTAAATCCGGGCCCCTTGTCCCAAGAATCAATAATAGTAATAGCGTTGTATGATTATTTCCATATAATCAATTATAATCCATATACAATGGTAGAGAGTAGGTACTTACAATGTAGGACTTGTCCCATTTCAAATAATTTATTAACAGCTACATTTTTACTTGTTAATATTTAAGGCGGCAAAACGCTAAAATTGTTACGTACTTCCTGGCGAGCACTGGTTCTAGTTTGCAACTGACTTATAGCAATATCTAGATAAAAATACATTGATTTTAAAGAAATCTTGGGGAGTTTCAATCCTATTGATGATTATTAGTTTAATCGAAATACCTCTTTTGCCGCCATATACGTTTGGACTGAAATCTTGTTTTAGCTCCTCATTTTTTTGCCAAGTTAGTTGATTCTATTATGACTTCATCAAATTCATTCGTAATTTTTCTTACATTTTTATAGACCGTCTCAAATAAGTTGCTTGCTTGTAAAATGTTCTGTTGTTTCCTTTGAACTTTGAATTAGAATTTCGGTTTCTGAAATAATCAGAAAAAATGTTTCAAAGTTTTCTAACTTGTTTTTCATTGATTTAGCTTCTTCAATTTTGGCTTTATTTAAAGAAGTCAATATAATTTTAGACAACGTTTTAAATATGGCAACAAATATGAAACGCAAAGCTTGTAACGCGCCAAGTCTTGACGACCATCGTGTAGGCGGTAAACTTTTTATTGTCATATGCCTGAGGTTTTCGAAAAAAGATAAAAGGATAGCCCTCCCACCTTTTAATGCTATAGCCAAAGTAAACATGCGAATTCCGAAACCCAAAAGGAGCACCAGCGTTCCTGACCAGCGCCATCTACTGTGACATAAATATTTTCAATAAACTAATAAAATTTTTATATCTCCAACATCTTTAACATAATCGTTTAGCACCAGATTCAAATTATGTGCGACGCAATGAGCATATAGAATATTTGCTGTAATTTGAAGAATTCTGGCTGGGACCCCTTTATGAACACCACTCAAATTAGCGACCATATCATAACCCTGCCCGCAAAGCTTTTGTAGAGAAAGGCTATTAGGAGTTATGCATATGCAGTTCGGGCTTCGGCGGTTTGATTTGACATAGACACACACTTCAAAAATAATATAAAAATCAAAATTCTAACAAGTATAAGATTATTATATTCAATCATAACCAGGGGCGAAGCGTCTGTTAAGGCTGTAAGGCGCAGCCTACCCTAATTTTTTGAATAAAAATAAATAATATTTAACATATAAATTATAAATAAATGGATGTTGAAGTTAATAACATTGATAAATATTACTCTAATACTTGATTGCTATTCTAGGGTCACGTTAGGAGCGATTCTATATTTACGTGAATTCGCATATGGTAGTACAGCTTCGTAGGCTCCTGAGCCTTAAAATCTCGACTGTTGCACGCGTCGAGACACCGAGAAACGGATGACTCATAGCATTCATAGTATGCAATTTTAACACGTTGTTTAGGCTAGCCAACGATGAGCTTTGCGTTCAGTCAAGTTCCAGCATCGGGTGCAACATTTTTCTTTTCACTTTATTGTTTTGAATGTTTTGTAGTTTCATATTAGAGCATTAGTGCAGTAATCGTTGTGGAGTACTTTGACAATAAATTTAATAATGGATTTGTGTTGCGGCATGGAGGACTTAGTAGACTATTTAATTAGAAATCATGACAGTTTTTCTCGACTAACGTTAGAGAAGAAAATTGAGTTAAAATGTAAGAAACCCACCTCTAGACTAGTGATGGTTAAGAGGGATGGCAAATATACTAGACATTTTAAACAAACTGGTACACAAATTACAAATGGTTAACGGGGAGTACAAATTGCAATAAACTGTTTTGTTTTTATTGTTTGCTGTTCTCAGTTAAAGATAGGGAGTGGTGTAATAGGAATTGGCGAAGAAAGTTTAAAGAATTTTGCTTCAAAAGCAAAGAAACATGAAAATTCTGCTATGCATATTCATGCAGCAGTCAAATTTAATCAGATTGGAAGGGATAGAATAGATCATGCTTTTTCAGAAAGTATCAGATTAGCTGCTATTAAACATGATGAAAAAGGGGATCAAAAGAAATTAATTATTAAAAGGCTTATATCAACTACCTGTTTGTTGGCAAGACCAGAGTTGGCTTTTCGGGGATATGACGAATCTGAAATGTCTTTAAATAAAGGAAATTACTTAGAAATTCTAGATTTTCTGACAGAAGAAGAGCCTCATATGAAAAATCATTTAATACATGCTACTATTTTTAAAGGGAGTTCTTTAGTCATTCAAAATGAGTTGATACAATGTGTTAGCGAAGTTGTTAATGCACAGATTTTAAATAAAGTGGACCATAGTATGTATGTCTCCATCCAGGCTGACGAAACTACTGATGTTTTAACGGAAACTAAAATGAGTATTATTTTGCGAAACGCTAATATGTTAACTGGAAATATCGAAGAACGATTTGTAGGATTTTATGACGTTTCTGCAAATAAAACTGCCGAAGGTTTAGCCACTATTATACTGCAAGTTTTGAAAAGTGGAGGATTGATTCGAATAAATTAGTTTTACAAACTTATAATGAGGCCAGTACAATGGTAGGGACAACTGGCTGTGTTTATACTATTATTAAAACGACTGTTATGCCCATCAATTAAATTTAGTATTACTGCATGCGTGCAAAACTATAAAACAAGTCAAATTATTTATTGCAAATCTCACCGGCTTCCACAGTTTCTTTAGTCGTTCCAGTAAAAGAAGTGATCTTATAAGGCAGAGGGGTTTTAAATTACCACATCCCTGTGAAACAAGATAGAATGTTCATTCTCGTGCTGTTGCTACTATTATCGAACATTATGCAGAGTTAAGAGCAACCTTTAATGACGTTATCAAAAACGACGGTTGGAACAGCAATTCTATAAATCAAGCTATTAGAACAAATCTTAAGGATCCGAAGTTTGTATTTTTACTACATTTCTATAATCGGATATTCATTTACACTAGTATACTATTTGATATTTTGCAAACGAAGAACATGGACATAAAACGGTGTAACAGCGAAATTCAATTTTGTTTAAATTCCATTAAAAAATTGAGAACAGATGCAGAAATACAGGACTCAATTAAAAATGCCAAGAAGTTGTTAAATAGTTCCATAAATAATGAAACAGAAGAGTTTGAAGACGAAGAGGGCGCTGAAGCAATTATTTCCAAATTTAATATTAACACAATCAAACAATTTCGAATACTAGCGTATAAAATACTGGACTCTGTAACAATTAATTTGGAAGCGAGATTTCAGAATTTTAAAGAGTTGGATTTTCTAGAAATTTTAAATGAGAAAAAGTTTTCTTTATACAATATTTCTCAGAATTTTCCACATAATCTTTTAGAAAATTTAATAAAACGGTATCCATTTTTTGATAAAACTAAATTAAAAGGAGAACTTTTATATGTTTATGGAAGTGAAGATAAATATATACCACCTAAGGAACTTTTTAAGCTTTTGATCCAGAATGAACTAAAAGATGTTTTGCCAGAATTCGTAAAATTACTTTGCTTGGTACTGAGCATTCCAGCTACAACAGCTTCATGCGAGCGAATCATGAGTACCATGATACACATCAAGACATACCTCCGTAATACTATGACCAACGCAAGGCTTTCTAACCTGTCAACTTTACCAATTGAGAAACTTATGGTCAAGACATCTGCAATTCAACAAGAATCATCGATGTTTTTGCAGAAAAAAATGAGAGAAGAATCGAACTTATATGTATATAAAAAAATCTAGGTAAGTTTTTAAGATTTAGTTATTAGGTACTTTAGGTACTAATTTTCCATATTTATTTTTAGGGCTTTGAGACCCGGTCTTATCTTTTAAAAAGTATATTAGTATTAATATGTTTTTTATTATAAATTTTTTAAACCTACTTAAAAAATATATTTATATAAGATATCCACGGAGATGGTTATTTACATGAACGAAAATTATATATGTTTGATAAAAACGGGCAGCCTACTTGCAGTTCAACCACACGCTTCGCCACTAATCATAACCATAAACAACTCCAACCTATCTTAGGCTTAGGTAGTAAGTGAGTCATTCAAAATCGGCTGAAATTTCCTTGTATTTCTGGTGCTATACAATTATATAATTTGGAGGCAACGGCTGTCATGCAGGTTGCGTTCTTGGCCCACCTTAAGCATTTACCAAGCTTTTAATCGATTCGGGTAGCAATTTTTCTTTCAAAAATATTGAAAATGTTTTAGGTGCTTTTTATGACTCCCAACCCTTTGAATTTGTAGAACATAACGCAGCAATTAGATTTTAATTTAAATGCTTAATTTAAAAAAATTGACCATTTGAAATTTTCTGTTTTTAACGGTAGAAAATTCAACTCTAAATTACCACGTCCAGACTTACGTTATATCCTTGTTTGAATTTAAGAGTCGATTAATGTGATGTAGTTGCAGATGCATTTGAAGAGCTTAGAAACAGCAAGTAAATTTGGCGGCCAAACCCCACAGAAATTTGAGCCTTTTGATTTCTTATTTTATCAAACTTGTTCTCTTTGCCAGATTCTATCTAAACATAATTTGAAAAACCTTTGTTGTGGTTTATGAGCAAGCGTTCTGTTAACAAATAGTTGCAAATTACTGTTTTGCGATAAATTTTTAAATAGCACTTTCTTAAAAAATTGCCCCGGAACTCCAGGTTGCTGCTATAATACGCCAGTTTATTAAAAAGCAACATAGTTTTAAAAGAAGTCGCATATTGCTTAAATAATAATTTTTCTGCAGCTGCAGCACCTCCGAAAGTATGTTAGTTACCTTTTCTGTGGCATTTGGTTCCGACACACAGACACTAAAGTATCGCTTAACTGAAAAATTGTTGCAACATTTCTAATCACAACTAAGTCTCGTCAACTCGATGAAATTTCTTACGTTTGTTGAATAATTGTAGTTGCAAAGTTGTAAATTATAGATTTACCATTGATTTGCAGTCTAAAAATTGAAGTTGCAAAAAATTGGCCTGTCTATTATGTTAAGCTACTTTACAAAATTATTATTTTATTTAAGACACACCAAGAATTTAGCTTACATTTATATTGATAGTATATTATTAACAATAATTCTAATGCATAGACTAGTTTAACTAGTTGAACTCGTAAAACCATCACGTGTTGTTACTTAGCTGACAAGAGTAGTTTTTAAAACATCAAAGAATAGGAAATATTTCATAAACGAACCAGATTAATTAAATCAACTATGTAATAGCGTTAACCAGAGAAAAATATATTGGTTGCAAATTAAACTTGTGGATATTTGAATTTTGATTATTTACTCAAACAATATAACAGCAATTCCTCCTGTTCTTAGGATCTACGCTAGTAATATCAGTCACTATTTAAATCTTCACCACCACGGACGCAACGATGAAAAAAATATGTATATGAACTACCTCATGGCAATTTTATTAGGAGATACAAGTGTTGTTTCTATCTTGTACATTCATGATAATTATGCCGACAATAGCGTCTCTTGGGAGTCGACAAAGAATTATCCTTCCGATAGCGCTAAAATCACTTTTGTTAATGATTCGTTCAATTTTCCTTTCCCCTCACCTCTATAACTTTTTCTACAGGATAAATTGGTAGTCCTTTACTTTTGATCAATTCAATTACTTCGTTTGAGTAACCAAAGAACAATTGATCGTCTTTCTCAAAATTTACCTGCGACATTAACCTCTCCATTTCTGCGTTACGTTGTTTATCTTCAACATTTTCGCTCTAAAGTAATAAAAATTAAACGAAACAAGTCAAAATAAAAAAACTCACTATCTGTTCCAGTAATTCTTTTCTATATTGCATAATTTTCTCCCGCTTCTCTTTTTCTTTTTGTACTTCGTACTCTCGCATGACTTCATTTGTTTTCGATCTATTCAACATTTGCCATTTTTTTATTTCCTCTTCATCGCGTTTTTCTTTTTCGATACGTTCCAAGTATTGCTTGCGATCTTCGATACGTTCTTGTTTCATCTTTTCATCATATTCACATCTTGCTTTTATCTTCGCAGCTTCCCTGAAAGTTGTTTAAAAAACACAAAATTACACAATTACAACTTACAAAACATCACGTTCGGCTAGTGCAGCCGCAATAATTTCCGCTTCTCCTTGATCTTTAGCTTCTTGCACTGCGGCGACTTTAGCAGAAATAGCTTCTCTTCGAATCAAAAGAGCTCTCTGCAACTCCTTTTCTTTCTTTTTACGTAAACAGTCGATCCGTTTTTTGGCTTGCGCGTAAATTTCGGTAACTTCTTCCATTTCCTTTTGTTCTTGCAAATTGATTCGTTGTCTTTCGTGTTCTTCAAACAAATTCTTTTGTTGTTCTATTTTAATAGCCTTGCGTTTCTTATTGTATTCATCTTTCTCTTGTTGTTTTAAAAATTCTATTTCTTCGTCAGCTCTCATGTTGTCGAAAGCTTCTTTTTGAATACATTTCGCCCTTTTTTCTTCGCGTTCTTTTTCGATTTCGAGCTTTCTGAAATTACCTTTTACAATAAATCGATAATTAAAAAAAGATAAATAAATAATTACTGTTGCATCAATTCTTTTCCGTAAACTTGTTCCTTTTCTTTAATTTTGCGTTTCTCTTCAACTTTTTCTCGTACCTCAATTTCTGCGTCTTTCTTGACCTTTTCCGCAAATTTTCTTTCTTCTTCCAATTGATGTTGATGGACGAATTCAGCCAATTCCTTTTGTTTCTCTCTTTCGCTTAAAGTATGCGCTAAAAGTAAAGCACCGTTTAGTTCTCTTGGATATCCCGTTTTAATAAAAGCTTTTTTTCTCATTTTCTCAACATATTCTTTTCTAATAACTTCCTGTTCCTTTTTTAATTTGTAGAACATTTGGATCTTATCTTCTTTTTTCTGGTGGATACGCTCGTTTCTTTCTTTCTCTTTCCTCAATCTGATGTTCTGGAAATTAATCAAGTTAAATTTTAGTGAAAAATAGCAATAATTTGGAATACTTCAATTGAATTCGGCCATTGCTTGGTCATGGCTTCGGATCCTTCCTTCAAGGCATTTTTGTGTGCTTGTTCTTTCGCCAGCGATTCCTGGATCAAGCGGGTTCGGTCCAGATGTTTTGTGATATTTCCCCATGCTTTAGATGTCACGTGAAGAGCTCGGGCCCTTTCAGATATTTTTGTATTTTCTAAGGTTTGACCCGGTAAAAGGTGCCACGTCGACTCCATCTGTAACGGCTGTCAAAACACGCTGTTTTCTCAAGTCTATCAAAATTTGTTGGTTCAATACTAAGCAGTCGCTATAGTTACTTATTTTTATTAGTAATTAATTTCCTATTGTTATGTATCAGAAGCTTAAGCATTCAGTTAATGATGGAAGCAAATTTAGATCGTTTCTGAAGGTTTTAGGCAAATTTGAATGTTTTATTAAGACGTATACAGCGTGTGCACAAATGGCGGATGCGCCGGGTGAATGTTAGAGAAACTTGTTATATTAAAAGTAGAAGACATTTTAAATGAAATAAAGTCGTTTTATTTTTTGTTAATTAAAATTAAAACTCCTTTGAAATATGTAGACTTATTAAATTTAAATAATAAAAAAATTAAACTAAATATTTACGTGGCATTATAATGTAATGATATATGTAATTGGGTCTGCGACTTCTGCTAACGTGAAACAAAAAGTTTTTATGAGTTTGTCCAAATTGTGATAGTAGTAGTAGAGACGGTTTTGAATAATTGTACGATTTACTTACCTGACTGGCCGTTTTATTCCGGTTCGATGATCTCTGAGGGAAGTCCTAAACATAATATTTTGGGCGATTATTTTTAACACCCTTTACTTCAGCAATCTGCTTTAAGGTAATGAGCTTTTGGTATTTGTATAGGTCAGTTCCAGTAAACTAACCTAAATAATTCCTAACTTAGAAAGTTGTGTGTTCCCTAGGAATAACACAATACATATATAGAACTATTTTACAATAAATTAGTAAATCTGTCTCTTAATTCGCACTGAGTACAATATTTAAGACGGCGCTTTATTGTAATTCGATCAAACAATTGACTAGCTAGACCATTTCTATGCCCGAACACTCTCTCATTGTATTATTTAATTACCTCTTTGCAGTAGCGGCTCGTCGTTAAATTAGATGGGAGGGCAACCTCTAGGGCAAACTTATAAGTATCTAATAATAATTAATACCCTATTGAACTATATTTGATAGTTATTAATTTACATTTTACAATCAATTTTAAGTTTCCATATCACCTTTGACGTATTACTATCAATCCGTCGCCAGTAGCTCGACTCCCAAACAAAAAATTTGAAAATTATTCTTACACGTAATTAACCCCATTAACGTAAAATTGGAATCTAAAAGCGACATTGTTTAAAAGAAAGAATTTTTGACTTAAGACAGATATTTACTTAAAAGTCTTATAGACAAAGTCTATTCGTCTATTTTTTTGAGCTACAAAATGACTAATAACCAGATTATTAAAATCGTCTTTGCACTTAATAGCTCATGTTCAATAGAACAAGTAGCTAGCGCGCAAAGCCTATCTTGGCCCATGGTTTTTACTCTTTTAAAGTTGAAAAGCAACGTTCGCTCTCAGCTGGTGTCATCAGGATTGTACAAATAATTCTTAATTTGACAGATTCACGGAAATCATTTTGAAGGTTCATGTCTAAAAGAAATTGAAGAATGTGAAGAGCTCGATTGCCTTGACGAAAGTCTTCCCTTCTATATATGGTTATTAATTTATGTTCGTTGGGGTGATATAGAAAAGAAAGTTGAAAAAGCAGAAACATTTGCAAAAAATACTCGAACTTGCTTACTTTGAGTGACTGCTCTTTCTAGAATTAAATTTAATTGATGAGCATAACAATTAATGAAAATGGCTCTATTGTAAACTGAACTGACTTTGTCTTGTCCTCCATTATTTTGGCCACTCATAACAGCAGTCCCATCATAACTTTGAGCTTTTTAGGACATTTGTTTATATCAATCTTCTTTAATTCGGCAAAAATTCCGTTACTTGTCATCAATAAACATATAAAACAATAAAATAAATTGCTGACACCGCAACCACAGAGCCGATTTGCATTTTGGTACATACCTACATTGAATGATCCTACCACATTTTCGCCCTTCACGACATGTTGCTTTAGGATCTGAAGGTTAGGCCGAAATGGACCCAACTCTTTTATTTTCTTACGATCCTCGAAACTTAATCCTCTCAATCTTGCGGCGTTAATTGCTTGGACGGTACTCATTGTTTCAATTAGAACACAAAATCACCCAACAACTGCTGAATCTCAGTAAAACCAAAAAACAAGAACAGTACAGCAACGAAGTTATTTCACAGTTGAATAAATCACTAATACATCACACCTTACCACACTTGCATACATTTTTTGTTTGTAAGCAGATTACTGTTGCCGAACTCCTTGAAACAATGGCGAAGTTCGAGAACGTTCGGGGTTCGGGTTTAACAAGTTACTCTATTGACTTAGGCAAAATGAATCTGGCCCTTCCTCAACGCTGCTGCCAGCGTTTTTTAAAGCACTCTCGGTGTATAATTGCATAGGAAAATAAGGATAGCATATGCAAAGTTTCACGCAATATGCCAAAGCACGGAGGGCAACGCCAAGCAGGCTCACAGCGTTCAGTTTAGAAGCGGGAAACTTAAAATAGAAGCATGTAATATATCTGATGGCCTTTATGAATTTTTCGCTTGTGTTTAATACATTCTCTATTTCTCTGGAGAGCTTTGGGAGGGCATTGCTCCTTTGCCTTTCCTGCACCAGCCGCCACTGCCTCTTTGACTAATCCTATTATGATCTCGCCTTAATGACTATTTACTACATATCTGAGAGTGTTTGCCTGCGGTCGTATAACTTTGTTCTGAAACCTCTAAATTATTTCGATGTTTGAATCACTGGTTGTACCCCATAAGTGAATCCCATAGGCCCAAATTGTTCAAAACATTGTCTTGTACAATAGTATCTTGTTATCCAAGAACAATAGTGATTTTTAACCAATCATCCAATATGTTTTAATGCAATTTTAGCCAAGCTGTTACCGTTTTATTAAAATATATTTATGCCACGTAAGCCACCGGTCCAAATATATGCCAAAATACTCAGCCGCTTCGGCTTATGAAAATTGGCAGTTGTTTTTAAAGAGTGGGCAGGATTCTCTTCCCACTGAAAATATAACATGGGTTGATTTATTTTCGTTGACCTTAAATCGACAATTCTTAAGACAATCTTGAATTGTTAAGTCAATCTGAAGATTATGTAAAGCTACGATTGGATGTGTATGAAATGACAGTATAGCTGTGTTGTCAGCAAATGCTGCAACCATCCTCGATCGAGTCGTTGGTAAATCACTGGTATAAAGTAAGTAGAGTTGGGCACAGAACACTATCATGGGGAACGTCAGATAGGATAGGATTGAAGTCAGAGGAGTTATTTACTTTGTTGTTTCAGGAAATGTCTATTAATTAGGCAGAATTCAATAATTTGGTAGTGAATGTGGGATAGAAACTTTAACTTATACTGCAACTTTGCATGCCAAAATTTATCGAAGGCTTGCGAAATATCCAAAAACATTGCAAAATAATATCGATTCTTTTCAAAGTCTTGGTTGATTCCTATTACTAATCGATGAACTGGCTCTACAGTGCAATCCTCATTCCGGAAGCCAAATTGATGTTCTGCAAAAATCCTGTCATCCTCTATAACTAATTTTAATCGTTTTATATAGGTTTTCTCAAAAACCTTAGATAATGTTAGTAATAGACTTATTGGTCTGTAAGATAAGGCTTTTTGATGGTTTCTAAAGTTTTTAGGATAGTCCGAGTATTGTCTTAAATGTAAATGTTATCAAATACCTTTTGTGGAGATTTCCTGCCAGTTCCGGTTATCGACTTGAAACTAGGTGCCTTTTTTATCTTAATTTCTTCCACAATGATTTGTCGTACTTCACTTATTATAATTTGTTTTGAAATGCTGACTCAGAAAAGAGCTTAATTTGGCCTTATTCCTCTACTGTAAAATGCAATTTTAGAGGATTAAAAACTATTTCAAATGTTCTCCAAATATTTCTTTTATTACTTCTTGCTGGTTGCTCTTGTTTTTGATTGATCGATTCGTTTTTGGTGGTCCTGTTAGATTCCCAAAAGGTTATTTTATATTTTTTGTTATTTTATTAGGACTAACAGATTTTTTAATTCACGTGTAGCTCCGTTGAATCTTCTTTTGTTGTCTCCATTTCTTTCAAGTTGCCACTACTTTCTTTGTCGTCTTTTCTATGCAAACTTCTTATTGTAAGTGGAAACTTGTTTTTCATTTGAGTTTCTTGGATGTTCTTAGTCAGTTTTTCAGTAACTATTTCGATAACTCTCTCTCTCTTTTTAGTGGACAATTTAGAGCGATGAATCCATCAAATTTTCTAGTCGGTCCTCTTATTATATAACAAGAGTTGTTCTTATCTGTTAACAATTTTATGGCATATTGTAATGATTACAGGAGAGTGATCCGACGATAGGTCGAAAGTTGATGAACTGTAAATCTTTACATCAATTTCTTTGATTATGCAGAAATCCAATAAATCTGGTATTTTATTTTTCTGTGGCCCAGTATGTTGGTTCGCTTGTAAAAATATCCTTGTAATTAATTTTTTCTACTCTTTCGAGTTCTCTACTCTTGCTTATTATTAATCCTGATCCCCACGGTTCTTGTTGAATTTAAGAGGACAATATACTGCTGATATGGTTAGTGGGCAAAATACATCTTCTATGGTTATGCTTGTGGCGGATGCTGAGTCTAGTGTATTTTGTACTTGTGAACACGTAGAAAATGTTGTAAAGTGGGTTCTGATATAACCACTACATCTATTTTATGGTCTTGAATGGGGCTTTTAGTTCTTGAGAGCGTTATTGCACACCGTTGGCATTCCATACAGCAATTTTTGTAGTTGTGTTGAACTGCCATTAGCCCAATTTACTTATGACTGTGATTAGAAGGTTCAGCATTGAGTATTTTGTATTGCCGTTGTTGACCTATTTAGAAAATTCCTGGTCGCATTTGTTGTGATGATCTTAAGGTAGGTTGCTGAAAGGGGTACACTTTTTCCGGAAGGTTGGATACATTTGTTCCTGCAATTGTTTATAAACTATAAAACTTTGATAATTAGCAGGGTGATACTTGGTAGACTTGAAGATCCCGAGTCTTGCGAATGCAATCTTTAGTTGCGTAATTACCCGCACATTTCACACATTTTGTGACAATAAAGTTCATTTATCTCACACATTGCAGATTTAGTCTTTTACTGTACGGAGGTTCAACTTGCTAATCCCGAAGTGTTTAATATTGTAGATATCTTGGTTGTAGTTGCTAAGTTTTAAAGCAAAGAAAAATATTGGCAATGGATATTTATTTTATATTGTATATTGTGTATATTTGTTAGGTGAAGATGACTACTGTGAATTTTTTCATGTTTGAATCGGAATGTATGATATTCCATATTTCTCACATCTAGTTCATAACCTTTGTATAATGTTGTTTTAAATAATTAAATTTTAGTAGCTTTTTTTTTCTATAGTTTTTAATATTGTAGCTTCCTTGTGTAATTTCTGTTAACAATTTATGGATATGTGCAACTACTCGGACTTTTTAGACTGTTATCGACGGCGGTTTGGCTTCAGAATTGTTATAACTTTTATTCTTCAATTGGGTTGTCATCCAATTTTTCTTCTTTCTCATCTTGAAATTCTTCAAATCTGATTTTTTTTATTGTTATTGGTTTTTGGAATCAGAATGTGAATTTGATCCTTTTATGGCTTTAGTTTCTTCAGAACTTCTTAGTCGCTTTCTGTTTATAAAAGCCTCATATTTATCAGAAGTGTTTTTTAGGATTAGTTGTTGTGTCAGTGATTGAGAATTTGATTGTGTTTGGTGGAATGACGTTGACACCTTTATTTTAATTATTTTATTACACCAACAATCATATCATAATATATTCATAGGTTTAAATAACAGAAGTCATTCTTAATAATAAAATTTAAATAAAAAATAATAGTTCCCTAAAATAACATGGAAGCTTTTGTATGATTTGAAGCAGCTAACTTAAAAAACCCACAAGCTTCATCGAAGAAAATATTTATGTACAGAATTGAAATTACCCTTCCAACCAAAAATAGTGAAAAAGAAAAACACTGCTTTCGCCCTACATTCTATTAGTTCGTGAAAAACGTTTAAAAAACTATATATTATCTGATTTGATTGGAAAACAAGTGTCTGTTATCAGTATTGAAGAGGATGAGAAGGGGCAGAAGCAATAGAATGTAGTTGGAAATAAAAGGAGAAGCATGATCTAAAAGCTAACGATTTATCTTAGCCTAGTACGATACAATATAAGTACATCTGTGGATTTTGTCTGAGTATTGAGGTATTACAGTAATTTTATCATCGCTTGTTGTTTTGTTGTACTGTGTCAAGGCATCTTGTTGCAATATTATGAGGGAACGGAACCAAATAATGACCGACGTCCTGGGGCAGTGCAGATTAATCCTAAACCGTTGCCAGTAAAGTCAACCGTTCGACGTCGCCAATGGAATTCAACGAAACGGTTGATTTTACGTGATTTTGTCTAATTGTACAATTTAACACCACATACACTATTCTACTTCACGCCAATTTGTCATTCAGTAACAAAATCTACGATAATCCTTGTACAGACCAAATATCGATTTTAGAAAGATAAACTTTAAAATGTATAATTGTTTTGTAATTTTTTTTTATAAAATATCTAAACTGCTACCTTTAGGTACAAATTTTAATACTGTTCAATTTTATATCTCAATATATCATATAATTTAAATTTCGCACAATTACAATAATTGTTGGCATGAATAGATATGCAATATTTTTTTTTGTTAATAACAAACCATTGATATCGTCAACTTACTCTATTACTCTAATTTCTACGATTCTTTTGCTAATCGAAAATAATTACAACTGACATTTTGATGTCTCCATACATTAAATTTTTTTAATGGCACGTTTAAAAAAATATTTTTGAATCTTTTAGAAAGTCAACTAATTGAATCTTTGGTTCGACCGTATCACAAAAAAAAATTAGAAATAAATAATTTTAACCTAATCAGACAATTTCTTTTTTAGTCACAGCACTAAATATACAGTCAAATGTATGCGCTAACGGTTGCCGAAACCGTGCCTTAATCAGATCAAAAGTAAACAAAAATCATTCAAAATTCACTCATTTTCAAAGCAAACAATTCCGACAGAAACAACAGAAAAAAATCGCCTTATAACAAAACCGCTTTCGAAATAAGTGAACTTCCAATGAAAGAGGACAAATAACCAATCTCACTTTGAAACATTACAGTTAATACATAACTATTTATCAAAACAAATGCAATAAAGATTGGCACATTATTTACAACAATTGAACCCTGGAAAGATATGTAAATTTGTGACATAACTCACAGCTAACCTGTACCTAGTTCATCACCAACTAACTAGTAGCACAAGTTTAAAATTATCATCGTAACATAAATACATACAAGTCAACACGAAATGTTTCTTTAACTTTTTCTTTGTTTTGTTTTTTTACCTATATAACCACTACATCATTCACTTTCAAGATAAATCACATATGAGCAAACGCCCGACGCATTTACCTCAAAGAACTCAAACCCGAAAACGCTCGAAATTGCCCGCAATCAAGAGGTGATTTGGCACATCCAATCACTGGATTATCGATTTCACGACTGCAGTAAACCTGCAACTCGAACAACCAACATATCGAACCATCCCAAAAAAAGACGCCCGATAATCGAAACAACTAGAACTTCACATATCGAACCCTATAATATCGTTGTAGTGTTAGAGAATATGATAAAAAAAAACAGATTGTTAAACGTTGAGGCGCACCGATTACGTTCGGAATTTTAACGTGAAACCGCTTGATTTGTAAACTTTTCCATTTAAATGCAAGTGGATGATCATTGAACGAGGAAAATATTTTCGAAAGAACTGTTAATTCTAGAACTCGACTTGAGTAACGAGGTTTCGATTGTAAATTTTACTTTTGGACGTGTAACTGCTACTTTGAAGATATTAAAGTTGTTGCTCTCATGGGAGCACTTTTAACTTTCTGGTCAAATTGATGTTCATTTAGAAAAAACATGAACGTTTTATCTTTGAAAAAGTTAAATGAGATCGGTTCAACATGGGTGGTGTTGGTTCGAGTTTGTATTTATCAATTTCACGGCTGACCCATTAATAAGTGAAACGTCGAATTGTGATGTCATCAGCCAATTTGCGGCTGGAGGGTTTGAGTCCCGGCGCTTGAGCGTAGATGCGCGCGAGCTTTGGGGGTACTTAAGATTAATATAACGTGATTATACGTTGTTTTTTTTTGGAGGGGGAAGAGAATGAAACTGAATCACAGCAACACTGGGAATGTCTCGCATATGTTTGATGGGAGATCACGATACACATAAACAACGTGACGACGTGTGCATGAAGATTTTTAAGATAGGTGTGACGCCGGAGCAGCACTTTTGATATGGCGGGAGATATGTCGAGGTGAATAGAATTGATAATTTCAGTGATAAATGGATTGAGGGGATCGATTAGTAAATATATAGAGGCGTATAAAAACTATATGGGTGGTTCTTTTCTTTTTCATTCTCGACGACGACGGGTGCTGTAAAGATACATACTTCTGGTTGCTTTGTACTTGTGGTTCGAGTTAGGCCAACGTCGGCGGCGTTCGGGTGGTTCACTGGAGGCGCGGCGGCGGCGGCGTTCCGAGCACGCTCTTAATCGCTGTGGTTTTGAGCAGTCGCTTGAGCATGCCGCTCGAGCCTCTGTGCTGGAGGCTCTTGTGCGTCGTGAGCGAGTTCTTGGTGCGGTACCGTCGATGGCAGAACTCGCACACGTACAGGGTGTCGGACTGCTCGTGTTTGTCCTGGAAGTGCCGCTTGAGCGAGTAGTAGCAGCTGAAGGTGCGTCGACAATAGGGACACTCCTGGGGCTCGTTGATGCCTCCGGAGGTGGGCGGCGGCATCCGCACCGTGCCTGCAACACAGCCACAGAGTGCCGGTGGTACAGGGCCGGAATCGGGGGGGGCACCGGCCCCGGCCCTGTTTCGAGTCGTATCGCAGGCGATGGCGGCATGCAGGCTCGCGACAAGCGGCATCAGCACAACTCATTACTACACATAGAGCGGCAGCACAAGCGGGGTTGGGGGCTATGGTTGGTGTACCTGGGAGGGTTGTGGTGGTGGTTGTGGTGGCCGGACGGCGGCACGGCGGGGCGTGCGGTGGCTAAAAGAACTTAATGTCGATGTCCCCCGGCCGCGACTTGTGGTAAGTATAGATGTGCGTCATCAGCGAGTTCCGGGAGCAGTACACGCGCTCGCAGATGACGCAGCGGTACTCTTCCTGTCTCTCGGCGTGCTTGTCGGCGATGTGCCGCTTCAGGGACGCCTTTGAACACAGCACCTTACCGCACAGCTGGCACGTGAACACCTTCTTGGGCGACGCCCCTGCAACAGCAAAACCAAGCTCGCTCTGGTCTGGTCCGCGCGTGTTGCCACCAGCAGACACATAGTCTGTCTATTACGACAACGGTCTCTGATATCGGCGGATAATCATTATCATCATCATCTCATCAATTTTTACTGTGCCGACCGCACACTCGCGCGATCTGCCCACGCGAACTCAGTATTACTGCTCGCAGCCCCACATACACACATTCAAATTAGACATCTCTACGTCTGTCTCTAGATCTACTACGAGCACATGGACTTTAGGGCCAGCTGCTGCGGGGACCGCCGCGCCAGCACCACCTCGACACATCCACATATTCCTCCCGACCTCGCCAAATGACTGCGTACTCTCTACATCCACCACTTCACCATCTCTCCATGTTCAACAGGCACTGCTGGCCTGTACGGAACTCAATTTTTGCTAAAACCGCAACCAAGGATTCGGACAAGAGGAAGAGGAAGACCACGGAATCATACCATGACAATCAGATCAAGCCAAAACCTAGCACAAGGGCTAAACTTTACCTAAGAACGACTTCAACTAATGACGGGGTATGGACAGACACTTCCGAGGAAACTTTGGGTAAGCGTAAGTATAGACACGAAACCAACTTCCCCGGAATTGTCAGGCACGAGACGATGACTAAATCCACCTCCCATTTTTAGCTAAAGCTAGTTTAAATAAACGATCTACTATATTGGTTTACTCCTTCGATTGATCTATGAGCACAAAATGTTTTTTTTTCTCGAAAAGTCAAGTGTATAAAGGGAGTGACAATCATTTCTAGATAGATAGAGTACAGCAGTGATAAGAAAGATAGCAGGATAGGAAGCAGTTTCTTCCTTGGTGATGGTAAGAAGATTGGTTGCTATCCTGCTCCCTTGTGTAACATCTATCTTTACTTGTATTTATCCGAAAATTATTGTTACACCCAGGATACACTGAAATATAATCAATTTTGCTTTGCATATAAAAAAAAACACTAATGACAAACCCTAAAAGTCGTTGCATAAAATCAAAATTTTCAAAACAACTGAAGATAAAATGGAATTTTAATGTTAATTTTTTTTTGATGTTAATTTTGGTTATAAAAAAGTTTTCTATTTGTCACCAGAATTTTCTATCAGTAATCTGTGAAAATTTATATGTTAGAAGGCTATCAAAATTGATTAAAAATATTGGGGCAAGTAAAAGATTAAGAATGTTTACCACTGAAAAATTACTTGACCGGACAAAGGATAACCAAGATGTCATTGTATTGCAGACGATGGCGCCTTATACACGTAATTTTTTTAAGAAATGACAGCAACTTAATTTTAAAGTGAAGAAAGTGGCCAAATCAGTTATTATAACAAAACTAAAAATACGTTCGGTTGCACAAAATAACTGACCGTCGACAGATCATTTACATATCATGAAGAATTTTCAAGGTTTGTTTTTCAAATCGGCAACACACATATAGTTTATTAAGAGTTCACAGCAATTTTGATGCGTAGATAGGTTGTGCAACTAAAAATATTTATGTATGCGCCAAAATTTCGATATTCAAAATGGCCCCGAAAAACATACAACCCTGTAAATCCTACGTTTAGGGAACAAAATCTTTACAGATTCCTATAACCTACTGTGGGTAAGAGAAAGAATAATTTATAAAAAAATGTATCACTGCTAACGGAAACTATATCAAGTTCGAAATCATGGAGGGTAATGATTTTAAATTAATTTAAATAGTTAAATAGTGGAATCGTCATGGAAGGTTCAACGCAAAAATTTGGCGACATAGAACCTTAAAATTAACGTTTGGTGCGGATTTTGGCCTGACCTGCCAGAGGATGTTTGGGGAAATTTACGGGGCGCGTTCTGGTTGGGCGCCAAGACTTGGGATAAAGTTCGGAATTTTGGAGTTGGGGTCCCAAAACCAAAGCGCGCGTGACAACAAGCCTGCCAACAATAGACAACAACATGTCGAAATGAAGGAACCGTCGATGGTACGATTCCTTGATTTCAGCGAGCGGTGGAGTGGTGAATGGTATGGTACAACAAAGTGTTGAGACGAAGATTTCAAGAAACAAAAACAAACAGTCATGTGAAGACGCCGAGAGTTCTCCCGATAGGCCCCCGGCGATGCTCTCGAGTGTGCGGACGAAGGGCGGCGCGTACGCTCCAACAACAACGGCACGCCATCAAAGGACAATAACCACGTCATAATGAAAAAGATCTCCTGGTGGCAACACTTTTGTGTTGGAAGGGTAATTGGTTACACAAACATATACGGGATCATTGGCATCTCTAAACAAGCAAAATAAAACCCAAGCTGCTTCGCAAATGTAAAAATATATTTAAACATAAATAAAGGTTATACAACAGTACATAAAATATGATAAATATTGCATCAAACAACATGAACATGCGTAAATGCAAAAAAAAAACTAATATGATACTACACAGGACCAATTTAAAAATGTTACAATAATTCAGGGGTTGCCAATCTTTCAAATAAAATCAGTCAAAAATCAGTCTTAAGAAATACCGCAAAATAATCTAATTTCAGTCTTTCAAAAACTCAAGTCCTGCCTCTCAGTACAACAATTTGTAAAATACAAAGAACGAGCCTCGGCGTCAATAAACCGTCGTCTCTGCTAGCATAAATAATAAAGAGATAAATAAACATATATTATTCTATATATTTAATATGTATATAAATGGAAGAATTCCCTTTCACCGATTATAATATAAAAAGGCTTTGATTTTAATGCAGACCTTAACCTTATTACTGCATTCACCGTTACAACTACAACACTTTAGAATTATGTTAAAACAAGAAAGAATATATCACAGAGCCAAATAAACGCGAAACGTAACGTGTACACAAATTCAGTAACAAGTCGAGAAAACATCTCCATCGTCCCGATAAAACTATTTGATGATAATAATGAATATTACAGAATGCTTCTATGATTATGGACAGCTTGACCGGACAAAGTTTCTAGTTAATGCAGCGGGGGCTTAACATAGGTGATGACTGTTTCAAAGTTTCACAAGAACCGTCAAGATCCGACCTCATTTTTGCCTGCGATGGTAAATACTGCGGTGATTGTTAAGCGAATTGAGCGTCCGAAACACTTTGTGACAGAGATTACACACGGCGTTGTTCAGCGGCTGTAGATGTTGTTGTTCCTTGTGCCTTTTCAGTGTCAGTTTGGTGCTGAGCAGCTTCCCGCAGACGTCACAGCGATGGGTGGCACTCAGTGGAAGTGGAAGACTGAACCTTCTAGCTGCCACCGAGAACAACACAACACCGAATTAGGCCCCCGCTCAAAGTCAAGCATGTCTTATAAACTACTTTACTTAATAACCGTTCATTATCATCGAATCAAACCCTTATACTCCCTACTGTTGTAGCTCTGTTCTATTTCGAAATTTCTAAGCATCTATACGGGGTCGGAGCGAACTACGGCGCGACGAGCCGTCTTGTTCGGGAATTCAACGCATGGCACCAAACCGACAACCATCATCTGGCACCACACATAACATCTACAGTCGTCGCCAATTCCGACTGCCACCACCGATCACAATTTAATTTCTTTACGCGGAACGATTTGAGTGCCCGAACAAGGTGACACGACCCCTTTTCGGCAGAAAAGCTCTCCTCGAAACGCGGTACTATTATTTGTACGTTTTACTATTTAAACTAAATGTAATAATTAATAAAGAAAAAGAAAAACGTAGGTGTAGGGGCGGTTCAAAGATAGAACGAGTGCGGCGCCATGATATCTTCCGTTTTGATATTTTTAACGTTCCTATGGTAAATGCTCTTGTGATTTCTTAGCGAGTTAAGACTGCTGTATACTCTCTTGCAAATGTTGCAGACGGGTTCCCGGGAAGGGCGCATGTGCACATTCTGTATGTGCCTCTTCAGTCTCGTCAGGGAAGACAGACTTTTGTTGCAGGGTTGACACCGGAACTCGTCCACACCACCTGGCGGCAGAAAAGGCCCCATTAGCCTCTCTCAGCCGCTCTCTCAAAAGCTATGTACACGCGCTAGACTAGGCCTCGGATTATAACCCCACCGTTATTATCAACTATGTTATGTACAAAAAAAACTTCGAAACGGCGATGATTCGTGCTATCAGACCCAACTGATCGCGCGAAACCACCCTCAATTTCGATAATGAAACCAAAGGGAATAGTAAAAAAAACTTATATTGAACACCGATTACAATGTTACAGCTCGATTTGTACTTCAGCCCGACAGTATTTTAATTAACTAAATTCACTTGGAACACGACCGAAGGAATCCTAACTAGTCCTCTGATTTCACGGTTGCTCCGAGTGCTCGAACCAAACAAATTGTTATCGTTGATAAAATTATGTTGTGACTGGAGCACATCAACATCAATGTTGACCCAAACAAGTTCCTACGTTCTACGAAGTTGTCAATAAATTGGGGACAATAGAAAAATTGAGTCGCAAAGCACCCTAAAAAGGGAGAACGACCCGTTCTTCCGCTTTACTGAATGATGTGGAAGACGAACGCAATCAAAGGATCATCTACTGCCGTTAACAGTTATTTTTTACTCAAAACAACGAATGCCTGGAATTTTGTAGTAATAACAATAGCCATGATTCTATAGTTCGGTGTCTTTTGGAACTAAATCACTGAGACAATCAAAAATCATTTCTTACTTTATGCGAAGAACTGCACTTGTCTGTATTGTAATTCAGAAAACGCCATTAATAACAATGACTGACAAAGTGAAACGATCATGATTAATTCTCGTTCAATACTTATCATAATGATTCGAAGGCTCACATCGTTATTGTGTTGTTTTAAGTTTTAAAGAGGATTAACTCGCAGTCACCCGGAGCACTGTACCGAAAAGTATAAGAGTAATATGCTTCAAAACGCATTAACTTCTTAGTAATGCCTAAAGTTGTCGAAACTCTTGAAGCTTGCGTCGAGTTTTTCACGACTGACATCTCATTCGTTAACTGCCAACACCTTGTTTCTTGTTCTTATTCTTGTGATGGTAATTGCAGGTGTGCACGACCAGACTGTTCTTGGTCTTGTAACATCGCTTACAGATCCTACACCAAAACTCTTCGGTTTGGGCGCAATGCAAATCTTTAACATGTCTCCTTAAGGTAATCTTGTTCCTTAGAATTTTTCTACATATTTTACAAACTTCTCCACACGTCCGTAATTCTTCAGCGACCGCCCCACCTGAATATAGAGAAAATAATTACCATCCAGTTGACTCCCTTCTTTTATTAACATAAACAAAAAGCGATAGAACAAAATGTTAATAAAAACCACGAAACCACGAGTCAACTAAAACAATCGTTATTTTCTCTATAGTTAGTCGATGGCTAAGTGGATTTCGTCGTGGATGGCGGTGGTGGCGGCGACGACGACGGTTCCTTCCTTGTGATATTGACTCCGATGGCTCACTAGCGAATTCCGTGATCTGTACGATCTTCCGCACACGTCGCACTGCAGATTTTGCGGCGTGTAATAATGCGTGTCAGATAGATGACGTTGCAGGGACCAAAATCGCGAGAAGGTCTTATTGCATATGTCGCAAAACGCCGTCCTGACGCCTGGTCTCCCGCCCCCCGATGACTCTGCAACATCGAGGGGGCTCAGACCAGGCCTAACAACAACACAAACAACAATCAGCGCGGCCGGGGAGTAAAAACCTCCACCAAAACGTTTACAGTTTTACCCTAATCAACTATCGAACGAAATACAGTCCAATCGAACCGATTGGTTATACGCGACGTTTTGTTTTAAGAGTTTAGCCGGCAGAGTTCGCGACTGTAAACGCGGTGTTGGAGGCCCTCTGACGTCACAATTGCGAACCTACCTAAACTTACAGCTAAAGATCGTTACGTAATAACTCTTATTTATTTCTCTTTTGGAATTTGCTGTTTTGACAATTTTTGGACGGAAGTTACTATTCCGCATATTTTTAGTTGGCTTCCCCAAATTAACAGAAAAAAAAAACAACGTTAACCTCAAATGAATCGAAAAAGGTATCAGAAACAACAACAACAACACAACAGACCAGGGACAAATTAACATAAAAAAAAATCACACAAATGTTAAAAAACATTCCAAACATAAACATTAGTAGAACAGACAAAGAGACCTGCCAAACAACAATTAGACGAGACACGACCACAAAAATCGGAAGCTCTCTTTGCCGGCCGGTTTGTTCGGACAAACCGTTGCGATCACCGCTGTGGATTCGTTATCAAGTTAATTTTTGAATAACGATCAATAAAAAAAACGATAACGAACCCACGTGAGAAATTAAAGAAAAAAACAGCAAAGAAACTGCGTCGATTGAAACTGGGTTCAGTTGACGTAGTTCCGTTGGAAATTGGATAGAAAAATTAACAAAGATTCTTACCTTGCGAGGTGCCTGCGAGACTGTCAGCGTTCGCCTGCAGAGACTGATTCAAACCTGGAAAGAACAAAACTTGAGTTTAAATGCAGTTAACCAAACAGTTAACTGCCATGACCTTCCAATATACGGTTCGATGTACATGTAAAATGAAGTTAGCTTGAAAATTAGTTAAGCAGTTAACCGTTGTTAGTGGAAGTAACACAAAATCGAACTTATAGAGTCTTTTGAAGGGTTCGGATTTCATTAAATACCAGGGAAAAAAACAAGTTCCAAAGTGAGTTTTTAAGGTTTTGGGCTGTCCTTGCCCTCAAATTGGAACTTGCACTAATACCACTTGCAAATTTATGGCAAACAATGAGGATCAAATGTTGAATGTGTGCGAAGTTAGACCTTTATGCTGCAAAAAAGGTTGTCCAGTGATCATTTTGACCGTTGCCCTCGTTTTGGAAGTCAATTTCTATTTTATCAGCATGAAGAAATCATTAGGACAAAACGTGCACACTAATGTTATAACCTATTAGAAAGTTACCTAAACTTTCTGCGGCTGACATGAGCCTTAAGGATGGCGGACAAAAAAAGAGGACAGAAGATCAAAAAAGAAATGCCCCTTACAAAAAAAAAAAGATTCATATACAATCTTTCTTAACCCAAATACAATGCAAGTTTCAAGTTAACTAATGGAGATAAAGTGAGGTGCCTAAATCGGGCACTTGTCCGACTTATGATTGTTTTGGTACTTCAATAACTAAAAGAAAACCAGCGAATAGCTAAATTTTCATGACAGTAACATGTTGCCAATTAAATTGTCTATCAGCTTTAAGCGTCATAGTTTCAAATTTCGTTGATGATTTTCATTTAATATTGATGGCAATACCGATCTCAATTTGGTCATTTCTGGAGATGGGAGTAAATTATTACAATTTAAATTTTGAAAACAAACGGTAAGTTCTAATTCTTTCATGTTTTTACTTTACAACTATTCAATTTTTTTCCTTCTCCGTCGTATATTAACGTAACACTTATTGAAGTAAAAAGGCAGACAGAGAACGCAAAACGATTCAACTACACCCTTAAGGCTAATTTTCACATATAGGAGTGTGCACTGACCGTGCTATGGGCGTCGTGGGTCGAGGATATTTTCACATATAGGGCTGGACTGTCATCATGCTAGGGTCGTGTCGTTAGTGCATCACCACATTATATACGCTGGCACTTTAGTCATGAAGTTGCAAATGAAGTAAAAATTGATATGCAACTTCCTTATCCGGTAGAAAATAAAATAATTGAATATCAGAAATGTATATAATAAAAATATAAAATAAAAATAAAATAAATAATAAATTAATTGAAAAATATCCAATTAATATTCAATTTTCCACAAACTTTATTTCTTGCTCTTTAGAGATCAACACAATTGAGCACAAAACCATTTTCACATGGTAGTCGTGCTGTATTCGACTTCGGTTTCGAAGCGACTGCATGGCGACTGAATGGCAGCATGACACGACCACAACACGGTTGATGATGTGAAAATCGAAAACTGCTTTTCATAAGTTTTCATATAGTTCCTAGAGGTTTCCGATCGTCAACGAAACGACGCGGTAGGTGCACAGTTCGTGCACGGTCACGGTCGGTGCACAGTCCCTTATGTGAAAATCAGCCTTTAAAGAGCATAAATATCTTTTTGATGTAATGCTCAAGTTTACCAGATCAATATTTAAAACAAGTATTCACCTTCATTAATATTGAAGATCCCACAGTAGTGAAAGCTTCAGAAATACACAATTTAACTTTTTGAATCGTATGTTTCATATATGAGCATTGAAGGTTAAATGTTGAGTAAAGACAAATACTACAACAGTCCACGTTAATTTAAAAACAATAAGAATCCTAACCTTATTTATCCAGTTGGTAATTAGCTATTTTCGACCATCTTTTCCATTGACTGTTTTTTCAAACTTTCCAAAATCTGACTCGAACAAGGTCTTATAAACAGAATTAAAGAATATTTCTTCTATGTTCTCTTTATTAAACATAAAAAACGTTACTTCCAAGAAACTTGTGAACTTTTCTGCTTAAGTGAGGTATTTTAAAATCCGTTTTTCTTTCTGTTCATATTGGTTTTACCTGATATAATTTAAGAACCCAAAGGCACAATGTATGACTGTCGAACTACGGTCCGCCTCCATAACGATGTCTCATTGAATTTGATACGAAATTCAACACTCACTTGGAATTATTAGGAAATACTCCATATATTAAATAAGTAGAAAAGCGTTACTTAATACAACCGCAATAACTGTTATACACAATGATATTTGAAACTAATGACAGGGTCGAATAAAAAAGGCGGAGAAGCCGGGGGAGTTTCAATCAAGATCTTAGAAAACCCACGACATTTTTTTGCTGAAGCTACCAAATAACCGGCTTATTCAAAATACTTCTGACACGGCAACGAGAATGTTAAAAAAACGTCCAAAATCAGTTAGGACGTAAATTTTGAGATTGTTACATGAAGACTTGTGGAAGAAAACTTCCAATAAACGTACTCGTTGCGTTAGTGCTAAAAAGTGCCAACACGCTCGACAAGCAGCAAGTTAACAGGTGTACGTACGTAATCCATATTTAATTAGTTTCCTTGACGCCGATTGTGTGCAACTCATGGAAATTCATGAACTAATAGACAAATAATACACGGAAATCTATTCTTAGTTAAACACTTTATACTTTCTTTCCGGTCAGTAGGAACTGTTCGAGACTCTTTGTATCTTTTAAAGATCATTTTTGTGCGCAAAATTTGGTTAGTAAGTAGAGGGTATAGTTTGACAGTAACTGTGGCGTTTAAAAGAAAGTTCCCTACACCTATTAAACAGTTATCGGCACTCACCTCCAAGCCCCGTGGGGTCCGCCGCTAGCGCGGCCATACTAAAATTAAAGCTCCCGGCCGCCGTCGCGAATAATTTACTTTCGGATGGAGTAAGATACGGTCCTATTGGACTGTCGTGGTCTTCATGATCTCCGCCCGAACTGCCCGAATGCGGCCCTTGAGGTAGATTGTTAGGCCCGTTGTCGTTGGCGACTTCGCCCGATTCGTTACTGTTTTCGTCTTGATTTGTACTACAAAGGAGCTCCATGGGTTCGCTTTTGACGTTGTGCTCTTCGTTTAAACGTGAACTCAACGTGGGCGACGGGGAGCACGGCGAGTTCTCCCGGTCCGTGCTGGTTATGCCTAAAAAAAAATTTTTTTGGTCAAAATACAATTTATCTATTTACTTAAATTATTAGCAGACATAACGTGAAAATATTAATGACATTCTATTATAAGAACTCCATCAAATTCGGTTTTTGTCCCCACGTAACAATGTAACCAAATACCAGACGTAATTGTAATTGGATAAGATCGTTATCGGTTACGTTCTGTCATAAACAAGGAAATTTAGTAGTTCAAAAAAGAAACAATTTTGAACAAGTACTTCGCCTTTTGGACTAAAAATCGCAATTGTAGTTATAACCTACGGGTTCTTTTGCAACTAAGGATTGTTGAAGACAATTTCAGAAACTATTACCAATAGTCACGTTGATTATTATTTATCGACGGCAACAATGTTGAGTAATTTACATAAACCTTTCTTGGACGTCAAACTAGTTTGAATTCCTGCCACTAGGGGGTTGAGGTCGGAACTGTTAATCTCGAACTTTATTCAATTTCTAGAATAAATATTGTAAGTCCAGTACATTGACGAATCAGGAGAAGTATCAAACAGCTTTTACATTTTGAAAATAGCGGAACAACCCTAGAATTTTCTATTTTGAATGTCAACATGACTACTAAATATTAATAATTATTGATTAAAACTGAAACGTCGATAAGGGGTTTATTCTGAAATTTTTAGGGGTGGAGCGTAAATTTTTGTGCCCTCAATGGACGTACCGTTGCCCTCCGACGTCACCGGCTCCGTTTTGTGCACCGCCGAGTTCATATTGAGATTGAGCGCGTTGTTCTTCATGGCGCTGGGTGAGAAATCGGCGGGTTGCGTCTGTGGCGGGTTGTGTGTGTGCGATAAATTCAGTTCGTTATTGTTGTTATTGTTGCCTATCACATGTTCGGATCTGGCACGTTTGTGCACCTCCCCGTCCGGATCCGAAGACGTCCGCCTTTCCCTGCGGTGTTGCATCGCCGCCCGACGCAACAACTGATTGACGGTGGCGCCGTGAGGTGGCGACGACGGCGACGTGAACAACGCGTCCTCAACTAACTTTTCTGTGAAACTGGGATGGTGATTCGTCGTCGGCGTCGATTGCTGAGATCGCACCAGACTTTGTACTTGAGCCAGCTGCAAAAATTAACCAATCAAAAGACAGTTCTTGTTAACAGTGGACGTTTTTCCGAGGGTAAAATTAGGATGAACAGAACTCGTTATGACCAGAAGCTTAACAGTTATTTCGATAAATTGGGCTAAAAACTGTTTTTCTTTTTGTATATTTACGCACCTGTTCACGGTCGTCGCCGTGCTGCTGCGTGAGTCCGCTGACTCGCAACACCTCCGCCGTCTTGAGGAAGGATGACAGGGAGCGTTGGTGCACGTTGACTTCGCCGTGATATATGAACTCGACGAGGGCGTGCAGGTCCGTCCACGCGACATCTTGAAGGACTATCACAGGGTGTTTGCAAGGAGTAGACTGTAATAATAATAATAAGTTTGAGAAAACAAAAATTTACTAAAAATAATTACACCATCAAATATTTCTACATCTTCCCAACATCGCAAGTTCAGTAATTTTCTCTAACATCTACTCAGCCATTAAAAAATCTTTACCTAATTAAAACAGTGTGCGCGTGAGGTTAAAATACATTTGGAAAAACAATTAAGTACATTATTTACTATTTATATAACAACACCTACCAGCCAGAAACTTATGTATAAAATTTATCTTGTTTCTGCTAAATTTTCGGATTAGAGGAGAGAACGAATCGAAATTTGGATGACAACGATAAAAGAAACAGTAAAAGCATGATATCGTTCAAGCGGTTGGTAACCAAGAGCTCTTCAGTATTGTTTTCTAGCTACGAAAGTTATGGGTTATTGCAAATTACCGTCAAAGGAGGTTACAGCATGATAAAAGATAACCTTTAAACAAACCACGCCTATCTTTCAAACCTCTGTTTCACAGAATTTCTTGGATTCAACTATGATTAATTTACTTAGGACTTATCCTACATAGTCATTAAAAGATAATGGTAGATATAAATCGCCAACAAAAATTAAAAAGTCATTGAAACATTTTGTGGCGATAAAGAATTTGGAGTAGGAACAAAATGATTTGTAGGTACATACAATTAAAAAAGAAGTGACTTTAAATCGGACTGGATACTGTTGCGTTAAGCCTCGCTAGAGTAATTTATGTGCCGACTCATAGTTGGTCTAAAAACCCTATTACCTTGACATTTTTGGCAAAACCGCAATAATTGCGGCCCAACTGATAAGTAGTCCAGACTTAGTTATGATAATAAAATACGGATAAGTTCTGTTGACTTTCATTTGACAAAATACTTTAATCATGTTTCTAGCAATCATTAGGTCATTTATTATTAGATGTTTTACTTATAGTCCACATCAAAGACTGTCCACATTTTGTGCGATTAAGAAAAAAAAACTTATTGGCGATGAGTTACCAAGTAGACTAAAAGACGAAAACGGAAGTGTTTAGGCAATATTTAGAGAAAATTGTACTTACTTTGCCTTAAAATGGAAATATCAGGCTTATCGATAGAATAAATAGACTATCAAAGCAACTGGTTCTAATAGTGTGCTGTATTTGGCAGATTGGGTCAAGAATCGAATATGAAGATTGGATTTAGAGAAAAATTAAAAAAGAAAATATAGTCGTTAAATGGTCCCCCTGGTAAGTTCTAACTAGAATTTCTATTACATCAATACGGAGCTGTTTAAAACAAAAAATAGACTACCAAAGGAACTGCTTCTAATATGAAGAATGAATTTCAAGATAAAACTAAAAAAGAGAATAGTCGTTAAGTTATCCCCCTGATAAATTTTTGAATGGTTACTACTATTCCTCAATTAATAAAGAGATCAATAGACAAAAGAATACCTTAGAAATTTGAAAGAAATCACTATACGCCATATACTATAGCAGAAGTGATAAATAAGTAATAAATTAGCACTAGAAGCCACCGACTGCTGAAAACAATTTGAAATAATCTTCGAGACTCCGTTATCCAATCAACCAATATTAAAAACTTCACTGACTAGCTAAAATTAAAATCGCAAATAGGAGTAGACAATAGATGAAGCTTATGGACTATTTAATAAGGGCGCGCTGAAAGAACCCAAAACTGGATGCAAAAAGAAAGATGCAACGTAGTGAAAGAACGCGACGAGTAAGATGAAAATTGAAAGATTGTGGAGCTTACGTATTGAATATCAACGAGAAGCACATTGAACAATTGAACGAGGACACCATTTATCTTCGATAAGTTGACAGAATACAATAAAGCGAGAGAAAGTTCTGTGGCGACCTCGATACTCCGCCAAAAGCTATTCAAATCGCCTTATGATCCGAAGAAATGGTAATTGTCAATCAACTTCAAAAGTGCAAAAGGGTTTTAATTAAAATATAGTTACGTAAAATGTTTTCAATTTTGGATAAAAACAATTGTATCCCCCTCTCGTTTGAAATTTTAAAGCGCGTTACCGTACAGGAGAACAAAAAAAAACTTCTCGAAGTGGAACAATTAAATACAAACGTAACCAATTTTATGTACAATCGCAATAATAGAATATGTATGCCAGGCACTTAGTATTTCTAATGTGTCCGTTGCATATTAAATTGATTTTTTTTGAAACGCTTCCACCATGTTTGTCGAATTACAAGTGGCTAGTAACACTGTACAGGGTTGACTAAACAAAAGAGATTCTATCACATCTACATCTTAAGGGTATTTATTCTAAATTGACAATTTACTTTTCTACATCCGCCTACTTGATAATCGTAACTTTAAAACTAATTCTAAGCAACGCAGGGGTGTACTCAAGTTTATTACTTTTGCAGTCGGGTGTACGCTCCCAATATTAATTATAGTTCTTTACTGACAAATTGCTTTCAACACTCTCCTGAAGTATTGCAGGAAAAATTTTATGGCTTTCGAAAATTTAAGAGAATCTTATCAAAGTTTGGCTATTTATTTTCAGTTTGAGTTACACAGTACAATCCAATGTAACTTATGTTACAATTGGAATCTGTATGTTATACTGAAAATATAATATACTTCCAGTCCGTATTAAAATTTGCAAGTATTTTTGACTAATTGCTGCAGCAATTATTAAATTATCTTCTATTCTGTATTGTTATTTCCAACTTATTTTTCAAGTGGAGCCAATTTCGTATTGGTGACCTCCTAAACATTATAGTTTGCACCCGAAATTTTTGGAACTGCACAAAATAAGTCAGTAATGTAAACACACAAAATGTTCCTTCTTCTCATTGAACCTAACTTAATCAGTGCATTTTTTTCAATTAAAATATAGTTTATTGCCGGTCGATGCGTACGAATCATTGCTCGGCGGTTCACCCTCATGGCGGTCAATTGAACGCAGTCACTGAAAACTGTCACGAATCGATGCATTTCCCATCCCGCATCAAGAACTACGCATAGTGTGTACACTAAAGCGGCATGCACACTACGTGATGCGTCTAATTCGCGCATAGTGTGAATGGTTTAATGCAGCCAACGTTGATGCGTACGAATCAGTGCTCTGCGGTTCGCCCTCATGGCGGTAAATTGAACGCACTCAAAGAAAACTGCCACGAATCGATGCATCACGCACTACGCATAGTGTGGACCCTCAGGTGCGGCAGTTTGACGCACTGCCACGAATCGAGGCATCTCGCACCACGCATAGCGTGGAGCCCGCTTCAGGTGCGGCAGTTTGAACAACTGCCACGAATCGACGCATCACGCACTACGTATAGTGTAGAGTCTGCTTATTACAAGTAGTTAAGATTTTTGAAAAGTTTTTGAAATCTACTTTCTTAAAATGTTTCTCCTTACGCCACCATAATTTGTTTCTCAATAAGATATAAAGAGAATTTGCAAAGTTTCAATAACAATTTGTAACTCCATAAAGTAGCAACCACACTATGCGTCGATTCGTGGCAGTTCGTCAAACTGCCGCACCTGGGTGTTCACTGTCCACACTAAGTTGTGATGCGGATTGAGAGATGTCTCGATTATTGGCAGATTTTTTCGAGATTTACCGCCATGAGGGCGAACGCCCAGCACTGATTCATACGCATCAACTTTGGCTGCATCAAACCATCCACACTATGCGCGAATCAGACGCACCACGCACACGCATTACGCACCAGACATAGCGTGAATGCCGCTTTACACAACTCAACACGGTCGAGCAACAACTCATTAAAAATTGCTAAGCGAAATTCTTTGTTTTTTCAACGTTTTTTAAATTTAGTAGCAGGAATACACAAAATACAAGCAATGCTAATGATTATCATTTTATTGTTCTAGAAATTACGAGACGTAGTGGCCAAGAAAGACGTTTCAGTGAAACTGAAGATTAAAAAAAAGGTTGATTGTAGTAGAAGAGGATGTCTTTCAGTTGATCACTTTGCAACATTAAAACTTTTACGTAATAGAAACACCTAAGAGTTTAACGTAAAAGTCAATTTAAACTGTAAGTAAAAATACAGTAAGGAGAAGATTACTGAAATACTCTTTAAGCGTTGGAAGCCCAGCAAATTTACTAGAACAACGGAATTTACTAGAACATCTACGCTGAGAGACGAGGAATGAGTTCGAGTCCTTTTAGCATTCAGATTCTTCCTCTGATCATCATGTGACCATCATATAGTATGGCGACGATCTGGATAAAGATTTATCCAGTGCAATATCTTTGTCAGACTATATTGTTCGTTCTCACATTGAATAAGCATGAAGTTTATAAAGACGGAATATCTGCTGATAGATATATTCGCAATATTTTGGAGCCACATGTTGTTTCTTTACTCTATTTATCGTCAATAATTTTATGTTAATACATGATGATAGCCGCACACACAAATAAACATGCTACATATGATTCGACCAGCAGGAAGCCTACACTTGAGTCTTCTAAAACCTGCTTGGCGAAAAGATTAGAGACTTAATTCCGTCTTTTGCTAATTTGGTAAAGCTAAATATAAAATTTTTCTAAGAATTGGGGAGAATTGGTGATCTCCAATAAAAATTTGGCAATCAATTAATTATAATAAAAAAATGTGGTGCAAAAATCAGTTTCTCCTCATTGATGAAATAAATTTAAACTGAGTGTACAGAGTGCATCAAAGAAATTTGCGATATTGCAGGGCCCTAACATTTCAAAATGATAGTGTCGACCAAAATTGAGGAAATGAATGAACCGGAGTATTGAGCAGTCATGAAGCACCTGTACTTAAAGGATGAAGTGTTAAGCAAATTTACGGAGATAAGTTTAATACTTGGTAATCAAATCCCATCATATGTGGCTCTTAAAAATTGGGTTGCATATTGAGGTAAATTTGCAGTTATTGGTGAGATCAATTCTTGTGTCCACCACCCGGAATAAAGTTGCAATTCACTATTAATGGATCGCCAGATTTTCAAACGTTAATCATAGATTAGCAAGAGTGGACATTTTGAATAGGCAAAAAGTGGGCTAAAAGTGTTCTGGTTCTATAGAACAACGTGGTTTGCGCACAGATTCTACTTTGCAATGATCTAGGGTCAAATTACTTGAACATTTCCCCAATTCACCACGCGCGACCCTCATTAAGTATCATTTCTTTCATCAAGAAATGATAATGTAGAAAGTGTAAATGGTCACAATAGGAAGATTTTTCTTTCTGAAGACTGTCACCAATGTTTCGTCAAGTATTTGTTCTTGAACAAATTTTGTACCAAAATTTGCATAATGCAAATCAGGCCAACTGCATCAAAGGTTTCATATAAAGTCTCATTTCAGAAAATCGCATACATATATCACGATCAGAAAGTGCTGTCTACAGGTATTGCCGGATCGTTGTAATAAGTGATATTATATTAAGAAAATAGTGGGTTGAATAATAAAATATTTTTACATTTTAAATTGTTGCGAAGAATTTATCAATACACAGTCGTGTCTGACAACAGTAGGAGCAATTTTTAAATTATTTTTCAGTCTATCGATGCTATAATTGTTTTATTATTGTTTCTTTTTTATAACTGCGCGATTTTAAATTGTATAATTTGAACCAAAACGAAAAAAAAAAGAAATCTGAATCAGTTTCTAAAAAACTATTATGTTAAGATTTATGTCAACTGTTAAAATAAAAAAAACACTTGATTAGAATCCTTTTGTAAGAGCCTTCGTATTTTACCCGTAACTTTTTAATGTAAACCGATAACTCTGGTAGAAGATGTTAAGGTTAATATCTCGTCTATTTTTTTCATATTAGAAGAGAGAAACAAATTCACACCCTTCTTTAAAATCATCATCGTGATACCACTTTTTATTATTATTAAAAAAATTACCCTCAATGTGAGATAGTAAAAAAAGTTAACGTGCAGGTCAGGATTAGCAATAATGATGCTAACCAAACAGTTTTCCTAGACAACTTCTCAATAAAGTAGTTTTTGCCCCATTCTCATCATCAAACAAAAGACTCTAATTGTTTTCATGCGTTAATGGAATTTAAAGATTGTCATATTTTTTTTATTGCTGCTATAATTTAAACTAACATTACTATTCAGTTATAATTTTTAAAATTTTGGTCCTAACGCTTATCAAGTGTTGAAATACATTCGTCGGACTTGATTTAACAGCACTTTTGATTACAACTAAATTTTCATAACATATAAATAATATATCACAACATTAAATTGTCACGGTATGGAAAAATTTGCCATTATACTACAAAGATTTTTTTTTGCAAAAAATTATTTAATGCCGTATATTTTTAAATATCATACCACGTAACGAATAATCCAACCATATTTGCAAAACTTATGACACCATACTTTTTAAAGTTAACTTATACTTGGATGTTTCTGTCATTGAGAACAGTGTTCGGATTTTTTTTTAAATCAAATTGAAGTGATAAATAAATTAAGGTACGGAATATCACAACTACAAGTTACTGTAAAAATCTCTACAAATTAAGATGCCATGGTCATTGAATTTCGAGATATTCAACCATGGGTTGCGACATATCGCAACTGATACTTGAAATCAGAACAAAGACAATTGTACAATATTTCGAATCGTTGCTGATATTTTTATATTAACCCTCTATACAGAATATATTGGTCGAATTTACTTCTTGAGTAACCCCTTGAGGAATAGTTCAGGCAAGTAATATTTGGTAAAAAAAAATAAAAATAAAAAAACATCGTTATTTCTAGGTTGTCTTTTAAAAATTGTCTCGCTGATGTCATAACTTTAACAAATATATGTATTGTAACTGTTACATAAAGAGTCTATAGAGAGATTCGTAACTATGTTGTCCTAGATATACTTGCAAAAAGATTTTTTTTAATAAACAAAAGGTATAAAATAAAACTTGTTAGAAGCTGGCAAAGTATCTGAAAAAAAATACCCACTCACGACATAATGAACCTCAAATTGACACGTTCGACTTTCATTATCGCGTTTTTTTCGTTTGCACTTGGCGCTGCATAGCAATTGAATAATAATGGTAATTGGTGGAGTCAAACAGTGATATTGCGCGAACTGACCCTAGATTGTTGAAAATACACAACTCTATTGATAAAGTTGAATTGATGGTATGGGCGTCAAATTTTAAATTACAAAAGCTGAAATCACCGTTTTTTCTCCCTTTTTTCGGAAGATTTCAGTTTAATTTCTCAGTTTTTTTTTAAATAGTGGGTTCCTCCAAAGCTTAAATTTTGAAAAATATTTCCTGGTTAGCAATTTAGCTTTCAAGGTTCTGAAGGGTTCCTTCTCCTATTCTGGAACACACTGTATAACTGGAAAAAAAAACAAGTGGCTATGCGTGTTTTTTCCTGACATTATCAAATTGTGATGATATTGTTTTCATGTTGGAGTTTTATGAATACAATTATTTGTAAACATAATATTATGGATAATTTGGGAAAAATTACCAAATATTTCTTGTGGTCCTACCACCTTGGTTTTGCAAAAAAAAAATCGGAAGTTATTAAATAAACGGTAATCGAAGATGTGAAATAAGAATTGTCTGTAATACCAAATTGGTCCACAATTGAAAACAGAAATAAAAACTGGCCTCACCTTAAGTAATTCTCGAAAATAAGGACTGCAAGCCGATAAAACTACACGGTGTGCCTTTAAACTCTTTCCATCGCATGCCAGTGTCACGTCGACGAAGTCTTCATCATCCCGGAGATTCTCGAAAGCTGATGTGATGCTGCTTTGGTAATTGTTCCACCGCAGACAGAAATGTTGTGTATCTACCATCGTAATCAATATTCACCTGCAAAATAACAACAATAAACAATCAAGCGATTCCCAAAACACCTTACTTTAACCATTTTGTCGTCAAACAACCGGCAGATTCTCTCCGACAAAACATTGAGGTTATGTCGGTTTGTTGTCATTTCGAAATTAAAGAAAAATCGCAAACAAAAATTTATAACCAAAAATTTCGACGAATTCCCTCACAATTCGGTTCGAACCGGTTAATTTTGTCGATTTGTTTAAAGTTTCGCGACGAAATTGGGTCATTAACGCGATAGTTCATGTAAAAAAACGTAGATGGGGGAAGCTGTTTAGGAGAGAGTTGGCGCAGCGAGGGTTCGCGTCTTGGCTCAATCATTAAAAAGTAAATTACATAAAAAATTTGATTGGATAGTGTGCAGTCGGAGTGGGGAAGGCAAGAACATGGCCATCGGCAAAAAACATCGCGGAAAGGGAAAGCACCGAAAACGAGATGCGCCGCGACGACCGGCGTCGGTTTGGGGACGGATGTGTTTTGTTTAATTCCGGTGGAGAAATATGCTGCAAAAATAGGATTCGATCGAGGAGGCGCTGTTACGGGTTTGTTTTTGTTTTTTTCCTGACGACTGCGATTTTTTTTCTTGGGGGTTCAATGATTTTTTTTTTTTTTTTTTTGATGGGGGGATCAGTTTTTTGTTACCTGGGGGATCTGTTGCTGTCATTTAAACGATTTTGGTTTTTTTCGTCGAATCCATTTTTTTCTCGGTCACATCAACATGTTCGCGACTGTGCGTCGCGATGCACAGATGTCAGAAGCGTCTTTCAAGGCACACTTAAACCGCCAAAATACAAACTGAAACTGTGTGGGTTTTATCACGCACAACAACACCAGGCCGGGTACAACGTCAGTACATCACGACATTCGGGCGAATATTAAAAATTCAAGCGCGCAAAAAATGACGGGCCGCTTATTCTTTATTGGGACATGGCTATGAGACATCTGCTGTAATAAGCCGGCACTAAAAAATAGTGCGTGCCCGCCTACCCCTCCCGCGACGAATGAAAATGCGCAGAATAACGAGTACAGGCCCGCAATTAAAAATGTCAAAATAAAAAAATCGAACCGTACCAAATCTGCGCCCTCTGCACCACACTCGAGCTCCCATCGCCTCCACGCAACATTTTTCCCCTAATTGCTCCATCCGGATTTTTTCCGGATCGCCGTTTTTCCGGGTACTTTCGATTTTTTCTCCGGGCCGTCGCGACGCCGATAAAGAAAGATCAAAACTGCATATTCCCGACCCAACAGGGGCGGCTCGTGGTGTCTCGTCGAAAAAAAAAACGAAAAAAAAAATCGCGAGATAACGTTTCGGTTTGTTCAACGATAAAAATTGTCGCATTTAATTATTACGAAAAGAGTTTCGCCGTAATCTAGTTACCATTGACCTAGCTCAATTTTGCTAAAACAAACAAACCGCGCTGCTATCGCTCCGATTTTTTTTTGTTTTTCTGTCGTCGCAGCCAACCTCGTTTATTAGACTGCCGAAAATTTCTCGTCGATAAACAAAACAATAAACTAACTAAAAACGGTTGGAGCAGCGCATGCAGGTTGCTCCCCAACCACTCGAACTGGTTTTCCGCCAAAATATTGCATAAAAAAAATTATTGCTGATAAGTCGAGAATTGTACGTTGGATAACGGGAGATGGTAGCGATAAGATTGTGGCCTCCCAATTGCTCGATTATTAAACTTGTATGCAGTCCAAAAGCTTTTTATTTGTTTTATTTTCGCGACACTAGAGATAAATTGGTTCAATAAAAATGTGGGTGACGCAAGATGAGTATCGGACGACCACGCCATTTTGGCCCGCGATCACATGACAGATTTGCCAAAAAAAAATGCAAAAGTTGCTTGTCTGACAGAGGAGAAAAAGTAAGGATTAAGTGTTTTCCCACGCAAGAAAAAAATTACTCTCAAACGTGGAAAAACGGGATAAGCTAAATTCGTAAAAAAAAAATGTTGAACCAGGTATTCAAAATCTACACGTATCAATTTGCAGCAAGATAAGTATTGGTCGACGACAGCATTTTGACCTGTTACCAACTGACAAATTTGACAGAAAAAAGTTGCATCCTTGACAGTGGCAAAAATGACAATTGTGGTTAAATTTGTAAAAAAGAAACAAATAGTAGAAACAACGTATTCGAAATTCAAAGACATCAATCACAGCAAGCATTATGGAAAATTACAATCGAAAGACTTTTTGTAATAATATAACATTTTTCTATACAATTTGAAAGAAAAAGTAATATCTTCCATGCCTTGACCACTAGTGCTCTAAAAATTTGTTACATTTTTGCATATACAGTTTTCATTGTGGAATAGGTTGAAATATTATTTTGGTCTAAAACGACCCAGCATTGCCAATGTATGTGGTCATTGCCAACGGTGTTACATAGCACCCATATGTCAGTAAAAAAATTTTGAAACGTCACCGTTGAGATTACTTTTATTGTTAAACATTTTTTGGTCTTTTTGAAGATGTCAACAGAAAAAGTTACATAAACTCAAAGCCAGGTATTTATTGATCAGTGGTTTGTGTAGCAAGATTCTCCAAACAAATTTAGAGAACCCGATTATTGAGTTGACAATGAACCAAGTAGAAATTGTAAAATCATTTTCAAAGAAACTACGAGGCTAGTGGTGATACATTTTTAGTGGACTTTTATCAATTCGTAATCAGTATTTTTTGTCCAACCTGTTTCTTCGATAAATTAAGGGTAAATTGTGTGCAATTATTTTTGTCCAAATATACTCAACAGTAGGTATAACTATTATTTCGTTAATTTAATTAATTGCTCATAATTTCAGATATTTTTTTTCAAATTAAAATACACGAAAATTATTTTCATTCAAAATTATTAAGAACTTTGGAAATCCATCGGCAACTGGATCAGCAAAGTGTTTTCTGAAAAAAATGACTCATAACATATAAAAATAAGGACAAATTCCTTGTAGCACCAAATGTCAGTATGGTCTTTTTCGATTCTAGATTTGCTAGATTTTTTTAATATCTATTCGGTAGTAACTTTTTGGTTGGAATTTTGCCAAATGTATCAGTCGTATTTTAAAGTTTCGATCGTAGAATCGCCACCTTTCTCAGAAATTAACTTCTCTGAAACTGGTTAAGATATCAAATACATTTTGCGGTATTTAACAGTAAACCCGAAGCAAGTGGAACAACAAAACTATGAAAAAAATTGATGATCAAAATGGGAATTATTCAAAGCACTGTCAAAATGTAAACAATAGTTTACAAAACGGTGAAATAATAAGAGAATTATGTTTATGTAAAACCAACAAGGAAGATCCTCATGAAGAATGTTGCGGTTGTGGAATATAATGAATAACAAATGTTCTGGTAAAAACAGATTGTTTAATAGGGCACAAGTAATACGAATTTTTCTTAGTGTCAAGTGTCACAATGGTGTTTCTTGTGTATTGACTTGCTAAATATTACTTCCTAACTAACGGCACCCTCTTCAGATTTCTGATATTGTTAAATGTCACAAAAAAGCAAATAATTCAGGTAGATGACTCTAAAAGTTCACAACGTTACTAATGTTCAGTGAAAAATGACATAGTGACTGCTGTAAAATATTAATAAGAACTTCAAACTGAAGACTTTTTTAACTACTAAAGGAAAACATTACAATTGTTAGTTAAAATAGAATCTGAATCTAGTCGATGCAATGTCAGATGTAAACATGATTTAGAAAACGCAGCAAAAAATTGTTATACATATAATATCATCAACAATAATGTGGGAAATTGTCAATTGTCATATAGATCCTTTTAGGTGTTGATGACACAGATTAATTTTAAACCAAAAACTTCTCAAAACTCTGCATTTATTAATAATAAGTGATAAACTTATTGGTTAGTATCAAATAAAAATTAGATATCAAAAAAAAAATCTTTCCAAGTGTTATTTTTGAAAATTCGTTGTTTTTGAAACTGAAGCTTTTAAACTTACTTTTATAAATTTATAAAAATATCTATTGTTAGGCTAGAAATTTCCAAGTTTACAAAAAGACCCACTCATACTTTGTATGACGCCAAGATTTTTCACTTTTATTATCAAATTGCAAAAATTAATTAATGTAAAAAAAATCCTGTGCGTAGGAACTACACAGGACAGAAGTGAAACTTCCCTAGTTTGAAATGTAAACGAATCTCATATAAATTTAGATCAATTGATTAAGTATTTTTCTTGGAAAATTGTGGTGACAAAAGGGAAATTATCATCAGAACAGCACACATGTTTTAAGGCAAATTGTCATTTATTCATTTTCAATAAAATTTAGAAATGATAGGATTGGTTTATGGTAACTGAAATACCATATATACACAGTTGATTTTGATTGCTCTAAATATCTGGCAAACACAGCTTCAATTGTTGTTCCCGCTTTTGTCGTTGGTACTGATGGATCATTATTGATTTTCAAATTGAATTTTTCAGTCATAATATAAAATAAAAATAAGAAAATGCAGGATAGAGGTTACTGTCTACAATGAGTAGGGCTCCCCGTGCTCCCTCCACTCAATCCCTTCACAGCGTTTCACTTTTTCGTGACCGCTGGCGCGCCTAGCATTCGACTTATCATACCGAGCCCTAAGAAGTTTTACTTCAAAAAATCTCAGTAAACAGAAGGAGGCATTCTAAGAGTATTTTTTTTAAACTTAAAGTAAGTGTCTCGAAGACGTAACTTTGATGTATTAATATTTGCCAAAAAAATTGTGTCAATACTGTGTAAGGTATTTCAATTTTTGTTTCTGGCAATTTTGTAATAGATTCTTTATTTTGATTTTAAGCTATGTTGAAATTTTTTGTTATTTTTATTGCTTCGAACAAAAATGTTACATTTTAATTTATTTATTTCTCAAATACAATAGTGTTGTTTGAGCATTTAATATATTCTAGAGAAACGAAAATATTGACCCTTGTATTGAACTTGAAAAATTAAAGGAATAAATCCTTTATTTAAAAAAATTAATTTTTGAAACAAATAATAAATTTATAAGATAACGATAACGGTTTGGGATCGTGATTATGATTCACCAATTATTACTTGTGATAGTAATTCGAATTTCAATACAGTAAAAATTTGATAATTTCAAATATTGACTAATTATCTGGAATTTATATGTCAGTAACTAGGATTGAGGGTTTTTCCACCATACAATAAAAACTGGGAATTTTTGAAAACAGCATCCTGGAGTCTTTGAAGTAAAGTACACGTCATGAGTTTGAGACTCAAAAATGTTTGAACTGCATAAATCCGAGTTGTCAAAAGTTGTTAAATTTTAAAACTAATTTTTTGACTATTATCATAACTATCGTGTCGAATCAAAAAACGAGATTTGATATTCGAAATTGAAATAATAAAATCAACGAACAGGTGTTAATTTTATTTATTAAAATCAATGGTCCGATGGAACTTAGCCTAATCGAATAATGGTAATTTGATTTAGTCAAACCTATTCATTAGATACATTGACACAGCACTTATTCGAAATTGTTTTTTGGCCGCAATGAAAACTGCAATTTAATTATTTGTCGCAATAACGAGCTTGTTGGCGTTTTACGTGCAAAATTGCGGCATTTCGATTAGAAAACGGTTTCGATTAAAACCGTTCCGGTTCAAAAATTGAAAAAATTTCGAAATAACGATTTGATTCGATTTTGGGCCGCAAAAGCGACGTCCGTTATTTGTCGATTTGCGCGCAATTACGCGTGACCGACAGATTTTTTTGAATTTCCTCGATGCCAGGGGGATGAGTTGGTCGTGGGGGAGGCGGCACCCGATCTATGGCATAATTCTCGCTTTCGATGTTGCAATTTTTAATTGTCGCCGCCTATGCTAATGAGTACTCCCTCGACCTCCCTTCCAATTTACCCCAAAAAATCATTACATTCTTCGCGGGTAGAGGTTATTGCGTTGCGCATGAACATTTTAATTCTCATAGAATAAATATACAGTTGTGTGAATCAGCTATTTTTCCCGTTTCGTTTCGCCGGGCCATATTTTATTGATTTTATAATCAATACCGCAATAAAACCTGCAATGTTTTCATCTTTATTTCCAGCATCCCCGTTTGTATCCGCGCCCACCCCCGTGTCTGTTTACTTCTCTCTACCTGGGCGATACGTATAGTGGGTACGACGCCGGATGGGAAAAACACACCACCATCGCGACGACCGACACACAAATAATAAGCGACTTACGCGCAGCTTTTTGATCGCCGAACTCTTCCGTGATGGTTAACAGAAATCCGGAAGTCCGTGAAAAAATATTAGACGGACTTTTTCAAAATTACAACCTTCGATTTTGTCCAGACGCAATTTGACTAATTCGCTATACAAGCGCGACCTCAATTGCAAATGAGGTCTAGAAAAATACGATTAGATTTGATAACCCAAGTCGTTCCTCAAGGCGCCGGCAAACAATTTTTTGTTCTCGCAACAGGACAAAATTTTATCGAGAAAGTAATTTTGGCCGCAAGAAGAATCTAGGCCGGACTCTTTTATTCATAATATATACCTATTAAGGGTCGAAAGTTGCTTTCAAGTAATGTTACCGTTTTCTTTTTACCATTATTTTCATAAATTCTTATTTCTTGCTTCTTTTTGATTGCGTGAAGTTTTTGCAACCCCAATTGTTTGTAATTGCAAATTATTCATGGATATCAATTTGTTATTTTACACTTTTCCCATTTTTTTGTCAGTAAAATTTTTTAAAATTGAGGAAATTATCAAAATTTCAAAAACAGTTTTCTTAATTTCAATTAGTTTTATTTGTAAGATTTTTTCACAATAGCGAAACAGAAGTCTTATCACCCTAAACTAATTAGTTAAACTTTTATTATTTCAGGTACCTTGGCCGAGCAATTTGACTAAAAACAAACGGTTTCTAATAATTTAGGTACATGTATTTTTTTTTTTTAAGTTTCCCGAATGCAAATGCATATAAATTGTCGTTCTTAACATTTCGTAAGAATTTGTTTGTACGTTACTACGCGGAAAACAAAAAATTCTTATATTTACTGTTTTTGCGAGTAACAAAAGTTTCACTAAAAGACAGCCAAAAGCAAAGATCAAAAAAATTCTTTATGTTCATGTTACATAACTGATATTAGTACGAATCCGTACTAAGTAATAAAAAAATTAGCTGTGGTATTGAAGAAGAGGGGCGACGTTCAGTTTTTTTGAATTACAAACGAAATTTCGATTCGTTAGAGTTTTTAAATTTATAAATAGATAGATATTATGAAATTTGTTTGAAATACAAATAAATTAACATTATTAGAGTGACAATTATTTAGTTTAATTATAAATTGGAAAGAAACACAAAAATATAAAAACTAATTTCACACAAAAACGTTTTGGTTTGGAATAATTTGCTACTTGAATTTTTAACACTTTTATATGGTAGCACTAGAATGAAAATGTATATTTATTCTTTAAAAAAAATGTCAATTGTCAGTTGGTTGCTAAGCAGTGGGCAGAGAAAGTCTTAACGATTTGCCCAAGCTGGGAAAAATGAAAAATCATCCCACCTTAAAATTCTATTTCCAACAACCATTTCACCTACATGTGTGCGGATTTTGTTCAATAAAATCTTGAAGAATAACAACGTCAAACTTGCAAACTGCCAAACTAATTTGAAATTTGATTGTTTTTGTGACACTTCACTAAAAAACTGACTTGTGGCCAATGTGAAATTAGCATGTCTCTCGAAAAAGACGATTATCTCTAGAACTGACAATGCAATCTTTAACCTGTAAAACAAATCTTATTCCAAATTGAACAAATTTGATAAAAAACAAAAATCGAGAAAGTACACTGACATACCATTTTCTTGAAATAATTAAGATGTGACCCTATTGCACACCACTGGTAGCCTCTCCCAAATCGAAAATATCTTCCTAAAATTGTCCTTGGGAAGGAAATTATGCATGCAGAATGTTGTTCTAATCCAAGCTCTTTAATGGAAGTTATTGCAAAAAATTACTTTTTTTGTGAACTTTAACACCCTGTATCATTTTTATAAATCGAGATAGAGATATAATATATAATTTTCTAAATCAGCACGACTAGTTTTTTTTTTTGTTAAAGTTCGATCGATTAAAATTGAATCATCCTGTATACAACATACGGGGGCCATTCGATAATTAAGATGAACTGCATAGAGTTGCTTCATTCTCCAAATGAATAAATGACAATATTGAGTCGGATCCGTTTTCTTAATTTCTATTGGTAGTCCACTAAAGCCATAAATTACGTAAATAAAAAAAGGATTACTGTCGTTCGAAAATTCGGTTCGCGCAGAATTTTGTAGTGGGAATTCGAAAAATAACGAAATTATTTTGTTTTCTGATTTTAATTATGGCTACATCTACAAAATGCATTTATCAAAGAGCGAGGATTTCAATAATTAAGTCTCTTCGTGTATTGGCAACAAAATGCGAGCTGATCTTTATATTTATTTTTCGAAATAATGTAATAAGAATATAACGGTCCTCTAAAATTTGGTGATTTATCTGAATGGAACTATTTTTGAAAAAAATGTTTGTGAATGATTTGCTGAATTAAAAAAAATATTTTTCACATTTTTTTGAATACAATTTTCTATGTAATTTTTTGTTTTGTTAGATCTAAATATCTTAAAAGCTCGCGCTTCAAAAGACTTGTGTGGTAACAGGAATATACTTATTAGAGATAGCGTATTGAAATATCTATGCTTATCCCAAATTAATTTCTTCAGAAAAAATTAAAATTTGTATTATTGTACTGCAAATAACAATAAATTATTACATTTGCATCATTAAATATTAACAATTTTTTTTAACCTTTTACAGTTTATGTTTATATCCGTAACTCTTTGCACTTGTCGATGAATGTGGGCACGGAAAAATAAGCTTAGGATAATGGATGAATCAGAGCTGTCAAGTTCCCAGCTCTCCGTTGGGCCGGAATGTCAAAATTCGCGTCATTGCTCGATTACACGATGACGCGTTTTGGAACAAGTGATCGAACACATTATACATACGTATAAAATATTAACGATTTAGAAAATAACAAAAAGTTTTTTACCTTAACAACTTATATAAGGTATATATCATAATTGAGTGCTAACTTTGGTTTGTCATCTAGTAAATTACTGCTTAAATTGCAAGTTTTGTAAAACACTTGTTGTAAAGGCGTCGGTGAAGGTGGTCACGGAAAAAATAAGGTTACGATGACGAATGAATCAAGAGCTGTCAGCATCTTGGCTCTCCGTAGAGCTGGGATGTTGGGCTTCGCGTGATTGTTCGATTACACGATGACGCGTTTTTATATTAAATCAGGGATTTCTTAGTAAAATAGTAAATTTATCAAATATTAAAATACTGTTATAAAAATACCTAAAATAACTTTTTAAGTCGACAGATAATTTCAATTTTTGTCACACTTACATAAATCGAAATCAAATTGAAGTCCTTTCTTGCCATTAAGTACCTTCTTTCATGAATATAAACATAGTCATAGAAGCCGTGAAAACAATTTGTTTGAGAGCTGCCAAATGAAAGTGAACCCCCGAACTACTAGTGCGAATCTTCTGTAGCTATAGGCGAAATCGACCAAATATGTAAGCGGAAGACTGCTTACGTTTGTTTCGCCCCATATACATTAAAAAATTAATTTAGTTATCTCTTATATTTTATAGTATGTATACGAGCTTTTATGGGAACATTTAGAAAGGAAAAAGCTTAGTTTTTCCATTTATCTCTACCAATACAAATTTTATTCGAGAGTTAAAAGGATTTTAATAGAAACTTTCAACGAATTTCTTTGCAAATTTCTTACTGTTAATGACACTTTTCAAATTTGGATAACAGAGAAGTTGTGTCTTAAGATGGTAGTGTAGAAGTTTAGTAAAAACATGAACAAAAATTTGAATTATAAATAAGTTCATATATGTGTCAACTTTGAACACTTGCGACATCTATTTATGTTCTAACTCTGAGAAACATTTCGTAGTAATAAAATTAGTAAATGGTATGATATCTTCATTTTTTCTCATTTAAGCAATTTTTCCACCCTGCTAACATTTCTGTAATTAGACAGTAGGTTTCTTCTTTAGTACTATATTATTATTTTATTATTACAAATAATACTTTTTTGTCGCGTTTATCCCATATTTTAACTGTGTTGACCGGAACTGTTCTGAAATGACTAGTAACCAGCTTATGTTACCCTTCCAGGAGCTGCTCACGTCAAGTGTACCAAACGTGTAAATTAAATAAACCGCAACGGCCGTATCGATTTAATATCCCACTTCTGATGTTATAATTTGGGGAGGATCTCAAAAAAATGATAAACACGAAACAATTATGAACACGCTGTTTTCCTAGATTTCTTCCATTAAGCTACCTGCCTACCCTTCTTGGTCGCGTCGTGTTCACTGAACGATAAGGTGGAGTTCAAATTGCGAGCAAGTTTTTGGGCGGCTGAAGAGGTAGCAGTAAAATTTCAAAATTCAAGGTGGCAAGTTTCCAGATATTCATTTACGAGAAGCTCGTGCCACAATTTAATAAATTTTGTTGGATCTTATGTAATATTTTTTTAACTTTAAGAGTAAGATTATCTTATCTTCTCGAGTCAACTAGTGCGTCTATTTTTAAATTTAGTTCCATGCAATTCCCGTCCAGTTTCGCCAACAGTTTTTTCCTCAAATCTGTTTCCTGCAAAATTTCATTTTGATATTCTGGGAATTGATATAACTATCAATGTTTCTAGTACGATTTGCTTTTTATTTTTTTTTTCGCTATGGGAAATCATCCGAAAACGCTAACGCAGCAATTGATTGCGTCGTTACTGGTGGTGGTGTGAGAATGTCAACGGTTAAGACAATATCGCAAATTTTTGCATTCGCTGCTAGTTTGAGGAGAGCAATCCGGAGGCATTATCAGTGCGCAAATATTTGGATTAAGTTTTTTTTTATCGTTGATAATGTACGCAAATGCAACAACTACGAGATAAAAAATGTGACGGGTCGAGCTCACGCCCCTCCGCCGTTATGCTAAAATTGTAATAGACGAATCAATAAATGAGATTTGAAAAACCGCGAGTCTTCAACTGGATACGCGGAGGATTTGCGATAATTTCCGGGATTCCCGCAACCAACCGCGCCGTTCGCCCTTTACTCGAGTTAAAAAGCGCCGAGTTTACCGTAAATAAACCACAATTACAGGTACAAGCAACAACCCCCGCTTTTCTTAATCAGCCGCCGCCATCTTGGAAAAATGACATTCGATTCGGTTTTCCCGAAAAAGGTCACCCTTCAAAAACTAAATCGGACACAGAAATACGCTTTTGGTGGCCTCAACCCGTTTCGAGTTTCCACTGCGAATTGATTATTAAATTCTCAACCTCGAGCTCTTTGAGTTACATCTTGAAAAAAATTTCTCTTTATCGCTTCCATTTGGAAACGGAGAGCGTAGGTTAATTTTAATGATTAGGGGGAAATTGGGAAAACCGGAAACGAGTTACGTGGGCGCCTCCAGAATCCGGACAATAAAATCGACCACCGGATCGATTATCGATCCCGAAAGCGCCCACGTTGTGGGATTACGCAAGTTATAGTTACAATTACCGTCAAGAGATTTATGTTCTTTTGTCCTATTAGATTAGAAAATCGATTTTCGTTTCCGATTAAATAAAACTGCGAAATTGCTCGTTTTTTTTTTTTTTTTTTTTTGTAAATTTTAGATGGATGGCGCGAGGCTCCAGGACCGGATCCGCGATTAAGCGATCATCAGTCGCCTCTAACGGTGTATTGTAAATTCAAATGAGCCCGTAAATAATTGATGCTGTTTGTTTTTTCGGAAGCGTCGGGGGGCTCTCTTGCAAGATTGTTTGGCAAATCTCAATATTAGACGAGAACGATAAGAATTATTCTAGCTCGTTCTCTTCAAGATCTCCACTCGAAAGAGAAATTGTTTAATTATTTATTTCGCCGGGTTCATTGTAAACAGGATGTTTCGCTGCGAATTCCGACCTTACAATTGTTTATTATAATCGGCAATTCGAAATTCGAGAGACTTTATCATAGTGGAAGCGAAACCGCAATTCAGGAAGAAGCGCATACTTCCTCGCATTGTTGAAAGCTCGCCATCTTCCATCCGATTCACAAGCTCGAAATAAAATAGAAAAACGCCAAGTCTATAGAATTTGTTAAGGGCTGAAAGAAATTTTCAAGAATTTTACAATAAAGCGCTTCAGTTAAATTTTAGTCAAATGAATGTTTGAACAGAAAGTGTAACAAGTTAGAAGTTACTATTATAAATTATTTGTTGTTTTAGATTTTACATTTCGGTGACGAAGATGAATAAACGATTTAAACTATTCGTTTGTAAAAAGTTATATTACAATTTGCTACGTTTTGACAGATTTAGTGGTTGCGGAACATACTTACACCTTCAGCGCCGTAGTTCCTTTCCAATGGTTGCATTATCAAAAATAGTTGTTAAGTATGACCCGCTTTCTGAAGACATTAAATTAAATATAAACAACTATTGGTGGTGAATTACTTGGTCGTTACACTGTCCCCCAATGGATGGTGTAAATTATGATTTAATGTCGATTACTAGGTACGGTTGGCGACAAAATTGTCCATTTTATACTTTTATACAGAAAACGTCTTGTAATTAGGTTAATCTGGAACTCTTATTGAAAGTTGCTTATTTTAAGAAAATGAAAAAATTCATTAATTTTGCTGGCAATTGTACAGTTTCCTAGAATAATAACGAACAATCGGCCTCGTATTTTATTAATTGCAGACATTTTTAAATTATGTTTATGATTTATAACGGCAATTAATTTTATATTTTAAATTAAGTATAAAATATTTATTAAGCGGTTTCTACCATTTTCTTTTTCCTTAAGACCACTTTTAAGTTTTTTTAAGACGCTTGGAATCATTGCAGTTTTTCAGAATTATTTTTGAATATTTTACTCATTTAAAAACAACTTTCAAATTTTCAACAATTTCTAAACTTATCAGTAAACTCATGAATTTAAAAAAACTATCAAAATATTGCTTTTCTATTAAGCAGATTTTTTTGTTTAGATAAATTTTTCTTCACTTAAAAACCTTGTAAAACTTTCAATATTTTCGAATTTTATTTTTTTAAACATGAAATGAAAATACTTTAAGACTCTTGACATTTGGAAGATTTTTTTTTCCAATATTAACTTGCCAATAATCCGAATTCACAAAAACTATCCAAATTGCAATTTGAGGATTTTTTAAAATTGCCCCAAAATAATTTATTACACCAACCGTGTGGTGTAATAAAGCATAAAGCTCATATTTAAAAAAAAAATTCAATTGGTTTTGATATTTTTCTCATTCAAACCTTTCTAAAATTTTCAACCACCTCTAAATTAACAGTTTTTTCCTTGTTAAATAAATTATTTTACCAATATATAGAATCTATCAAAATATTGTTTTGATAATTCTACAATTGTTTAAAACCTATTTTAAAATATTTAATTTTTTTGTGAATTAACCAATCGTTTTCAAAATTAGACATTTAGTTGCATCAATAGATAATAGAAGTTCTCAAAATATTTTGTCGAATTGTGAAATATTTTTCAAACTACTCTCATAATCTTCGTTTCATTTAGAATCAATTCTAAAGTATTAAAATTTTCAAATTTCTATTCAAGTTATGGTTTTCACCAACTAATTCATAAAAACTACCAAGACATTTTTTTTATATTTTGCTACATTTTTTTTAAGTTATCAATAATTTTCCTTTCCTTACTACTAATTCTAAACTCTATGAAACTTCATTCAAATTAATGTTTAATTTTTAGATCTAAACTTAAAAAAAATAAACCTCACTAAACCGAAAGTAATTATACTTAAGTTGGGTAAAATTTTAGCCACCTGTCGTAATTTTGATGGCACACACTTGGATTTCAAATTTAATTCGTTTTACAAAATGATGCGAAAACGAGGTTAAATATTAGGGTTTCGAGGTTGCAACTCCTCAAGCACCAAATTTTAATTGAAAGCATTTTTTCAATGCTTGCCCCCGAAAAGTTCAATTTGAATAAAGATCACATGAACGTACCACAATAATTTAGGACAAATAACAATTTTTTTTCACATTTTTATTTCAATTATTAATAAAAAAATCATACAATTAAAGTACAATTCCGACAAACTTCTCGAAGACATACTGAGCGTTACAAAATACATTCAACGAAAAAAAGTCTGGTAGAAAAAGGGAAACAAAAAGTTTTTGCAATAAATTTATGATACTAAGTGTACAATTGGTTGATGGTTAAATTTGGAAACAAGTGCCCTATTTTCCGGAGCTTATTGGCAATTTATTTATACAACTACAAAATAGATTAAAAATTCTAAGATAATTGCAGTCGATTATTATTATAAAAAGGGGATTTAAGATTTTTTTTAAATACTAGGCTAACTTTTTTCGCTATTAAGTGAATTTAAAAAGGTTACTAAAATTTTGGTATTTTAAGTAGTAAAAACATGAAGATTGTAAGTCATATCCGTTTTTAATTAATTAATAACAATCTTGAGAACATTCAAAATCGTTCTAGTTGTTATCTGTAGTTTACACGTAACACCTGTTTCTTTTGTGAAACTAAAGTAACTAAGAGGTACTTTAATCTCGTTGACGTGTTGTGACTTTCAAACATATGTTTAGTGCTTTTCTATGAATTATTGTGGTGTTTAAAAGAAATTGCACAAAAGAGAAAATTATGGGGAGATATCAAACTATCAATAGAAAAATTCTCGATTAATAGAGGCGACGTTTGGTTTTTATGCACATTTTAATTTTTAATAAGTTTGCATACGTTAACATAATTCCTGTAAGGACGCGCTCTATTGTGAAACTACAAAAGGGTAACCTTTTGATGACCCAGTTTGTGAAGTTTTTAGAGTCAATACCAAAAATACGTTTAATTTCGATTTTTGCAAACATTTCACCATACGGTTGAGTTCAACAGAAATTTGAATGTCTTGCATCGTTGTTATATACACCAATTTTCAAGGCCTTACTGCGCTAATTTGTTAAACCGTAACACAATAACAAAAATACCTAGTTGCGGGGAAATTAACAATTTAAAGTGTATAACAAAGAAAAAAACTTGAGATTAAAAAATGAAAAACACGTCGACTCGAATTAAGTCGTTTACGGTATTCCGTTTACCTTTTTCTCCGCCGCCTGAATTCCACTGATTACATTAATTACGAAGGAGAAAACTTTTTCGCACAAACACCATGTCATTTTCGTGTTTATTTATTATCTTACCACCAAAAAATTAAAAAAAAGGTGTAAACTATTTAGTGTGGTTCCAACATTTCTTTTTTATATTCTTTAAATTGCCAGTGGTCTAAAATTGCTGCTCAACAAAATTTCGCATTTATCACCATGAAACGAGCAAACGCCTAGTTGAATTAGATATATCTGAATTACTGCCAAAAAGAATGGTTTAGAGATAAAGGAGCAATTAAAATTTTTGAACGAATCTCCTACAATAAATTAATAGTAAAAAAAATACTTTTGGTGTCTTTGGTGGTACCTCCGCCTATGGTTGTCTCTTTGTTTAACTTTTTAATAACCTAAAATAGTTTAAAAAAATGTGTTTATCTTTAGTGGTACCTCCGCCTATGGCTGGTTTACAGGATTAATAAATAAAGTAAAATAGTGTAGAAAAAATATAAAAAATATGGTTCTTTTGTAAATTGTTTATCTTTGGTGCTACCTCTGGTTGTGCCTTTATTTACCGTTTTAATAGAGGTGGCAAATTAGTGGCGATGACGGGTTTGAACTTTTTTGTCGCTAAATATGTAGCAAAAGTACGAAATCATTTCGCGTCAACAATATTTCGCGAAGATGTTATCTCTTCATGTACAAGTAACTACATTTGCTATTTACACAGTTAGCATTAAAAGTAGGTGTAGCTCGCGACGATCAGACGACAAACATGTATTCGCGTCCTTCGCGTTTTTATTTATTTAGCAAAAATGATAAAACCGAGGTTTACAATCCCCGGACTGGTCCTTTTTCGATTAAAAAACAAAATTTGTTGTTCTCTCCGTTGTTAGAACCGAAAAAGAAGAACGGGTCGACTAGAGCAATTTAGGCCAAAATTCCCAAAGTCGATAAGGCGTTCTAATAATTAGTTATCGCCGAATCTAAATTTAATTAATCTAAAACTAGCGATTATTGCTATCGGGTGCAGTAAACATTAGAAATTTAACGCTTCTTATCGCCGATGGAGTGCTAGGATGGCAGATAACAAAAAAAATTAGTTTTGAAATTCGGAGAAATTTTTTGCGCAGCATATGGAAGAAGTTTCCGGGAAAATTAACCGCCAGCAATCGAATTTTTGGCAAAAATCGTTCGATTTCCGCAAGGGTTCGGGATCAAAAACATTTTAAAAAAATAATAAAAAAATAAAAACTCACTTAAATCGGGGATAAACAAGAAAAAATAAAATGTTTTTCGCAAAAACACTTTTGTTGTCCAGGTGTTAGTTGGTCATCTTCAAGGGTGCAAGACTCGGTGGTCCATCAGTCCATCACCATCGACAGCACTCACTAGCGTCTAACCCGCCAGATAGTCTAGCAATACTCTAACATCACAATGATGGTCTCAAGTCCCAAAACCCCTAAACTTGCAGGACCACTTTTTATTTGGTTGGCAAATTCATAGCTACCTGTACGTAGCGGGGTGGGGCGCCGCGCAGGGAGTTCGCATGGTCATACCCCCCTTCATAGCGCGGAGAGCTTGCAGTACAGTTATGCGAAAATCAAGATTTGCAACTCGGAGAGACTATACTATGGCTCCTCTTGCGTAGCCCAAAATTCGTGACGCTGCACCGACCGAGTTTGCCCCACGTACCACCGGCAGCAGGACGTCCTTGTCTGGCACGCCACGGTTAGTTCCGCCACTGCGAACAGAGGCGGTTTTTTTTTTCGGGGGGGACGAGCCGAGCTTTCGCCGGGCAGCCGGTCGGGAGAAAGACTAGAGACGGGGTTTCCGGGTCGGGAACTTCCGGAGTCCCGCCATCTTCTAAGGTCATCAAATTTGAGACATAAAGGGTCAAGTACCAAGTTCTTAGGCTTTGATAACATTTAATGATCATTTTTGCACTTTGTGGCAAAAATACATCAAGGTAAAAGATTTTAAGTCTGGAGCTTCTTAGAAGCGAGTACTAACAGATGATTAAAAATTAGTGCTGGTACTATCTGATTGTCTTGTAAATGACCCAAAGTTTATTGGAGAACAAAAAGAATCTCGCTTTCTTCTTCTTTTTTATTTTATAAAAAACTGGAATTTTTTCGCATGAATTACACTTACTTGCAACACTTGACTGATAGCTGTATCTTCATTAATAAATTGTTGTTCTAAAACTAAGTTCTACACGTAAAAACAATCCAACTACTGCCGCCTTGATGATGGAATGTTGCCAACTGGTGGTGAAGGATGGAAAATTATTGGTTAACTTCAAGAAAAAAGGTTTTTGTTACATTTCGAGCTTTCACTTAAATCAGAAACGGTTGGTCATTGGTGAGGCTTTTTTCCGCATCCACGCTTATGCTGAAATTTGTGAACGGTTTGTGGTTCGTTATAAAATTATTTTCTTATCTTATGTGCATATTGGAAATAAAACTTGTCAATATGAAATGGTTTAAACTTCAAGTGGTTGTTATTACAATATATTGTAGATGTTTCTATTAAGTGCAATATCTTACTATTTTAGACATAAAGATCTAGTACAGGAATTTTTAGATAAAATTGATTGCACACCGATTTCTTGTCTTAGATTATTTTCGGATGATTTTTGAATGCCGAAATTAGCGCCAAAAAGTTTTCTTAATGAAAATCAAATATTAAAATTCAGTATCTTTTATATTAATTTTTAATTTCTCCGGGGAGATAATAGAGATTTCACATAAAATAAAAAGAAATTTGTATTAATTTTTACTATCAACCCCTTCTTTTTTCTTATAACGTTGAGAAGAATCACAAACTGAAATTTAGTACTGAAGAAGCATTAAGGAAAATTAATCAATTACACCCATTTTAATAGATTCTTGTCATCGGATAGATTGGTATGGTTATCTTCATCTGAAAAATCATTTATCACTTTTGAATTGTCACCTGGCGTATCAAATTATTTTACCGGTGCGATCTGCCATCATTGCCAAAATTGTTATTATTTGTTTTGATTTAATTTGGTTTTACTGATTAAAGTTGCCCTATTACAAGAGAGGCTCAAATTAACAACAAGCAAACGTAATGAGACTAAAATTTCTCCTTGCCTAAATCGTTTAATGTCCATCTCTGGCACAAGCCGAGCTGCATTATAGCAATTTTTGATAAAAGGTCTTAGAATCTTTTTAAAAATTGCTTTAATTTGATATTTTTAAAAATCCAGATTTCGATTAAAATCAAAGTATTTAATTGAACAATCTACTGACAAAACCTTTTTCCTAAATGGCTATTATAAAAAAAAATTAATTTTTTTTTTTATTCAAATTTTGTAATTACAATTGAAGAGTAGCAAGACTCTCTTCAATGCTGCCCTCTCTAACTCAAGCCCCAAGGTTTTAAATCTGGTCCTTTAATTTTTAATTTCTTGCTTGATTTCTTCGAGGAACAGTGTAGAAATTGAAGTTTTTTGATATAAATATTGACTTTATTTTTAACTATCGAACTGCCATAACTCGATTTCGCAAGGAACTGCCAAATTAGTTCGAGTACTAGAAACTTCTAGTTAAAGAAAAATATGATATTTTTGATTAAAAATAATTTATTTTCCATATTTTGATAATGATATAATGCATATAATAGGAACAGTTAGTTATTGTAGTGCTAATTAATATGCAGTTATATTTTCATTCTTTTTCAAAGTAATCAGTAATTAAATTCTGCACATGTTTCCCATTACAATTTTCATAGAAAAGTTAAACTTTATTCAACGAGTTGTAAATCGAATCTGTTGTGATTTCTTCCATTGTAAGAAAAAGTTTAAATGTCTTAAAGGCGTTTTGTACTTCGCGATGAGAGGGCTTTCCTAGTACAGATTCTTCATCACTTGCGCCATTCTCTTGGGTGTGATCTTGTGATATCAGTGAAGTTTCATTCAAACTAACACCATCCACAATTTCTTGATCTGTAGGGTTGTCGCTGGTTATTAGATCATCATCGACATTCAAAAGGTCATCTAGTCTCACATTGTCTAGACAATTGTCTAACATTGTCCATTTTGCAAATTTTTCTTCGAGATCTGGAATTCCATTTTTTGTTGCTTGATTAATCTTCACCTGTTGTTGCAGTTCCGCCAATGGTATATCATCTTCCTCATTATAAAAGATGTGTTTTCCAAATCCGACCTTCTTGAAACAGTTCTGAATGGTTTTTTGAGTAATGTCGCCATTCCAACCAGCTGCTGCATTCATGACACAATCAAAAAGATTAATGTTAGGCATTTCATTAGATTGTTCATAACTATTCAATACTTAACTTGTTTCGTCCGCATTAAAGATATCATCTTCATTGTAAGAGACCAAAAGTCTTGGTAAAATATTCTTAATCCAATTGTCAGCCTGTTCTTCACTAACAGCAGCGCTTTCGTCACAAGCTTTATTCTGCGTTATGCCACATCTATCAAAATAAAATAAAACTTGTACCTTCATAAATAACGGACAAAATTCTTTCTTACCTTTTTTGAATTTGTCTAGCCATTCAGTACCAACCTTAAAATTTTCTTCTCCTAAACATTTAGCAAATTTGAGAGCCTTTTCTTATAAGTTTGGACCGGATATGGGTAGATTTCAATTTGTTAAAGATGAAAACTACTTTAAAACTGCGGAATTTACAGCTTTCCGCGGTTTATGACTTTTGAAATTAGCCCTATTTCTCATCTCCTGACCAAATTTTACGATCAACGTTTTGTTCTTTAAAATTGCAGATAAAGTACTCGCTGGTATGTCATATTGTTCTGCGATCGTATTTTGCTTCATGCCACTTTCTATTATTTTTTTTGAATTTCTAACTTTTTTTCAATGGTGAGACTTTTCAGCTTACGCTTTTCAATTTTTAACCGATGCACGTCGGAACACCTAACGTTAATTCCCAACACTAAAAACTGGGAATCGCCGGTCAGAAAACTAAAAGCCGGAGAACGAACGGTTAGTTCCAAAAATTAATTCAATTTATACAAAACACTTTAAATCCGAATAATTCCGAAGAAATTTTCGAGAAATTTGGAGTTATGGAGACTTCTACGACTTTTGTCCTTCGAATTTTGTTCCACTTATAAAGATTTTTGAGTTATAGAAATTTGAGTTATAGATGTTAAAATGCATGTAAATCACATAGAAAGTGGACAGGACCACAATAAATTTTGAGTTAGAGAGAAGTTCGAGTTAAGGAAGTTCAACTGTAATTTTTTTGGTCAAGATCATATTTGAAGAAGTCATACACACTCTATTTAAAAAATAGAAAAAGTTATGCAACAGAGAAAAATTTTGCTCAAAAGATATCGCAAAATTTTTAATCAACCCTTATAGTTTCGAAATAATAATTTCTTCAACAAATTAACGTAAATTTTTACTTTAAAAATAGATTACATCATTGTAAATTTAGATTTACATTCACATTTACATACAGAAATAAAGGAAACGATTTTTTTAACAAAAATTCTTGTATGTAACTTTATGACAATTAAAGTTTTTTCTATTTACTAAAAATAAAAAAAATCAATAAGCTGAAGAATCTGGTGAATAAATTTTTTCAAGAATTACCAAATTTTTGCAAGGAGACACTTGTACGATTTCTTCTCAAGTTGTTGATGTTCTAAAAACATTACTTGACAAGACTTGAAAAACCAAAATAATTTTTTTCTATTTTTGGATTGTAAAGATTTTTAATGTTTTGCCAATTGTTTCCCAGCGTTAAAATATTTAAGGACCAATTGGGTAAATTCTTAACTAAATCACGGCGATTATCCAATAATTATAATATTTATAAAGTTTTTTAAAAGTAGGTGCTAATAATTTTTGGACGATAAACCCTTAAAAACATTTTTTTAACCCATTTTTCCGCTAATCTATTCGCTTATTGATTTCTCCAATTTGTGTCGCAATTACCTTTCTATTTTGCAACTGATTTCCATCTAATACCGGCGATTGCATTTTGAACGACGTAAATTGATGATTGCGTCTTGAAATTTTGCTTGTTCATAGTTGCGATTATTTCTTGTGCATCCTAAAGTTTTGTTCGACTGTCGCGAACTCGTTAACAAGTGTTGGTCGCGGATGGGGCCCTACCGCCCCCTTGTTCCCTTATCAATCCGTCCTCGATGCGTGTCGGTGCGAAAGCCCCATTTCCGTGCGAAAGCTCGCGAACACCTCCCAGAAAGCTCCGTGTGTTACGTTTGTATTATTATTCGTTATTTTTCTTGGGGCGGCGGGGGTGTCGGGTTAAAATTCACCCCTGCACGAGCGCGCAATAAAAGCTTTGTTAATTAGGTATCAGGTACAGAAGTTCCTGTGCGTGTGTATGTTACGTGCGTTTTTTCCTGGCCTCGACTGTACCGGAGAGGCCCTCCTAGCTCTCTCAGCGAAAGCTCATAAAGATTCTTCTTTCGGGCAAACCGGGAGTATTTTAAAATGTAGTTCCTGAGGAGCTCTCTCTAGCTTTATTGATTTTATGTAACTAAGACATTCTTCCCTACAAAATTTAAGTTTTAAAACTAAGCAGGCCCGCTAGGCTGCCCGGGAAATGCAAAGAAAATGAACGCGGCGGAGATGGCGGGGGTGGCGAGGGGATGGTGCGGGAACGAGCGGGGTGGGAAGGGAAGTGCGCGGATAAAGGGGCGAGTTTTTCACTTTCATTAGTGCGTATATTTTAACTGGGCTGAATTTCCACTGGCTCATTATTGTATAGAGATAGAGATGCAGAGCACGGACCGTTGCCACCCAACGGCCACCCTTTCACCAAATTATTAATCACGCCGAAATTATTACCATTACCATTATTACCGACTCCGAGAAAGGTGCTTCACTGCACCGATGCCGCAACCAAGCACAGTTTTATTTTTCCTGAAACTGTTGCCAAAAAAAAAAATATATAAAAAAAGAGGAGCAACAACAATTACTTCGAATTGGTAAACTTATATGTGGCAAGAAAGGAAGAGAAAAGAAAATTAACGCGTCATGAAAATTATAACTTTCACTTCTCAAATTGTAACGCTTCCGACAAAATACACCTACCAGAAAGTATTTTTTACGATTGTTACGTCTATGGTAATTATTATTAACTAACCCGCGATTTTGGGGATGAGAAGTAAAAACTAAAAAGAAGCATTAAAAAGAAAACTTTTGTCTTTAAGAATTACAAATTGGATTAAATTTAATAAATACGCGTCCGATCCCTGACATTTTCAGTAGTTGTCGGTAAGTTGTGGAAACAAAAAAAATCTCCAATTTCTAATTTAAAGTGACGGCCGTTTTGAAAATAGAGCAAAAAAATTATTTCAAATTTTGGTAATTTTTAGTAGAGGAAAGTCGCCTATTATGAGAATACTGCCTAATAAGGGCTTTATTAGGCAGTATCCTCATAATAGACGACTTTCCTCTACTAAAAATGACCAAAATTTGAAACAAAAAAAATCTCAAATTTCTAATTTAAAGTGACGGACGTTTTGAAAATAGACCAAAAAAGCTATTTCAAATTTTGGTCATTTTTAGTAGAGGAAAGTCGCTTATTATAAGAATACTGCCGAATAAAGGCTTTATTAGGTAGTATCCTCATAATAGGCGACTTTCCTCTACTAAAAATGACCAAAATTTGAAACAAAAAAAATCTCAAATTTCTAATTTAAAGTGACGGACGTTTTGAAAATAGACCAAAAAAGCTATTTCAAATTTTGGTCATTTTTAGTAGAGGAAAGTCGCTTATTATAAGAATACTGCCGAATAAAGGCTTTATTAGGTAGTATCCTCATAATAGGCGACTTTCCTCTACTAAAAATGACCAAAATTTGAAATAATTTTTTTGCTCTATTTTCAAAACGTCCGTCACTTTAAAATAGAAATTTGAGTTTTTTTTTTGTTTCCGCAACTTACCGACACCTACTGAAAATGTCAGGGATCGGACGCGTATTTATTAAATTTAATCCAATTTGTAATTCTTAAAGACAAAAGTTTTATTTTTTAATGTTTCTTTTTAGTTTTTTTTTCTCATCCCCAAAATCTCAGTTTGAAAATATTAAGGTAGCCCACCATAATATGTTTAATAGTACAATTCCGTTATCGCTTCTGAAGTAACGTAAGCTATATTTTCAAAGAACGCAGTCATTTGTAGGAGTTTGACTCAAATTGTACAGCAGTTACCTCAATAGTTTTTGGTGTATTAGAAGATGCTCTACTTAGGCAAAAGATATCCATTACATATATATTTTGGCTAATCACAAGGATACAGTTCAGTTTAAATCCCTTGGAGGTTTATATTGCTACAATACTGTCACAGAACAGTATAGTTTGCCTAATGTGGGGTACCATTATTAGCTTTTAATATGGGAATATCCTTGTTAGGAAAGTATATCACAATAAAGTCTTTTCGCTCAATTAGGTGCTTGTAATTATTTCAGATTGAATATTTCAGTTGAATATTGAATATAAATTTAACGCAGTTTTTTTATAATAACAAGTATGCAAAGGTATTGAGTGTTAAGGGTTGTTAAATTCCCCAAAAAAATCATAAAGATGCATGCAGGTTAATATTTTTAATGGTATTAGAAATTTATATAATACAAATTGAAAATTGAAACAATTTACGTTTAAATATGACTTCCCCACTGCCTGATTGATTTTATGACTTATTGAAATTATATCTAACATATAAGTATTCTAGAACAAAAGTCAACAATAAAACTCCTCAGTTTCAACCCATCAAGTTTGGAGTGCCACAAAGCAGCATCTTAGGGTCCGTTTTGTACCTTATATACATATCTGACCTTCCTACAGTAGACGCCATCGCAACAAATACATTTGCAGATGTTACCGTTATCTGTTTATGAAGATCTGGCAATTGCCTTTGCAAACCTGCAAGACCATCTCTTTCACATAGAAGAATGGACCAAAAGATGAAAGACAAAGATTAATGAAAGCAAATCGCAGCATGCAGCATTTTCCCCAAAAAAAGTAAAATGTCCCCCAGTATACATTAACAATATAAAAATCTCATTACCACTCTGTGTTAATTACTTGGGAATTTACCTCGATAGTAAACTCAACTAGAAAGAACACACAATCAAAAAACAAAAGCAGATAGACCCTAAAATGAAACAACTGTACTGGTTATTTGACAGAAAATTACAAATGTCATTAAGAAAATAAGAAATTAATATACAAAGCTGTAATTATCTCAATCTGGACTTATAATATAGAGCTTTGCGGCTGCGGCTCGTCCAGAGCACAATCAAAGATCCTAAAAGCATTACTCGACCCTCCATGGTATGTCACAAATCAGATGCTAAATCAAGATCTCCGTATCCCAACAGACCAAGAAACAATAAAGGAGAGAAACCAAAACATTTTGAGAAGATAAAAATGCACTCCAGTAAGATACTGCAGTCACCTCCGCAAGAGAGAAACAACAAAAAATTAAAAAGAAAATGGCCAGCGGACCTGAAATAAAGTGAAGAACAAGCCTTCTCGATTGAGAAGTCTTAACAGAACAATAGCGAGACTCACTAAATATACTTTTTACAGTCAGCAAGATATCTTATAGAATATTCTGAATGCTGTTTAATTTAGGATTAAAAAAAACATAATTTCCCAAATATCAACAATTTTGCAAAATCTAAAAACGTTTTGATTAAAAAAACAACTTTTGTCAAATCGGTTCAAAATTTGATTTAGAATTTTAATATTATTCTCTAACATTTTTTATAAACCAATAGAAAGCCTGCTCTATTTAGGAATGCAAAGTAGACAGCAAGAAGAAAACTTTTTAACTTCAATTTAAAGATTTCAAAAATTTTGATAAATTGAAAAGTGTATATTGAATAAACAATTGTTTTAAACTATTTTTCAGTAGGTGCTTGGAAATTGTGGAAGCGGAAAAGGTGTCAAAAATGACGGGTGATTTGAAAATGTTGAGATAAACAAAAATTTTGTTAGAGCACAAAATAATTCTCTAGATTAAAGAAGTGATATGTCTTTAAATTTTCTTTATTTTCATTACACTCGGCATTTTAAACGATTGTCCAATAAATACTGAATATTTTAAATATTTGAAGACAACAATAATATTAGTTAAATTTAATTTTTAGAATTTTTAAGTAAACAAATGTATATAGAAAAAGTATTGGAAGTTAGGGGCTGTTAAATTCTAGAGAAAATCTTATAAAGTTTCTTGTAAATTGATGTTATTAACAGTATTAGACACTTATCTATTGTAAATTGAAAATTGAGAGAAAATCGTTCATATATTTTGTAAAATCAGAAAGAACATTTTTGATAAATTTAAATAAATCTAGAATAATGTAAATAAAGTAAATTTGTCGAGTGACATAAAGTGGAAATTTTTTTGGATAATTGACGCAGAATTTCTAGGTAACAAATGTTTGCAGTTTTACTTTCAAATATAATTTAACAAATCTGATAATTAAAAAAGAATCCACAATGTTAGTTCTAAAAGTGTTGTTGAGTTTTTGAATTATTCTCTATTGATTTAGTTTTTTTTGTAATCCAACACAATTTTCTCTGTTTAAAATTTAAGTAAATATAAAGATAAAACAAAAGCTTTTGAAATCCATTGAAAAGTTAAAAAAACTTCGAAGAAAAATCTAAGCATTTTTAAATTTTAAAAGGCTTCCAAAAATTTAAAGAACCAACGGTGGCATGGTTCTAAAGAGCAATTTCGAGAAACACAAGACGATAGGAAGGTATCAGTGAAAAAGAAGTTATAGTTTATAAAACCTTAAGATATACACCATACACAGGATAGTCCATTATACCTTGAGTAAGCGTTTAGTCGGATTGATAATATTTGAAATATTATAAAAAGTCGATTCTTCAAATAAGTAGAATAGATAAATAAAAAAAAGTTGTAACACTATTTCATGCAAAGAATTTGTTAAGGTACCTTGTTTAAAAATAACGGCAAAGATTTAAAATAGCAGAGAAGTCTAAATTGGTCGTTTTTTTAATTATTTTGAAATTGCACCAGTTTTTACAATTTTTTTTAAATTTTTTATTTGAAACAGGTAGAGAGAAACTTTTTCTCTTACTTTAACATATAATAAGCTTAAACAGGAATTTATATGTTGATAACTACTGGGTGTTAAATTACATAATCTTGTTGGATAGTACACAAACTCATTAAAATCATGTCTTTTAAATCTACGATATCATATAGTTATATATAAGTTATTTTTTAAATTAAATATAAATGTGTCTATGTTACAAATTTTTAAATAACCACAATAATTTTAGAGATAAATAAAAAAACCTTATGAGCGGTACGGTGAACAAAATTATTCAATTATTTTTGAAAACGATTGAAAAATTTATATTAATTCTATGCAGCCATTATATCTATAGGTTTCTGCTATAGCTCTTATGATTATTAATAACTTGTAACATTTTATGATGTTATTTTTGAAATCTCTAACCCCCTCTTTTTTCACTTAATAATTTTTGTTTTCAAGAAACAAACTTTTATAATTTTAAATCCTTCTCTGTCCTATTATTATTAACCAAACGAGTTTGGGCTTACTTTACGTCGTGTAGAGATTATTGTCAGAACATTTCCTAAAATTGACAATAACCATATTTTCTTAATAACTCTGGAATATTTTTTTATTTTTTCGATTAATTTTAAATTTATTTATCCAATTTTATTTCCATTTAAAATGATGCAACGCAAAAAAGATTGTAGATCTAACAACCAAATCCAGTGTCATGCAATGTGCTTGTTGTTTTAAATATTTTTATCTCACTTTTATTATTAGCAAATGTTATTTGCCTATTCCTTAGATAACCTTCAAACTATTCACTTGTTTGTAAATACTTCACATTTACTATCTACACTGGTTACGGATAATTTTGAATTGCACTTAAAACAATTAAATTTTTCAACTTTATTAAAAAAATTGTCGTCTCTCAACGCCGCTATCAGATAGGATCTCAATTAAATCGCCAGGGGGTTGACAAGTATTTCACTAGCGCAATAATTAATTGCCGTTCATGAATCAGATTAACATGTGGAATAAGTGTCACGCACGTATTAAGGGAAGTTAAATGTTGATAGGACGACCCTTAAGGTCGTCACTAACATAGTAACAAATCTCGTCTTCCATTTTTGACATTAATTCAGGAGAGATTGCGTAACGATCGGACCCGTTATCAAATTATAAACACAATAACGAGGTCAAGGTTTTTGCTGAAATTTCGATAATTAGCAAAATTAAAACAACAATTGCGTAGTTTAAGCGGCCGGGGGCGCCTGCACGATCAGGTGAGAGGGCGGCAAAGCGGGCAATGGGGGATTTTTCAGCAAGCCGCCACTGACCAAAAATCATCATTCAACGAATCGCAGGTATTGATTATTGAAATGTCACATAAATACTAGAAATAATGTTATCGTTTTGTAAAAATAGTTATAGAATTAGTTGGTATGCCGAAAATAACGCCAGGATTAAGTTGGAATATTAAAAATATTTCAATTAAAAAAACAATGCTTATAAGTGACGTCACTGACGTCTGTTGATAAGTTGTGCCGTAGTGACGAGACCAAATGGAGTTGCTTTAGCCTTCGCAAAATTCAATTAATCTACATATTTATAGTTAAATTATTAATTAAGACGGACATACGTACGTATTTATTTCGTACCCTTTTAACCACCGATTTTATGTGGCTATAAAAGCAAATAATGTTGAATTCTATTTACACAAGTCGAAACAAGTAATACAAAATCACTTCTTTCTTATGGTAGAATATACTCAACAAAAATAAGGTAGCGTAACTTTTTAGTAGACGTAAATGTCCCAAAATTATAAGAATTTCCACGCACCCCTCCATTGGAAAGGTTACTGTCGTGTGAAGATGTTAATATGTAACATAACTTTATCTCAACAATTCGAGATTCTCATGTTTGAAGTTATACTGTAAAAACACAACCATTCATGTACTTACTGTTCATAAGAAAAAAGCGAAATTCTGCAAGCATTAAATAATTTATTCCAAAAAGGATTCCTTTTTTAATTGATTCATCTTTAAAACCAAATAAACCGAAAAGAAAGAAGGTAATTAAAATTATGATATATTATTAATGTATTTTTACAAACTTTAATTGAATCATTTTCTTTGTAATGTATGTTATCTAGTTTTCCAGAGATTAACACGTGATTTTGATTACAATATTTTTGACATTTAATGCAATTTTTGCAAATTGAAGATTTTCAGATTAGCATCTTAGTTAACGTTGAAATACTTAGAATGAAATGAATTTTTGTATTTAAATTTTGGAAACTTAAATATTCCCTTTTACTCTGTGCGAGACACCTTTTGTAGTTATTATTTAATTCGATTGGCTTTTCTGTTATATTTGAAATTAACAAATCTTAATATCGTTTCTCTAAATCAAAGAAAGTTGTTATGAGTTTTTTTTAAATTGTTTCTTAAATTAATAAAATATTATTTAATTGGAAAAGCTACTTTACAACTACCGTTTTTTATAACTCTTTAATTTCCTTAAATATTTCTTTGATTTTTGAGCATCTGCAGAGTTCAGAAGTTCTTAAAGAAAATCTATAAAAATTTAGTTGAATTTCGATCACATTGTTGACCATAAGCATTTTACAAACATTTTTTTTTGTCCAATTAAGTTTCTTTAGGAAATTTAAATTGTGCAAATTTTACATTGAACATGTTTTTTAATTTACTAGAAAAGACCATACTGTTTATCTTTTGAGTTAAAAGGAATAGCTTTCACTTATCTTTTTCAAACATAACATTCTCCATCAATATTTTTGTACCCACTTTGGTACTGTTTTTTTTAAATAGACATTTCAACATACTTTTTATTTCTTTCTCCTAAAAATTCAAGAAAATTTTGAAATTTTGGAAACTGTTCGATTTAATTTTCAATTTCAACATTCACAAAATACGTATTCTAAAGTTTGTCAAATTGAAAGAACTTAATTATTGCTAATTATCGAAACAGAATAACAGTAAATAAAATTGTAATATTTAAAAGAATAGTTTTTAACTATTCTTTCTATTTCCTCTAACGTACATTTCTAAATCTTTTAGATATTATCTAATTCTCAAAAGACTGACACTTGTCTATAATTTAACCATTCTTGGAGTTGCTGCAATTGTATAAAATTTTAAAGCCTTCAACCCTTCTACTTTTCTTGTAGCTTAGTTGAAGTTGAAGTTATTAGATTAAAACCAATTTCATTATTTAAATTTTTAAGAACTAATCATTTTAATGTATTTTCGAAGCCAAAATCTGTGAGTATAATTCTACTAGATTTTCCTTTATATCTGAAATATATTTGTAAATTTCTAGGTCGGAGAAGATAATTTTTTTTGTTAATTTAAGAATTTTTTTGAATTGGAAAATTCTCTGTTAAAACTAATGTTCGAAGTTATTCCTAACTAACTTCAACATCTCTTAAAGTTCTTTAAAAAAATTTAAAATGTTTAAATACATGTAGAGTTTAAAACATTTTTTATATTCAATTAAAATTTGTTTTAAATTTACTTTTACATAATTAAAATAATTTTAAAATTTGAAACGTAAATTTTAAATTTTTTTGCTAAATTTCTATTCATAATATTCTACAATTTATTTGGAAAGTTCACTCTTTTTCGGCATGACTAAAACTTTTGGATTAAAAGGAATAGCATTCATTTATACCCATTGGTATAATTGTTAAAAATTATTAAGTTTTTTTTTGTTTAAAATTTAAAATTTTTATTATTTTAGAAACTTTTTAGGGTTTGACATTCACAAGACGCATATTCTAAAGTTGACATGAATAAATTTGAACGAATATCCTCACCTTAAATTTTAAAAATATCACTTTTTACTATCTTTTGTGTATATTATTTGTATTTATTTTGTTTAAAACTGAACACATTTTATTTCTTTTGTACAATTTAAGTTATTTTAAATCATATTTAATAAAAGAAACCTGTCAAGTTCTTCATTTCCTTTATATAATGTTATTTTAAATAAACTTAGAGAAAACTGTAATATATGTTTTGTAAATACTTAAGAACATCTTGAGTTTCTGGATAAAATTTTTCTATTCCTTTTCTTTAACTTAGCGGCTGGCAAAATTTATATTAATTTTAAGTATGATTTTTTCTTTTGAAGGTTTGTGCATTTTCTAGACACGTCCAAAACATAGAAAATATCCTAATATGCAATTAATTAAGAAAAATATAGTCTTATATTCTTTATTCAATAGATATTTTTTATTGATCCCACTTAATATTAAATGAATAATGAATAAGTTTAAAAAATTTGTTAATATTTAAGAAAACGTTTAATTTTTTTAAAATTATATATATGACGACTTAATATTAATATTTAAAATAATTTTTCAGTTTGCTGGTTCTATTTTATGGAAGATTTTTTCAATTAAATTTTTAGTATTGACTAAAGTTTAATCTTTGATAAAAATTTACATTTAAAGTATATTCAATTTTTCATAAAATATTCTGAAAATTCTACTTCTGCAGCCTTGCTTGATAAAGCATCGTTCTTTTCTTCTTTTAAATTTCCTTTCAAGTTAATAAGATTTTCTTCCATTTTCAGGCTCTTAAAATCATCAAATTTTTGTAAGTAATTTCTCAGAAGCATTTCATTCTTAATATATTTTTTTTAAATTTCTGGTTGGTAAATTCCCTTATACTCAACAAATATCTTTCTATTAACGCCATTTAACTTGAAGTGAATTTAAGTTTAAAAAACGTTGTTGTCTCTTAATATTTAAAAAACCAATTACATTTCTGTTTTTAGAAATTTGTTCGAATCTTTGAAAAGCATTCCCAAGTTTATACTTTTGTGCCTCTACCTATTATTAAATATAGGTACGTCTGAAAAAAACTTTTTTTCTGAATATAACAACTTTAGTCGTTTACTACTTTTGAATTTCAATTTAATTCTTCAATTTTAAAGCCCTTAAGGCTATTAATTTTTAGTCGTCTTAAGTTTTTTTCCATTTCTTCGAAGATTTTTTCAATATACAGCGGAGGGCGAAGTCTATCCTTGTTTCCATAAAATTTATGAAATTCAATTTTTGAAGCGTTTTGAAGCTTTTCCTCCTTGTGAAATTTTCAATAAGAAAATTTTCCACATAAGTATACTAAAAATGTTTTTTAAGTTTCATTAAATTTTGGTCTATTTTAAGTCCTTTAAATACGCGTTTAAAGTTGTTTTTCGACTTTTGGAATATTTCTACAATTCCATTGGACATTTTAATTTTTAGATCGAGGTAAATACTAAAATTTGGTGACAAAAACTTTTGAGACACAGCTTTTTTTAAATTTGCAAGAACCGTTATGTACAGTAGGAATTATTAACCAAAATTATTTTATAAAACCATAAATCAATTTCTTTTCAATTCAAGAACATCGTTTTTTATTTTTTTTGTGTTTTTAATAGACTTTTTTTCACTACATTAATTTAGTTTAAATCTATGGTTAAAAAAATTTGAAATTGACTAAAATTTTTGTATTGAACATTTCTGTAACTAACAGTTCTATTTTTAATTATTTCTAACACTATGCCGGAGAAAAACCTTAGTGTCTAAAATAAAAAAAAATATTTCAAAATACCAACACGTTTAAATTTAGTCGAACCACCTCTTCTCAGCCACTTCCAAATTCAGTCGACTGTCAGTTAGTAGCCAATCTCCATTGAAATCCTCCGTTCATTTCTACATTTCCGAGGCTTCTTACCAGGGTTGCTTCTCGTTAATTAATGAATTAAGGACCGATGCCTATCTAGTTTTGAATAAAAGATAACCCTAGCGTCTATTTCCGTTGGTCACCTGACTATCGGTAATCAATTGCGTAACGCGATCCACGTACCATAAGGGCATTTCAAAAAAACCATTCTCAGAATCGCATCGTGTCGTTCCGGTGCAAAAAGTTCTTCGTGCATGCAAGTTAGTGTTTTGTTCAGTTTGCACACGTGAATCGTAATAATTCCCGAAGGAGAGCATATACACGATATCCATCTCCCTGTCCGTCGTCTCTAATAGACAAAAGCGCATTAGAAGTCGACCCCTTTGCGAATTTCGCGTCTGAAAGGGGTCTCTCCATCTCGAACTCTATTCAACTCTCCCTATTGCTTGCCGGACCGGTTCGGCGGTTGCTAATTTTTTCGCCAAAAATCGCGTAGACTTTATTTAGATACGCTCCGGTCCCTCCATTCATTAAATCCAGGTCCATCTCTTCGTGAGTTATCGCCGGGCGCGCAATTCGGAATTATTGTTCCCCGACATTAATCCGCAGGGGTATTGTTGGGATTTTTGTCGCGGGATCGGGTTTTGTGTAGTCTGGCTGCGAAATTTGATATCAACCGGCGGCCATATCGGCCGATAATCACGCCTAGACATTTTCGCGCCAACGAAAATAGTCATTGATGAAGGTCAATGTCAGTCAGCACCGGGAGGTGATAAAAATCGACGGGATCAGCAGCTAGACGGTGTCATTGCGTTTGTTGGGCTATTTTCTTGGTGTGGGTAATTTTTTGTTTGTTTGGTGAGAGGAAAATGTGATCGCCTGAAGATCGGGGGGACGTGCAGAGAAATTATTTGGCAAAGCGAGATGGTGGAAAGGTGGTCGTCGCCCTGCCGGAGCGGTTCCCATGCTCAAAATTCGGCACCGGTCTTTCCTGCGAGGTCGTCAAAATCTATCCACCGTTCGATTTAACTCAAAAATGTGGCATAAATGCATAAATTCAATTATTAAAAGTTTTATAGAGCGCTAATCATGCAGGTCGACGTAATTAAGTTTTAATTAGAGGAATTAAGACGAGCGGCAATTTTATATTTTTGTAGTTTTGGAAACTTAATTATTGCTTTTATATTTGACATCCTCAAGCGGAAACCACAATTGCAGTCAAAAGAAAACAAGCATTATGGTCCCAGGTCATACCAAAACTATAATGGAACGTCAATTTGTTTTATTAAGATGGATCGTTATTGAAAGAATCTCTAAATTATTTTAATGCAGAACTAGAACCCTACTAACTAATTAAATAGAGTAATTAAAAAACAAATGGAGAACTGTTTCAATATTTCTTAAATTAGTGTGTAAAATTTAATATTAAAACATAAACTGACTTCAATTTATACAATTTATGGATGATGGCTGTAAATGATTCAAATTTGATGATTTCTTTAATAATAACTTTTTACTTGGAATAACTAATTGAAAAATATTAAATTAATGTAGCAAATAACAAGGAACTAATAAAAGAATTAACTTAAGAAAAATAAGAAAAGTCTACAAATATTGTATTCATTTAATTTCATTTCTTTTTTGATTAACAGAGCCCCAAATAACATTGTGTAAAATATGGGTTAATTTTTGAAGTAGAACTTGAATGTATGCAGTTCGGGGTAATACTAATAAAATTTAAAATTGCCATTTTTTAAATTTCTTACTTTAATCAAACTGTAAGCTTCCATCGAGTTATTGAGAACTTCTAAGTTACTGAAAATCAAGATTTAGTTTAATAAAAACACTTTTACTGTCAATTTTTTTGGACGAGTATTTAAATTATTGATTATTTGATTAAATTACTTTGCACTTATTTGATTTTTTGATAATTTGGTTATTTGATTACTCGGTTGCTTGAATATTTAATTCTTCGAGTAATCGATTAAGTTTTTAATCGATTATTTCATTATTGAAATAACCAGTTTTATGTGTTTTTTAATATTGATCTAACATTTACTTATGTTCATTTATCTAACGTAAAATGATCGTTGATTGATTTTGAAATTGAAACAACAGCTCAATCATGGTTATTAATAAGTTTCACTGCATTTATTGAAGAAATTTATTCCTTGATGATGATTGTTCAACAAATTTTAGAGGCCACTAAAAAGACAATTGAGAAAAAACTTTGTATATGAAAGTTGTAATTGATAATTGCGAGATTGAAGTTCTTAAAAGCTTTAACCATCATATGCACTAAATAATTTTTTCTATTTCCTTGAAGATCTGTAATATTTGTTGCAACAATTTTTGATTCTATAGCAATTTTTTAAATGTTTTTCTTCAATATCTACGCATCTTTCTCTCCAAACTAAGAGATAACTTATGAAAGTCTAAGAAAATTGACTATTGCACTACCCAATTTTTTGTAATTCTCTGAAACCTATGTTCTAAAACAATTTTTACAGATCTCACGGATTTCTGTCGCTTTTCTGAAGAAATGGGTTTAATTTAGAAATTTCAGAAATTTTACATTTTTAAAAAATTCTATTCTCTTCTTCTATTCTATTCTTGTAGTATCTGTTCCTTGTTAGTTTTAATACCATTATATTTCTCCAGATAATATTTTTTAGATTTTTGTTTTTAATTTCTTAATTTCAAAGTTCTAGAATATTTTAACGGGTTCTATAATAAATTTTGAAAAACTTTCTAAACTTTAACTTAAGAAAATCCAAATTAGATTATTGCCTCCTTATTAAATTTTTCAAATTATTCAGTTTAACTGAATGTTTAAATGTTCATAACTTTTTGAAACTCAAAACTATAATACATTTTGATTTTTGATTTTTGTGTATTTAAATAATCAATTATTAGATTAATTGACTTTGAGTATATTTGAGTCTTTGACAATTTAGTTTATTGATAATTCGATTATTTAGATATTTAATTGCTCAGATAATTGATTGAATTATTAACTAATTGCGTGTGTTTTTTAATGTTGATCTATCATTTACTCATGTTAATTAATCTAACGTCCAGTAAATGATGGTTGATTGTTATTTCAATTGAGCCAATAAATCAACCGTAGATTTAAAATGAATCGCACTGAATTTGTTGAATTATCATATTCTTTAATAATTTAGTGGCAGTGAAAACAAAGTTAAGAAAAAACTTGACAGTTACTTTATATATTAAAGTTAATTATTAATTGCGAATTTGAAGTTCTTCAAACCTTTTTCTTGTAACCAACGTAATGATTTCTTTATTTTCTTGAAAACCTTTTCCTGCAAAGGTCTTCGGTCTCAAAGCAAATTGCAAAAAATTGATTTCAGAAAATTTAATTAAAGTCTATTCCTAAGAAAAAAACATTTCTAGAATTAACTTTTACAGACAAAAAATCTTTTACTTCAAGCTTAGAGAGAACTTATACATTTCTGTAAGAACTGACTTTTGTACTAAGTTAGATATTTTAAAAAAAAAATTTAATACTTTAATTTAAAGTCATTTGAAATTCAGGTTGAAAAATTATTTTTAAAAATCCCAAATATTGTCTTAAATTTTGACAGAAATTTTCAACACTTTTTTAACATTTTTTTTAGACTTGTGCTGTCAATATTTTTTAAATTTCCAATTCATGAAACATTATTTAATTTTTTTAGTATTTGTTTCTTGTTACTTTGTTACCATTCTATTCCGCAAAAGAATTTTTTAAAAATTTCTAAACTTTAACTTAAGAAAATCCTAATTAGATTATTGCCTCCTTATTAGATTTTTCAAATTATTCAGTTTAACTGAATGTTTAAATGTTCATAACTTTTTGAAACTCAAAACTATAATACATTTTTATTTTTGATTTTTGTGTATTTAAATAATCAATCATTAAATTAATTGACTTTGAGCATATTTGAGTCTTTGACAATTTAGTTTATTGATAATTTGATTATTTAGATATTTAATTGCTCAGATAATTGATTGAATTATTAACTAATTGCGTGTGTTTTTTAATGTTGATCTATCATTTACTCATGTTAATTAATCTAACGTCCAGTAAATGATGGTTGATTGTTATTTCAATTGAGCCAATAAATCAACCGTAGATTTAAAATGAATCGCACTGAATTTGTTGAATTATCATATTCTTTAATAATTTAGTGGCAGTGAAAACAAAGTTAAGAAAAAACTTGACAGTTACTTTATATATTGAAGTTAATTATTAATTGCGAATTTGAAGTTCTTCAAATCTTTTTCTTGTAACCAACGTAATGATTTCTTTATTTTCTTGAAAACCTTTTCCCCCGAAGGTCTTCGGTCTCAAAGCAAATTGCAAAAAATCGATTTCAGAGAATTTAATTAAAGTCTATTTCTAAGAAAAAAACATTTCTAAAATTAACTTTTACACACAAAAAATCTTTCACTCGAAGCTTAGAGAGAACTTATACATTTCTGTAAGAACTGACTTTTGTACTAAGCTAGATATTTTTTTAAATTTTTTTAATACTTTAATTTAAAGTCATTTGAAATTCAGGTTGAAAAATTATTTTTAAAAATCCCAAATATTGTCTTAAATTTTGACAGAAATTTTCAACACTTTTTTAACATTTTTTTTAGACTTGTGCTGTCAATATTTTTTAAATTTCCAATTCGTGAAACATTTTTTAATTTTTTTAGTATTTGTTTCTTGTTACTTTGTTACCATTCTATTCCGCAAAAGAATATTTCCTAGAGTTTTTGGTTCATTCTCTTTAAATTTTTCAGTAACTAATTTTGAAAAACTGTTTAAACTTTAACTAGAGAAAGTTATATTTAGATTAGAGCTTCCTTATTAGACTTTTAAAATTTCACAACTTAAAAGAAATTTTAATTGCTCATAACTGTTTCAAACTCAAAATATACTTATCATATTCTTAGTGTCTTTTCTATAATTTGAAAAATTTGAAAGAAAATTAAAAATAGTTTCTAATTTGTAATGCGTTTTTATTTTATATTTTTTGGCAATGGTATGTAAATAATTGATTATTTGATTAAGCGCCTTCTAGCTTATTTAATTTTTTGATAATTTAGATTTTTGATTATTGGGTTGTTTGAATATTTAATTCCGCAAATAATTGATGAGTTATTGATCGATTATTTTAATATTTCTTTAAAGTTGATCTAACATTTACTCATGTTAATGTATCTAACGTATTCAAATTAATGCACTAAATGATTGCTGATTGAATTAGTCTTTAAATTGAAACCATAACTCAACAGTAGATTTTGAATAAATTACACTCTTAGAATTCTACTTTCAATATTACTCATTCTTCAGTTTGTGACAGACATTATTTCATTCTTTTAGTATTTGCTTCCTGGTAGTTTTATTATTATTATATTTCTCAAGTTTTTTGTAGAGTTTTTGTTTAATTTTTTACTTTAACAGTCTTAATTATTTTTTAAAATTTCTATAAGTAATTTTCCAACAGAACAGAAACATAAACAATATTTGATTCTTTCTAATCTCTAGAACATTTGCTTTTAACAGAAGGTTTCCGACAATAAATTTTTTCGCAACTTTAATTCTAGTTTCTACTTTCATAATTTTTTTAACTTATTGTAGTTCCTTGTTACTTTTCTTTCCATTATATTTTTCAAGAGAATTTTTTTTTAGTTTTTATTTAATTTTTAAATTTAACATGTTTTTACAACTGATTTTGAAAATTTCTCTAAATTTAACTTAAAGAAAGCTATATTCAGATCCTTGCTTCCTGATTCGAATTTTCAGACTCCTCAACTTAACAGGATTTTTAAATGGTTATAACTTTTTGAAATTCAAAATAGATGTTCACGCCAGTACATTCTTAAGTAAGTGTCTACTCTCTAATCTGAGAAACCATAATGGACATTTTGTAATCTTTAATACATTTTTCTTAGAATATTGTACTTGAAATTTATTGATGTTAATTATTATTGCTCCTCCACAAGAAAATATTTAACTGAAAGTTCTGTTTCCAACATCAAAATTTTGTTGGAACTTTATTTCTTCTTTCTCCAAGCTTGTGAACCTCAATTAATTAAATCAATAAATACTCTGCCAAGATGAAGGATTAATTATAGAAATTTTTGAGGCCAATATTTGGAATCACCTTTTTGTTATTGTTGATAACTAAAAATCTCCCATCGTTTTCAGGAGTTTTAAAAGTTTTGTGGTGTATCTTCCATTTTTTATTTACTTATCTTTTTCTGCAATAATACAATAACATTAAGAGAAAGACACGACGTTTTATTTAACTATCGTCAATCGCCCAGACGAAAACTTTCAGAGGTCCTAAAATGTCACACGATTCCACAAATGATGTATAAAAAATAATGGGAAATTTCCCACTTAATCTTCGAAATAAACTTGTATTCAAAAGTCTTAAGGGTAGCGCTTTTTTGAAGAGAACAAAACTTATAAGAAGAAATGTTAAACTTTTGAAAATTATTCAAGAAACAAAAAATTAATATTTTTTGTTTTAAAATTGATCAACTTATCTTCTCGAAAAAACTTTTGAATAATTTCATGTTTTGCCTGATTCACACTATCTACCATTTTTTATGAGTTTCTGTGTTTATTTTCCATAACAATCTGTCGTGTTTACTGTGCTAATCCTGACTGCTCAGACTGCTTGGGGATAAATCGATAAAAAGTCTACGAAAACTATTATTAAAAAATAGTAAATAATTGATACCGTAGCAAAAACCTAATTAAATTTGTTTGAAATTTTTAAACAATGTTTCATAACTTGTATCTACATTATTTATTAAAAAAGAATTGAAGCTCAAATGCATGAATAATATTCAACAAACACGAATGTGATTTGGTCTCTAAATTTAATATATTTTACCAAAAGATTCTTGAACTAAATCATTTTTGAGATTCAATTCAATCCAACTTGAGTTTTATTGAGAACTTGAGCAATTTTTGTGAAATAAAAAACTTGTTAGTTAAGTAGATTTTTATTTTTAAAAAGTTTTATATCAAAGCGTTTTCTACATTTTTAGTAAGATAAAATATTGTTTGTATAGTTTTACATTTGAAACAAATTTTACAAGTAACTAATTTTGCAAAGAGTATCTTTACTACTCATTAATTTCCTATAAAAATATAAAAGCTAAAAAAAACATGCAAGTACAGTAGATGGACTTGTATAATGAAGTTCTTAACATTTGCAAATTCTTAAAGCTTGAAACAACATTTCAAACAAAAATGGTTTAAATTTCGACAGCATACCGCTGGCATTACATTAGTAAACTTCTACAACAAACAGTAATCACTACTTAAAGTGTCTTCATTATAATTGAAACTGTTTATTGCGGTTTTAATAGGAATATCATTGTATTAATTTATATGTGCATGTGTTGGTATGAAATTAAATAGGTGCTAAGTTGCTTATAAGTGGTGGCATTTCCATAAATTATCCTATGCAGTACTGTACTATCGACGATTGAGACTTTACCATGAAATTAAATAACATGTAGCTACAGTCTGGGATTCCGGAAATGCACCCATTCACAAAGTGAGGATGTTAGTTTGGAGACCGAGACGCAACTAAATGTTTTTAAAAATCAAAACTAAGTGATTTTGGGTTTCCTTGTCGTATGTAATCTACTAAAGTTGAACCTTCTTAACTCGAACTTCTATATCTCGAATTTTTCTCTAACTCGAATTTTATTGTGGTCCCCTGCATTTTCTATATGATTTACATGTATTTTAACGTCTATAACTCGAAATGCTCTACAACTGGATCAAAATTTGTAGAAGTCTCTATAACTCGAATTTTTTCAAGAACTTCTTTGGAAATAGTCGGATTTTAAGTGTTTTGTATAAATCGAATTGATCCTTGGAACTCACCGTTGTTCGTTCTCCGGTTTTTAGTTTTCTGACCGGCGATTTCTAGTTTTCAGTGTTGGGATTTAACGTTGGGTGTTCAAACATGCATCTGTTAAAAATGGAAAAGCGTAAGCTGAAAAGTCTCACCATTAAAGAAAAGTTAGAAATTCTAAAAAAAGTAGAAAGTGGCATGAAGAAAAAGACGATCGCAGAACAGTATGACATACCAGCGAGTACTTTATTTACAATTTTAAAGAACAAAACGTTGATCTTGAAATTTGGTCAGGAGATTAGGGATATTAGGAATTGAAATTTACCCATATCCGGTCCAATCTTAAAAGAAAAGGCTCTTAAATTTGCTGAATGTTTTGGAGAAGAAAATTTCAAGGGTAGTACTGGAAGGTTAGAAAAATAAAAAAAAATGGTAAGAGAGGATTTTGTCAGTTATTTATGAAGGTACAAGTTTTATTTTAATTTGATAGATACGACATAACGCAGAAGAAAGCTTATGGAGAAAGCTCTTCTGTTAATGTAGAAAAGGCTGACAATTGGATTAACAATATTTTATTAGGACTTTTGGCCTCTTACAATGAAGATGATAGCTTTAATGAGGACGAAACGGGTTTATTTTTTTAATGCTTACCAGACAAAACTCCTATCTTCAAAAATGATAAGTGTCATGGTGGTATACTCAGAAAGGACAGTGTGACATGTTTAATGGTACTGAAAAATTAAAAATTCTTTTATTGGGAAGAGTGCTAAACTATGATGCATTAAAGGGGTCAAGTGGTTACCGGTAGATTATAGCAACAATAAAAAGGAGTGGATGACAAGTGATATTTTTGAGAAATAGATTCTGGAATTGAAAAAAAAAATTAAACCAAGGCACAAAGATTTTCCTTCTCATTGATAATTGTCCTGCTTATTCTCAAATCCAACATAAATTACAACCCTTGGATCAAAAAATTATTAAATCATTAAAGTGTCATTACAGACGTTGAATCCTCAGCAAAGTGTTGGATAGTTATGAACAATCTAATGAAATGATTAACATTAATCTTTTTGATTGCGTGATGACTGTAACAGATGTTTGGAATGGCGACATTACTCAAAAAAGCATTCAGAACTGTTTCAAGAAGACCGGATTTGGGAAACACATCTTTTATAATGAAGAAGATGATATACCATTGGCGGAACTGCAACAACAGGTGAAGATTAATCACACAGAAAAAGATGGAGTTCCAGATCTCGAAGAAAATTTTTCCAAATTGATAATGTTACACAATTGTCTAGACAATGTGAGACTAGATGACTTTTTGAATGTCGATGATGATCTAGTAACCAGCGACAACCCTACAGATCAAGAAATTGTGGATAGTGTTAGTTTGAATGAAACTTCACTCATATCACAAGAACACACTCAAGAAAATGGCGCAAGTGATGAAGAATCTGTACGAAGAAAGCCCTCTCATCGCAAGGTACGAAACGCCTTTGAGACTTTGAAACTTTTTTTTACAATGGAAGAAAGCATTTACAACTCGTTGAAAAAAGTTGAACTTTTCTATGAAAATTGTAATAGGAAACATGTGCAAAATGTAATTACTGATTATTTCGAAAAAAAAATGAAAACAAACTTTTTTAATCAAAAATACATTTTTTTTCTTTAACTCGAAGTTTCTATTACTCGAACTAATTTGACAGTCCTTTGAGGATCCGAGTTATGGAAGTTCGACTGTATAACTAAAGATTAAAATCGATTTCTTTTAAACTATTAAGTAAAGATGGTTGTAAGTAGCTCAGCGTTAAAACGTCTCAAAATTTTAAGTTCATTTGCTGACTATGCAATTGTAGTTCGAAATTGTTTAAATTTGCAAATTATTTTAAAATGGTGCCCTTCACTTTTTGAAAAATCTCCCAATTTTTTTGCAAACCATTTCAGTAAAATTTTTGAAAAGACGCTGTTTTACTAAGAGGATTTTTGAATGTCGGAACTTTAACTTAAATAACAAAAATAAACTAAAAACGTTTTGTGGTGGTCGAGCCCTCTCGTTTCCCCGTTTCCGGTTTTTCCCAAAGATCTATTCGGTCTTGGATTGATGTAGATCTTTAGCGAAAATTTCGGTTGTCGGCAGTGTTAAAAATTGCACGGCCATGGTGGAATGTCCGCATTTGAAAACAAGTAGGCTTAGGTCGGGTGAGGGACGGGCGCGGGGGTAAGAAGGACGTGGAGACCAGTTCATGGACCCCGATGCAATTCGGCTGTCTGCTAGGAACGCATGGTTGCACTTTCGCCGGACTATGCAACTCTTTACCATCCCCCCTCGCCCCCTAACACACCTTCCTGCCGAAATTGCATCGCGCGGCCACCGACTCTCTCCTTACCCCTCGACGCCGTTTCGAAAACCTAAACCCGCCGCCTCCGTGTCCCGTCTCCCCCCATCTGCGTGTTCTCCGTTCGACCCACACTCACTTGCCGAATTGCATGCACCTTACGCTCGCAGGAGGGACACATGTTGCTCGCGAGATTTATGCATCTGCGAGTGCAAGCAGGATGCTCACGCCGTCATCGGGTCACCGTCTTGTCGAGGAGATGACGGCGATGATGGGTTTTCGTGTTTACGGGAGCGGCGTAATTCGAATTAGTCGTGATTAGGGGGAGGTTAGTCGATTTGCCGTCTAGAGACAACGTCTGATACTGCTCAAAATTTATGGGGAAAAAACGAGTTGGAGCAAAATTAGATTTTAAATTTGGACAAGTTGGAGTTGAAAAGATTGGTGACAAAACCGCAAATTTTTGGCCCACTTACAACTTTGCGGACTATAACTACATTTAGGTCGTACGTATCTTTCGTTACAGTAGACTTATTTGCTTTATAAATCATTTGTCATAGATATCGACCATAATAAAAAGAAAATGTAGAATTAACCTTTCGACACTTCCTAAATTAAGTTCTGCAATTTCTTAACCTTTGCTATAATTTGTTTCTTCTTGAATGTTTCTACTTCGAATAATTTATTTTAGTCAGGAATTTGGTGCCTAACAAGACGATTTTAAAATGTCGAACCCACAACTCAAAGATATAGTTTTAGAAAAATACGTACAATATTCGCAATGATCTTAGAATTTGTAATTCGGAGGGCGCAACGTCGCCGAAGATTGCAAAAAGGCACAAAAAATGTTTTAAAGAAATTTTCTCTTTTCTGAAATTTGCATTATTTCTGGTTTACCTCGCAGTTGTGAGATTTCTTTTGAATATTTTTCAATGGTTTTTACAACAGTCGAAAGCTTAAAATTGAACGTTTGTGTCCTACTAGATGTAAAGCCAAATCAATGATTGCGAAAAATTTCTGCTTTATTTGCCAAAAAGTATCGAGGGCAATCAAACATTTGTATTAATTTCAACTCAATCACGTCAATATGATATTTGAAAAAAAACGGAAGAACCTGCCGATTCGAAAATGCTGACCATAATAGAAGGATTTGGCGATTAATATGTAGACATGATAGCGAGAAATGTTAAATATCGTTATTCATGTATGACTAACTACAATAATAAAAAACCTAAGTAAACTTCTTGCACGTAAAAGAGCAGATTTATATTAATTTAAGGATTGGCAAAACATTCTACTTGTATAGAATAACGGAGTTACCTGTAATTGTATTAGAAATAAAATTAATAAACAAATTTTACTTGTTGCTTTTATACAGCGTCATCAATCTAGATACTGCAAAGCATTTGGTAAACTTTAAAAAAAATATATGGATATTATTGTACGTAACAAAACCTTGCAAGGTGACTTCATTATTCTAGTAGGAAACTAATATAAATTATATTAAGGGGAGATATACACCTAGGAGCCGAAGAAAAGGTCATTTTTGTGCATTTTTTTTAAGGAAAACTATTTAAAATTTCGAATTGGAAGTTTAATTATCTAAAAGTATACACACTCAAAAATATGCTTAAGGTTTTTTATTCAAAAATATCAAAAATATACAAGGATATTGTATGATCCTTGGAGCGCCGTAAAAAAATCAGCGTTAACGGTACCCACTGGCATTTCGTCAAAAATCATGTGAAAGAAAAATCAAGAAAGGTTATTAAACTAAATACTATAATCTAGTACTTGTCATAGCCGGTTTTAAAAATATCGATTAATGACAAAATGCCGGACGTTTCAACATGCATAGTGATTTTTTGGACAAAAATTAGTGATTCTTTTGCCTATAAAACAAAAAGTAAGTAACGACAGAAAAAAAACCTATGACAAGTACGAGATAATGGTATATAGAATAACCACAAAAAAAATTAGGGCAATCGGTTTATTGGTTTACGAGAAATTTTGGGTGCCGATTTGAAAAAGGTGTTTTTGAGAAAAGCGCGTTTGAAAATTTGGGAATGAATAAATAAATTAATGAATAAATCATTAAATTTGTCAACATACATGAAACCATCAATTCCAAGCACATAGTTTATGTCTCCTAGGTTCGACAGAATATTTATAGGTTCTAAATCAAATAGGTCTATACTTCGTTCACAATATGAAAAGACACGTATCGTTCGTAGGGCCACTTGCCGCTTTACTTGCCTGTCGGCTCGGCGCCGCAAGACATGCTTCACTCTCTCCGCTGTAACTCGCTTATTTAAAGAAATATTCAACTGGCGCTTTTACCAGATATTTTTGAGACCTCAATCTTCAAGAAAATGCGATTTTTTTTTTGATTTTTTTGATCATTCTAGGTGTATATCTCCCCTTAAAGAAATGGAGCAAATCTTCAAACTTATAGAAATCTGTGATTTTACGTGCAAGAAGGTTACTTTTATATCTTTGAAGTAAAATTTCTTAAGTCCCGGTGGAATAAGTCGAATGCTAGGAGCGCCAGCGGTCACGAAAATAGGAAACGCTGGGAGGGGAATGAGTGGAGGGAGCACGGGCTCCCCCACTTCTTATACTTGCACGGTGGTAGGAGTGGAATCTTTCTCAGACAATGCGCAGCTTTGTGAGTAAATGTGGAATTACGTCAGACGTGGGGACGGTTCAGTTGGCGTGTTAGTTGTTTACCGTATCTATTTGGCGGTTTAAATAAATTCTGCGGCCCTTATTAGCAAAAATTTTACAATTTATATAGCTTTACATAAATCTAGTAAGAATAAGCTTTCGAATGGCGTAAAGACCATTGAATAATGTTTAAAACTAAGCTCACAACTGCGATGTAAATCAGAAATAATGCAAATCTCCGGACAGAGAAAATATCTCGAAAATATTTTTTGTGCCTTTTGCAATCCGGTAGCAATGCACCCTCCAGATTTCAAATTCTAGGATCGTTGTGGATGCTGTACGTATTTTTTAAAACTGTATAATTGAGTTCACCCCCTATGATCGAATTTCGACCGTTAGATTCCCGGCTATTTAGTATACTGTTACCCAAAACATTTTCTCCTTTTCAAATTTTCTTGTACTGGGTAAGATTTTTAATCTTTTTTTCATTTTATAGTAAAGTTATAGTAGTAGTTGAAACAGGTTAGTAAGACAAAAAAAAGCAAAATTGAGTTAAGGAAGATTTGATAACGTATCAATTAAAAGGGTTTGAAAAAAACAAAGAATTTCACATAATTTTGGGAAAAAAAAGAAAATAGGGATTCCAACAGTTTTAATAAAGTAAATTGCAATCTTTTGGTTCTAGAGTATTTTATTAAAGCTTACATCTAAATACAATTAAATTTTTAAGTTTCTTGGCAACTTTATTTCTAAACTTAGAGAAAACTTATAACTTCAAAGAAATCCGCCTTTTCTATTGAATTACAATTTTTAATGTTTTTTTAAATTTTCCAATTAAAATTCGTTTGAGACTTACGTTTGTAAATACTTTTCTCCCTTTCAAATTTTCTTGTACTGGGTAAGATATTTCATCTTTTTTCCATTTTATAGTAAAGTAGAACCGAGCAAATCTGATGAAGCTGAAAGAGGTTTATAAGACAAAAAAAAAGCAAAATTGAGTTGAAGAAGATTTGATAACGTATCAATTAAAAAGGTTTGATAAAAGCAAAGAATTTTACATAATTTTGGAAAAAAAGAAAATGGGGATTCCAACAGATTTCATAAAGTAAATTGCAATCTTTTGGTTTAAGAGTATTTTATTAAAGTTTACATCCAAATACCATTACATTTTCAAGTTTCTTGGAAACTTTTGTTCTAAACTCAGCGAAAACTTTTAAACTTCTTAGAAATCCGCCTTTTGTATTGAATTACATTTTTTAATGTTTTTTAAATTTTTCTATTAAAAGTCGTTTAAAACTTACGTTTGTAAATACTTTTTAAAGATTTTACATGTCTTTGTGGCTTTAGTTCTTCGCTCTCTAATTATGTAAACTTATTGAAGATTTTGCAAATAAATTTAATTAAATATGATGTTAAATCCAGGAATTAATTAGGTGAAATTGTCATTGTCAATATTTGCAACAATTTTGTTATTATTGTCAACAAGCGAATAATGCCTCAAAAAATTTGCCATCGTTTTCAGAAGTTTCAAAAGTCACATTGCCGGTGTATCTTTGATTTTTTATTACTGTAATAATACAACAACGTGAAGAAAAAGACATGAGAAGTTATTTAGCTATCGTGACGAAAACTTTCAGAAGTCTTAAAAATGTCACGCGCTTCCGCAAATGACGTAATAATATAATGGTAAATTTCAATTCAAACGCATTTCATGATTATGCTACCCTAAAAATTAAAAACCAAAAAAATGCTGGGTCCTGTACAATTTCTTAAGTGAAATTTTTCTTATCTCGCATTAAATTTATTAAATTAACAATAAATATTCTGAAACAAGGCATATGTAATGTCGGAAGTTGATCACAACGTCCTTATGTTAACACCCTGTGTATTTTTACTACTTACTACTAACAAAAAATATTTAACAAAAGATTAATAACTTTAAAAATTTTACAGACAATGTAGAACATAAAGCAATAGTAATTAAATTTGGACATTCTAAATGGAACTGAATTACAGATACTCTTTCGTAAGTTCTCACTATCCTTAATCAAAATTTATCTATAGCAAGGGAAAGGAACTTTAAACTTCATCGTTAACTAACAACAAAGAACTAAAATAAAAAATAAATTTAAAAAATATTATGACTGACAAGAATATCTCAGAGTATGCAAATAGACTGCCGATTACCTGTAATTGATTGAAAATTTTAAAACAAAGAAATAATGTTTGTAAACTCATTCATAATATACTTTTTTCTTCAATTGTTTCTTTTATATTGTTTTTTTTGTCTTTTTCTGTTGTTGTGCCATTTGTATTTATCGTTTGATTTTTTTGTTCTTTTTGCTTTGTTCTATTTTAACAAAAAAATGCAACATACCTAAATAACATAAATATTAATTGAAAACGGAGTTATGCCAAAGTATGTTTATTTTGGAACTTACTAATTAACAATAGGCAAAGACGAATAGAAAGTTCTCTGAAAATTACAAAAAAAGTAATTTTAATTAAAAACATTTCTGACAAAAAATAAAGAATATTTAATTTTCTCGATTAATATTCTACTCTTACTACAATTCTTTTGATTTCTTTTTACACCTTCGAATTATTTTATTTTTTTATAATTCTTGGTACTTAATAACTTGTAGCAATTTGTTTCTACCCTATAACCAAAAAGTAGCTGCTTTAAAGTTTTGAAACCAAATTTTGTGATCTAAACGTCAATCTCTTTAAACTGGGTTGACGTGTTTGTCTGCGCGTTTAATTTACTAGACAAAACGAATTTGGTCGACAATCCACGACGGACCTCTAAACTCTGTGGTTTTGGCATCTCTGTTGCCGACTCGTTTGCCTTGTCGAACTGTCGCCTCTTTACGACTTTTCTACTTCTTGATATAACCCTTCGCTCTTTATCACAAATATATTCGTTCGTTTCCTCGTTAGTTTGTCGTTTTGAGACTCAAATTGTAATTTCCTTTAGAAACGATTTAAGAAGGACGCCTTGCGGGAAACGTTGATTGCATTAGCCGGAAGGACTTCGGTTAACCCCTTCTCTTTCCAGTGGTAGCAGCAATGATCTTAGATTCGTAGCGACATGGGTAATCGGTCGCTTCATACGATATTCAAATGGTGTTGCGCTTATTGTTGTCGTTACATATTTAAATTATGAGCATAATTTCCCCATTTCGATAGTGTGCATATTGCATATTAAAAGCGTCACTTTTCGATTTTCGGCCGGTCTGGATATGCAAACAAACACCGACAGCACCATGCATCCAAGTACATTGTACTTAACCCGACGATAATAAAAAACGCTTAAAAATAACCAGCCTGCTTAGAGTGCATATAACATATACATTTTGAAAACGTTTTTAGAATTTTAAATTTAGTTTGGCAAACAAATTATTCGGTTAGTTTGTGTGTATTTGAAGAGGGGGACTTTAACTGCAATCCAACGAGGTCGTTGCAGTGCCTGCATTTTTTTCGGTTTGTTCGCTCGTTTCGGGGCGACGAGGAAAAAGGTCACGGGCCGTCTCGACGGCAATTCCGAGGGTCCTTAGGGGCCGTCATTACACGAACTATTGACTGTGGCCTTAGCGGGGGTTAATCTCCTCGAAATTCAAATTTCCTCATCCCCAACGCCGGATGTCGCTGCTTAGTGACACGTTTTACAAGAAGTAATAGAAGGAAGAAAACGATTCCTCTTTCGAATTGTATCTTTATCGATGATATCGCTACGAAATTTTAACTATTTTTTACAGTTCGAAAAAATATATTTTATGCAGAGGTTTCCTAAAATAAATAATTTAATTTTAAAATTACTTCTAATAGTCGGCAAGATGTCAGGTGGATGGGAAGTTTGTAACTTCCATTTTTGGAGGAATAAACAATTAAATTTGCGATACTTTCTCGCTTCCATCTGCAGTTGTAAGAAAAACTTCCGTCTTTTTTTCTCATCTTTATTATTATTTCTTTGATACCTTAAAAGAGGTTGAAGAAATTACACTTTCTAAAAGATATTTTCCAAACTCCTCAACATCAATTTCTGCTCTCAACGGTCTATATACCTTAGTGATAACTTTGCACATGGGATTTTTATAATCCAATGCAAGGCGCCCAAAAATGTTTTTTTTTAAGTTAACTATGTCTGTCTTTGTACCAGTTGATCCAGTGTTTGTGACCCCTTTTCGGAAACGTACAGTTCTTTGTTGTTGTATCCACTTAGAAGTTAATTAAATTTATTTAAGGCCATGAAACTGGTTATTCCAGACAAACAAAAGAAGTACAGTGCCAGTTTAATTATTGTGTCACTCAGTATTAAGCGCAAATCATCGAGTAAATGCTCGATAACAAAAAATATTTCATTCATTGCGACATATTCACCCACACCATTCAATCGATTGATGGCATAACGCAAAATTAGAAATAGATCGAAACATTTGGAGGTATTTAAAGAAGAATTGGAGAACATCACAGAGTTAGATGCTATTATCAAGAATATCCATGAACTTAAATGAGAAATGAGGAAGTTCATTACTCGCCTACAATAAAAATTACGGTAAGACTAAAAAAGACAATAACTGTCTCGTAGAAATATTTAAAATAGTTGAGATGTAGCTATATAAACTTTAGTGAAATAGTGAACATCCAACTAAGTCGCCATGGAATTAAGACAATATCAATTTCATTTCAATGAAAAAATATTCACACAAATTTAGAGAGTCTGATTAATGCCAATTTCAATTATATGCAACTTAAAAAAAGAAAATGAAGCAAAGAGCGATGAAGAAGTAGAGTGGCCATACTCAGTCGAGTGTCTGAGTATAGCCAGTGTAGCTAGGTCTCTTCCAGCGAGATGGAGTCACCTCGCTGGAAGAGACTTAGGTGATTGACACGTAGGTTCAGGATTTGAAACAAATTCTCCAATATTCCAATTTTTCTTTCTCTAAAAGCCTCATTCGGACTATAACGAACAAATAGTCCAGTCGTTTTCAAGTGATGCGCTTACCAACAAATATGATCTTATTTTTATTACCTACATAAAAGACTAGCTATCAATATATAGGAAAGAGTTATGAGAGAGATCTTCTCTATAAGTTATTTGCATGACGCGCAGATTTCTGAAAAAATATTGCATCAAGAATTGTTACGTAAATTATAGACTTTTTTGTCAAGAAGATTTAGTCAATTGAATAGATATTGAAGTTGGGATTTATAGCAAGAATTTTAAGATTGAATGAAAATGGAAGAAATCAAAGCGCCGGAAAGACGCATGATAGTCTAGTAATCTTAGACTTCCGGAACTTTTAAAGAGTGCAATAATTTTAGGATTTTTTTCAGTTGCTTTGTCATTTAAAATTAAATTCTTAATTATCTATTTTTTATAAACCAAAGAGCATACATTTCTTTTTGGGATTCGAGGGCAAAATTGGCTTAACATACCAATAGTGATAAGACCCTTTCTAAACTGACTACCACGTTTATCTTAATTTTTTTACTCCTAATATTGTTTGTATTTGGTGCATATTGTTAGATATGAAACTGCAGTGGAAACTCGAAAAAGAAGAGCTAAAAATCATACACTGAAAAAATAATTTGTTGATGAAAAAAAATCTGTTAATACTTGAATAATGGTTGAAACTGGTTTGGGTTTATGCCATTCATCGAAGGGTAAAACTTGGATATCTATTATTGGTAGAAGTGAAGTTTCTAAGTGGCGTTTAGACTTCCTTTGCATCAAAACTGAGAAAAATTTGAAAATAATTTTTTTTAATGCTAACGTTTCTACCATGAACTCTATACTTCAATAGTCAATCTCTAAATTTTAACAATACAGATGCAAATAATCTTGTTAAAAGTGCCAGAAGCAGAGTTGTAAAAATTCTTCATTAACGGCAAGCGTATTTTATTCAAACAAAAATTAAGAAGCTTAACGATTCTGAATCAGCAATTACAATATGTTGTGTACCTTTCAAAAACATAAAATCGTTATAATGATCATTTATTTAATAAAAAGTAATGTTTTTTCCGCTTAACACCTTCTCGGAAACCTAGTTTCATAATTTTGTTTTATTCTTCGCCCCATATCTTGTCGGTTTCTTTAATTGAAGCGTAGGTATTTCGATAATTTGATATCGTGTCCAGTAGGTTAAAAACAATCAACCGCTGTCGGTTTCAGCTTTCAACTAATATGACAAAGTAATAATAATTATAATAACGGTCTACTTGCTACTTATAGGATGATGGTTGTAAATAGTTGTGGCCGCGAGGAAAACCAAAACGATTATTGTTGCAACAAATGAAATTTGCATTACAATTGGTGTTAGTCGTGAATCATTTGATGAATTACAAGGGAAACATCCGAAATCACCCATTAGAATTGGGTCATCGCCGTTATCGTGAACATAGCGCAAATTCTGACCACATGACAAATGGTCCTAGACTAGTGGTGAATACGGAATAAGTCAAAATACCACAAGCCGCAAGATACGGCCAGAAAACTTAACGGTGTTCTGGTTTGGTATCATTGCCAATTTTTTTAAATAATTTTTATTAACGATTGTATTAAAAAAATATTTTTCTTAAATTGCTTTGATAGCTATTTTAATTCTCGAAATTTTCAATTCTTCACCACATGTGAACAAAAATTGTGTTATATATTAAGTAATTTGTTTTTGGATTCTTTTAATTTGAAAAAAAAACTGTTTCTCAGGTCTATTTATAGTAATTATAATTATTATATGTTGCTGAGAAAATTAAACCCTGTTTGTTAAGACTATTAAATTATTTGTTTTCACAACTTAAATAATTCCAAAAATTTGTAATCTCAAATTTAATAGTCATAACTATGCAAATATTACACTACATTTTTTGTTTTAGCCATGGATATCTTTTGAAGTAAAAATTAATTACTTAAAAATTTTTACATTAAAGTTTAGAACCTGAAAGTCTTTAATCCCTCATAAATTATGAGAAAGAATTGTGTTTAGTGTTAAATAATTTAAGAATTAAGTATCTACTTCGATTTTTTTTACTAAGTACTTTTAATCCATAAAGTAGCCTGGAAGTAATTTTGGCCGCTATTCAAACAAAATTGCCAGATAAGGAAGACAATATCGGGCGCTATTGCAGATATATAGCGAAGTGCAAGTTTGAACTTAGTTTATGGGCTTTATGATTTTGCATTAAAATGCATTACGGTAATGTATCAAAGCATATGGAGGTACAAGTAGTAAGGAAAGCCGTTAAATTGGCACAACATTTAATCAGATGCTAATTGGATTCAATTGAACAAAAAAAAATAGAAATTTTGATATTTATAGCGATAATAATTGAGAACCGAAAGGAGTCGGAAAGAAAGAAAAAATACTATTGTTAAATAAAAACGCATGGTTTAAGCATTATAAGAAAATCCCAAAAGCGTTAAAGAAAACTTAGTTGTTAATTAAACTTAATTCGTTATTAAATTTAATTGTCTTTTCACGCACCCAACTATGTACCAACATATCCTTATAAGGATTAAATTAGGTCAAACAATTACATAAAAAGAATTGTTCTTTATAATCAACCACTTCTTGAAGATTTAAATAACTTGTGGAAAGTAGCCGTTAGTGGAAAATCGGGCGTTCTGCTCGTATTTTATTTTCTTTCTAAATTTTTTGTAAAACTTTTACATTCCTATTTAAAGACATGTTTTTGGCAAGGACGCTTTAAAACGTGTGTGGGAATAGAACAAAGAGAAGAAACACGTCTATTTTTATCAAATTGGGTGCTTCTGGGCTCCGCAATTTTCCGAATTTCTGATATCGGTCTCGGCAATAATCTCTTCCATTATCTTTCTGGTGGTGTCCGTCACGGGTGAAGTCCCGACCGGGCCGAAATCCAGGCGGAATCCGGCGTAATGTGTAGGGACAAGACACGAAACTTCCGGTGTTCCGGTCGACCCTCGACCCCGTCCCGTGCGAATTTTTTAAATTTATTAAGTGCGATCTAACAAGAAGTCCCTCGACATTTTCTCAACGGTTAATACATCCCACCATTACACGGGGATGTAACCAAACAAAGAGTAAACAAGCATCAGCGAAAAAAAAGCTCCGGCTCCATACATAATTAAATCGCGAAATAGAAACGTCAATACGGCGATCTGCATATCCTCCAGTTTTAGATCCGCTTACGCAACCACGCCTAAATTTTATCTCCACTAATTCTGCGCAACGCATTAGATTTTTGTGTCGGATTAAAAAATCTATAATTTTTTACTATTCGGCCGCGGACGACGTGGAGGAGCGTCGCGGCGGCCGTCATGCGTACACGACGTCCGCACGTTGTTGGGACTTCCGCGTGCAGGCCCCGTCGAGGAAGTCGCCGGTCGCGTCGCGACGCCCGACCTGGGGAAAAATTTCCGTTGCGGGGGGTGAAAAAGTCTAGCGGAACTATTTGTCTGTGCGTAGGTGATTACTACGCATTTAGATGCGGAATGAGAGGGTTGAACGAGAGGGAAGGTTGGCAAGGGACCCAGTGTTAAAAAGTTCCGATCGATATGAATATGCTTTAAAATGTGGATTTTATTTCAACAGGCTGGTGAAGGGGTGCGGGAGACACGCACCACGATGCCGGAAAATCCGACGGCGCGAGCGGCCGGAAGTGCATGATGACAAATTGGGCGCCGCCGACGACGACGTCTTCCACGGACAATCGCCCATTAGCACCTCGGTGGCGCACCCTCGACCCATCACCCGGATCTTACGATCCAAAAACATAACTTTCCCTTTTAGCGCCGTGTCTCTATTTGCACCGGTATTTGTCCCCGATAGCGGGACTACAATTAAACTCAGCAATTAGTAGCTAAAAATCTAAAAAAATGCTCAAAAATTAAAATTTTCTAAAAATAACGACTAAATTATTTGTTAAGAACTCTAAACTAGATTTTTAGTTGAAAACAAATATCAGGGTTAAAAGTCAGCATGATAATTTTTGAAGCAAAATGTCTGATAAAAACTAAATAACAAAACAATTTTCAACGCTATGGTGCGGCTTGTTTTAAAACTATTTTTTCCACAAAACGCAGAAGTCCCAAAAGGGTCTTTATTCGAATTCTTTACTTTCTTTTATTGTTAGTTTCCAACCACTTTTTTAATACTTTCAGATGTTGAAAGTTCTAAGAGAGAAAAAATTCAGTTTGAAAAAGACTACATTAAAGCAAAGAAGTGAATATAGAATAATTTAAAAAGTAAAATAAGTTGAGTTTCTATTTTTAATCCAAAATCTTTTAAATAATTTATTATCCTTAAATTAGATATTAATATTTGATCAACTTTCGGACATGTCTGTTATTTTATGAAGAACTAATAGTGGGAATTAATTGAAAATACTTTTTTAATGACAAGTTTTGAAGATAATTGTGGGCGAATGAATAATTATGAGCATTGGGGTTTTCGTTTCTTAACTTCCCAATCTAGTATTCCGTCAATAGGGTGACACAAAATACCCAATAAAATATTTACATAGCCTGAAGTGTACGAGAGTAAATTAAAAACTTTGCGGCTTGATATAAAGAGGACCACATAATTTTTTTGTTACCTAAACTGTTGTTAGAGTTCCTGCATAACTTGCTGGTAACATGCGTTAGTGGGATATAGAAGTCAAACTTCAAATAATAAATTTAGAAAAAACTAGCTTAAAATGAAGAGATAGTAAACAACTGAAGGTAGTCCTGGGTTTGGTTGATTATTTTCCTGATGATTTCAGGGACAGAATTATCATAATTTGCTTCAACTTCTTGGAACAATTTATCAATCCATGCTTTAGTGGTTTCATGGTTCAAACTTACTAGTGAGTTTTAGAATTGATACATCATCTTCTATATTCGCCGGATCTGGATCCATAAGATTTTCAATTATTTTTGTAACTCGAGAAATAGTTGTTTACCTACTTAGCACTTCATTCTCTTTGTTTCTTTTTTTCTTTTTCTTTGGTTTCTATTCTTATTTCTTGATATCTTTCTCTGTTTCTCTTTTTCTTTTTCCTCTTTGTTATGTTCTTTTTAGAAATTGCTATAATATTCCCTCTCATCTACTGATTTGGCTTTCATTGTCAAATCTATCATCAACCATTTCAAAATTAGGCTCCGCTATTTTACATTTATTTGTATTAAATTGTTTTATTTCTTACTAATATAATGTGCAAATTTTTTTTTACTTTCAATTTAATAATAAAAATAATAATAATAAAAATAAATTCTCAATTTTCCGGAAATCTTTGGTTATGTACAATATAAAGTTCAAGATCTTAAAGAAGTATAAGTAATCATCCGATATTCCGTTCACATTTCTAAATATTATGATGTCATTAATTTCTTTAATTAATTAATGCTAACTTAAACATATTTTTAAATTTCTTGATTAAAAAAGTTTTTGATTTTCTCACAAGTTTTTTTATTTGTTTTCAATTACATGTAAATGAATGTCAATGATTAAGATGATTTTGAAATTTTTAAAAATTGCTTTGTTGCTAATTTTAATAAATTCATTTTTTATCTAATTATAATTTTAAAATTTTTTGTGCAATTAAACATATTTAAGTAGATGTTAATCTTCAAAGAACTTTTCAAAAAATAATACAAGTAACACACCACCGAAAACTCTATTTAACAAAAAGTTAGTCAAAAGTATAAAACCAAGCTTCTCCTGCTTAAACTATTATACTTAAAGAAAAGATTACAACAACAACAAATGACTAATTTGAGTCCATATTAAAGCATATTTTTTACAAAATGGCTATGGCCATTTTTGCATAGGGCAACTTTTTATTAATGGTAATGTAGTACTATTTCCATTCAGCCTAACCTAGATGGTTATTCTCTACACACGGCGTCAATTAATTTTTTCTTGCATTAAGCCATTTATTTTTAAAGACATTTAAAAAATATGCGTTTTATCTTTTTAATACGCCCAATTTTACGTACCTGCAAAAAAAACGTAGCCCACACAGCCGATAACACCCGTAGAATGTGACATGGATACTGTCGTTGTCACTCATGTCATATTCTCATATTGTTGTCAGCTGTTTGGGATACCTCTTTTTTCCAGGCAGGCCAAAGTGGGCGTTTCAAGGAGATGAAACGCAAAGTTTCTTAATTAATTTATTTAAAAATAGACAACTTGATGCCGGAAAAACGCTTGTTTGGGGAATAATTCTCTACGTCAAGATTTACAGAAATACTGAAACATTGTCATTAAAAATATATCTGATACCAGAATACCAGATCTTGAAGAGGCCCAGACTTGTAAATGCTATGATATTAATAAAATCTTTTTACATTGCCGTTTATACGTATTTTTTAATGTCTAGATTAGTAGTTTTATTTTTTTTTCTTTAAATTACCATAATAAGTGGTAATGATGAAATTTTTGTAAAATATTTTTAATCAGTGCAAGTCCTGTTAAATTAATATTTTAACTTCTTTAGCTTATTTCCAGTAGCACTACACCAAATAAACTACGAGAATTAGATGTGTTGATTTTAAAGTTAATACTTTTTAAGAGACAATCAAAAATGCTATTTCCAAAAATGTCAAAAATATATAGAATTTGGCACTTAAACAAAATCGATAACATTGTAACTTTTAGAAATTTGAGCAAATTAGTAGATTCTCTGGGTTAAATTTTCTTTAAAAATTAAATAATAATTTGTTTTTATCATATTTTTTCTAATAGGATTTTTCCAACAATATTTATCGAATTGGCATTTTTTTAATGTTATTTCAAAACTTTTCCAGATGTTCTAATAAATTAACAAAATTGTTGACGGAATTCTATTTCAATTCGATTAAAGCTAACAGATTCAATTTCTCTTCGAAGCATAAAAAAATTTCTGCTTTTGCTAAAATAGAAAAAAAACATTTCAAAAAGGGAAACGAAGAAATTATCCATGATTTTTTTGTTAAGGTTTGCAAAAAAATATTTAAATGCCACTACAATGATTCAAGTTTCAAATTAACGACATTAAATAATTGCGAACAATTAAAGAATGTTTATAACAATTGTGGCGCAAAACTATAAAATTTTTACAAATGGCATTGAAATTTAGAGAATTGAATCTAATTTGAACCGTAAGTTCAAAATAGTTTCTTCGTTCTTCGTATAAATGTCAGGGAAATGACCGAGTTTCGAATTCGGATTCTGCCATTAGGACCGGGATAGGTCTCGTGTAGGAAACGACGTTCACCGGATGCTGGATGAGTGCGATTCTCCTCTCCTGGTATAGCGGGGCACTTCCGCCCCGGGACTTCCCGCAGTTTACATTTACCCCCGACCCTTCCTGCGCGGCGGCGGTACAGAGAGCGCCCTCCCACCCCCCTGGCCCACTCCTACACACAACTTTTGCTAGGGCTCTCTTTGTACATATTTTCGCGTCTCTATTTTGCGTTTTTAGCTTCTCTCTCGATTTTATTCCCTGCAGTATTTAGCGGGGCGCGGGGGCAGGATCGTAACGGGCGACGGCGGCGGCGAGGGGGGAAGGAAACGGGGGGATTTCGTACACTCCGGACAGAAGAGGGGTTTGGCGGGGGGCTTGTTTTATGGATGCCGGAGCTTGTTTGCCTGATGTATGCTTTACTTTTTAGATTTACGAGTTTATAATATTAGAGGTGGCCTTGTTGAATTTTTGCCGGGGCACGTGTAACTGGATATGGGGCGAAGGGGGGTTTGGGGGCGGACAATATCTTAAAAATAGCAGAGCATTAAGGGTCTTGAATTTTTATTACGGCCCGGGAAGGATCAGCCATCAATCGCCCCGCCAGCCCCGCCGGCTCGAATTCCGGATACGTCAGGACAAAAATATGAAAAACTAACTTCTCATCTACATTATAATTCAATTTCCAACTTTTTTCATTACAACTTTGGTCGGAAAATAAATAAGTAGGCTGGGCGTAATGCGCGAAATTGACTCTAGACATTTTTTAGGCACTAAAACTCCGGAGGCCGGAGCGTCGTCGACGCCAATATGACCATCAAAAAATTACCAAGAGTACGGAAATCAAGAACAATCAAACAACGGGTTTCTTGAAGCCCCATCTCTTCCAAGCGGCGGCAACCATTTTGGTTGTCATCGTTTTTGCAAAAACTAAGTTTCGAAATTTTTTCATTGACCATCTTTTTTTCCAGAGTTCTTCCTTAGAGTAGAATCCGTTTCAATTTTTATAATTTTATCATAATTTAACTCAAAACTCAAGACTTTATCTGCGGTTCCATTTTCCAGCGAATCTCACAAACTCTTGGAAATATTGATAAATCTAAATTTTTATTTAACAAAATTAATACTAATTCAAATGAATTTTTGTGTTCTAAATTAATTTATTCTTATAGTTACCTCGTTTAGTTTCTCGAGAGTTTTGAAAGTTGAAATGTTATTCAAGAAAATAAACCGCAAGACGAGAAGTCGGTAAACACGCATCTTTCAATTGAGGTGATGTAACTGCAAAAAAGCGGGCGTAAGGAAGTCAAAAACTGGAGAAAACGCAAGAAAAAGTACTTCCTCAAGTGTTAAAATCGCAGACATACAAACACAACGACTTTTAACTTTATTATCAACATTTTGGAAGCGAGTGACAATTGCAACTTCTGAATGCGTTTCGATATCTTCCGAAGCCTTTTTTGGCCCACATCGTTTTCGTTGCGAGTTTCTCGTTGATGACCGGATCTTCCGGGATATTGACCCCGTTTCGTCGTTCTGAAGACGGTACTGACTAAACTAAAATAATGGCGCAATCTTAGGAATTTCCTGGAATAGCCGCCCCGAAAACCGCTTGAAATCATTTGAGACAATCGCACGCATTTTGCGGTGGTGTGACTTCCACGTATGGTTCGTGGTTTGAATGGCGATGACGGCCTTGGAATTCATTAATAATATGGGAGAGTCATATCAGTATTTAGGTGAAATTTTACTTTTCGTTTTGGGTAGCCAGCCTCTCGACAAGTATTAATCACGTTTTGCAAACAGATTATTTCGAAACTGCACACGTAAACATACTAATTGCGTGAAATAGGACAGAACCGGCGCTAGGGGCCGCCCCACAATTCTTCATAAATCTCATCGAAAAGACGTAAGCGTGGGGGCTTAAGTTGTTTGGATGGCAATTCAACGTATTTGTCACACAAAAATGACATCATTCTAAAGAGGTTGCTCCTGTTGTTGTTATTAGGTTGGGAGCATCAACATCTTTTGCCTTTGTAATTTATCTATTATCGGTTAACTGTTTTTTTGCTGAAAACTTTTAATAAAGAATTAGTCTACTTTTAAGAATTTTTATGGGTTAATCCAATAAAAGTTTGTCATCATAGTTACATTCCAAACTATGCGCATAATGTTTTAAATATTCAATATACGCGGTGAGTCAGTCTTACAAGACTTTTGCCTTTTCAAATAAATCACTGATTTTCTTTGTTGCATAGTCGCGTTTTAATTGGATTAGTCGATTATGGAAAAAAAATTGAAAATAAACTTATTTTACAAATTACAAAAACTGCACATAATCACTTAGTTTTGACTGTCAAATCAATTTAGCTGTAAAATAAATTAAATCGTAATATTTTAATCCATGTGGCGTTATTTGAAGCAAAAATTTTCGCTTAAAACCATCAAAAACTAAAAGTTTTGATGATCATTTTCCCGGCGCATCCGCCATTTGTTGCCTTTCTGTGCCGCGACTTTAGGTCGGTTTGAGGTTGAAACATTGTTCAAAATTGCAGGTTAAAACACAGAATTACTAGGAAACAAGTTATAAACCAGAGACATGGAATTTGCTACCAGTAATCAATTTAATTTACTTGCATCGCCTGAATCGTACTTAGAAATGCAAAGATTATAATTCTGGCGAAAGAGAGCACAGTTTCGTGTTAAATGGTTGTGGTTGTTTAAACACTTTTTTATTTTGACTTAATTTCTAGCAAGTTAAGTTGGTAATGGTTTTGTGTTGAAATCTTTAAAGATCATGATAAAGTGGGAAATTTTCAAATAACCATGAAGATAAAAAGTATTGAACCGCTGCAAGAACGCTCTCGTTTTAACAATAATTATAAATTATAAAATTGATAATTATTTTATACATAAGTAGATCCAGGATGTGTAGTTCCTTGTACAACTAGAAACATTAAAAGCCATCTGAAATTTGGCACATTTCTCGTAGTACTAAATTATTTTCAAGGAGTTATAATAATTGAAAATATTGTCTAAAATTACATATCTAATTAAAAGCAAGGTGGGAGCGACACTTTTAGATAAACCATTGTCCTTTTACACAGTTCCGTCTTTTAGTCTCACATGTATTAATTTTTATTGAATTCTTATTTCTTTATTGTAATAAACTTGTTTTTTATTAATCTTTCTTTATATATAGTACATTACTCTACTCATAATTATTTAATTTCTTTATTTTAATTATTTTGTTGCTTGTTTTTTCTTTTGGTCAGTTTTGATTATTATTGCAAATTTCTTTATTAATTTTCCGCTTTAGTATCTTGCTTCTTTACTTTATGTTATTTTTATTTTCACCAATTTATCTTTCCTAAATTTTTTATTTTTATCCCACATATTTTTATATATTTATATTACATATGATTTATCCCAGTCATATATCGTTTTTTCCCTTTTTTTCTTGATAATTATTTTTACATGATTGTTTTATTTCTTCTTCCATGCTTTTTCATTATATTAAATCCATAAAATCCAATAACAACCATTTTTGGGTTTTTGTTTAATTTATATTTCCCTAATTACATAATACGCGATTTTCAATTTTCTTTAATAGTTTAAATGAACAGTTTGAATGACTTAGGAAAGCCCTGTGTTTTGATTGCTTATATTACGTTTTTTTAATATTATTTTTTAAACGCCTCATTATTTATTTCTTATTTTTTATGTTTTGAATTTTTTTTTTTTTTTACTATTGTAAGTTGCCTATATTCTGAATTACTTCACCATTATCAATATTCTTTAACCTATTGTCTTCAATAATTAGTTTTTTCTATTAGTTTACCTTTAATCTTGTTTTATGGCTTCCTTTAATTTTATTATTTTTATTTTATAATTCAAATTTCTTTCAAAACTGCTTTATGTTTTTTGCTTGATTTCTATAATGCATGGTTTGTATCTTTATTCGATTAATACTTCTATTTTAGATTTTTAATTGTGATGATCGTTTATTTTTCTTTATTAACATTTTATTTTTCAATTTTCTCATTATGTTTTTTGTTTTTTTATTTGACTGATGTTGTTTTATTATTTCACATCAATCCATCTTAGTCCTTCTTTTAACTAAAAAAATCTAAAGTTATTTGTTCTGCTTGAGGTTCGTAGTATAATTTTTTTACAATTTAGAACATATCTAATTTTTGTTACTAATAAATTACTCTTGATGCTATTTTATTTTAGAATTAAATTCCTTCTTATTTGATTTTCTCCTTTAATTAGTTTCTGCATTACTTTATACTCTTATGTTCTTTCTTATATTTTAATTTCACGTCATGCTTTAAATTTTAATTCTATTAATCTTAACCAACTGTTCATTACTTTTTTATAATCTCTTCTATTCAGTTTTTTATTTTAGAATTTCAAGTCCTTGCTCAAACTTCTCCTTTTGTCTTAGACAAATAATAGTTTTCCAAAAATTGGTATTTTTAGTTAAATTTTATATATATTTCCTCTTGTTTACTCCATCTCTTTCTACGTTGATTACTATCTGATGTCAAATCATTAGTTTGTTTGTTTGTATAAATTGTGATGTATTATGCATTGATACTCTTTACGAGCAATGTTCATTTGCGAGTTTTTTTTTGTAATGCTACTTCTTACTATTTTGTTAATTTAAAACTTTTTTCCCTAATTATCCTTATTCTTATAGATTCTTGCCTACATATATTACTTTTTCTTAATGAATCTGATACTTAATTTTGTTCTTTGATTTTTGTCCTTAAATAAATTCTATGTTACTTTCCACATATTTTTTATATCCTGAATTTCTCTTGCCGACCTATTGTTTTATATTTTCTTTCGCTTCATTGATATAAAAATTTTATTATTAAATTTTTGACTGCCAATGTATTAATTTTTTCCACCGAGATTACGGTTCTTGAAAGTTTTATCTCTATCGCATTTATATATTTTTACTTTGCTATTTTTTCCTTATTATTTATTTTAACTTTTTAAATTCAATGCCAATCTATTATTATCTTTCATTTTTGACTAAATTTCTCCTTTTTATTTACTTGTTTTTTCTCTAAATTTTTTAATTTATTTTTTCAAACGCTTTAAAATATATTTTTTTCTTTTTAATTATGTTGTATGCTTCTGCTTTCTACTTCATATCAATAGTAAGTCTTTTTCTTTACTTTTTTTATTGATCCTCCTCTCCTTTCTATTATTTCATGTTTCTTATTTATAAATGCTTGTACGTCTTAAGTATAATTTAACAGAATTTTCTTTTCTTTTATCCGTCCAACTCTGTTAATCTTTCCCAACTGCCTCTAGCGATATCATCGTTTTTATAATATTATTTGTCTGATTTACCTCTTAAAAAAATTAATTTCCTCAGGTTCTTATTGTCATAATTCTAATATTTTTTCTTTATTATTCTTTTTCTATTTTATTTATGTAAATGATTTTTTTTCCAGCATTTATCTTCATGTAACTTGTGTTTCATTTTCAACTCACTTTTCTCATCAGTTTCTTTTTCTTTCTAATTTCTCTTTAAATTTTATTGCTGCCAACTGTATTTTATCTAATTGCTTTTGTAAGCATTAAAAATATTTTTGCGGTACTAGTATTATTACTTTGATTCAGATTCATTATCACTATATTTAGTACCTATTAATTTTTGTATAATGCATTCTTTCCTAATTTATTGCTATCGCCTTTTCTCGGTTCTATTTTTCGTATTATACCATTTTGTTATTAATTAAATTAATTGTCTTTGTTCTTTCTTAGTACCAACAATATTTTTTTCTTATTTAATTTTTTTAATTAGATTTTGTTGTTTTTTAGTAGCTCTCCTGTTTTCCGTTTACACCTTTATTTTCTTATTTTTGTATAATTCTCTTCTATTGTTCTTAGCAACGGTTTTTCACAACTGTGTTTTCTTTATTAGTTAGCTTTAAAAAAATATTTTTTAAGACTCTTTTCCATATTGTTATCTTTAGGTCCTTCTTTAACACGTTTTATGTTTCTTCCGCATAGTTTACTAATTTTCCATTATAATTCCTTAATTTTTCAATTGATCTTAATTTGAATGCTCGGCCGTAAATGAAATGTTTAAAATTAGTTGATGAACAGAACTATTATTAAATCTAGCTGCAAAAATGTTTAACGAGAACTTCTCCTTTTGTTAATCAGTTCTTTGCGTTAATTTTGTTAAATTGTCGTTCTATTCTTCTGGTTGTGTTTTTTTTCGCCCGTGAAGACGTTGATAATACCGGCAATGCGAATTTATTGCACCTACGTCGTTTATCCATCAGTGAAGTGGGTCACCACCCGGCCAATAATTTCCAAATTTAATTGCCCCGTGCGGTAGAAACTGCCAAATCATTTGTTGGTCGATTCCTCGAACTTTCCCCGCAATAAAGAATGGTGCACGAATGCATTTCGACGTGGTCAAAAAACGACCAAAAAAAACCAATCCGCGCCACTCTTACAAATCCGGCGTTACGGCCGGTTTCGGCTCCGTCTCGCACAAGGTGCAAGCGACAAGATGATTACGTGACACATTTAGAAGAAACTTTCCAATTGGAGCCCTAGCCCATGTAGGCGACTGTACCGATTGTTTCTTCGGAGGGGTGAACCGAAATAACCCCAAAAAACGTCGTGTCGAAAGTTTGGTTCGTTGTTGGTGTTATTTTTCTTTTTTTCGAATTCCTCACCGTTATCCTTCACAAAACTCTCCCGAGAGAGCCGCGCGCTTCCTTTTGTGGGTCTTATTTTCTTGCATAATGGAAACGTCGTGGTGTGTTGTCGGTTGTTCAATTTGACGAAGACACAACTAGAGTCATTATGCAAGTCAAAAACTTTTTTGATTATAGGTTATTTGCAAAGTATTCGGCTACTTTGTTGGTGGATCGTTCAGATTTTTGGGGACGCTCCAGGCAACTTCTGACGCCACCTGGTAAACCAACTCGATAGATGCAACAACCGAAATTTTGACCATTCACCAACGGGTTGCGACCGCAACGCAATTACAAACAAATTTCTCTCCCTATTACATGTTAATTTGTAAGACAAGGTAACACGAGGGAATCGTTACCAATCTTCATTTACCATCCGCCAGGGGGTCCCGGTTTTAACGAACCAATCATTAACTTTTCTCCACATTTTTTCTTTTGCTACACCTGGATTCTTGCATTTCTGTTACACTGTAAATCTAATTGCTTCCTCGGAAACTGAAAAAAATTTGAAGCCTGAAAAATTTAATTTTTGAGTTTTTTCAACAAATGACGACTCGTTGGTTTTGTTCTGGAAGGTGCGGTGTAGTCCTGGAAGTGACGGCGCTGACGTTTCCGGATGAAGAGTTAAAAGCCCCGCCCAAAATGTTTATGTGTTTATTTTATCTTCAATGCCTGACAAGTAATTCCTATAACTATTTAATAGAGTTAACATAGTTCAATCGCAAATAGAGTCAATCAGTTTAATTCTATTTATAAAATTTTTATCACTTTCGATATTTGTTCAACATTTACACATTGATAACGACTCCAGTTTAACAGGTTTCATCGGAACTAGCCACAAAAATTAAACTTTGTACAAATAATTGCTTGTTCCCTTCATAAATCGACCCTAATTTGATAAAGTTGTTTTTTTTTTGCTATTATGTCTCAAATCAGAAGAATTCGAAAAACTAGAGGAAACAAGGATAACAAGATTTATGTACAATTTCTTTTGGCCGGAAATAGACAGCAAACAATTATTTCCGACCATCACACAAATTCGGACGGTAATCAATGAACTATATACAATGTTTAGAACAATAGAAAAAATACAAATCTCACATGTAGGTATAAAGGAAATTATTTTGGTTAATTGAAGGTAAAGGTGCGTTTTAGCTGAAGTGCATTAGGAAAAACTTACGCGCTATCATTTATTTATATACAATGGTACAATAATGCGACATTGAAGGCTCTCAATTCACTTAAGTCAAAAAGCAAAATCTAAACGAGTCTCACTCTATCGTTGTAATTTCGTCCTGGATCAGACCTAGGCGGCGATCTATTGAATCAATACAAGAACGCTCGTTGAATAGAAATGGACTTGTTGTATAACTTATATAAGTGATTCAATAATCACACTTACAACACCAATTGGCTCTGCAAGCTAACTATAATTAAAATTTATCAATTATAAACCACCACATGACATCAGATGGTTCGAAAAACCTATTTCCGTTTGTAGTGTATGGAAACTTTTTCTCATACACCTTCATATATTGTATTTTCTTACTATTCCAAGGTTGAATTAAAGATACTGGTCTAAAAATTTTGCATTCTGAACCAAAACAAAATTTAATTTGACGTTTGAAAAAATTACCTAAAGATACATTTTTGTTCTTTTGTTTTTATGAACATTTAATAAAACTGTGGTATAACATCTTTTCTATGCTGTATCATTTTAGGAACGGAAAATCAGAAAATAACAATTAGTTTGGTGAAATCTTCATAGAAAATTAGTTTTAGATAATTTTAAAACTATTCACTTTATATGGAAGCTTTCACTATAGATATTGCCATATTGTATCTTTTAATGTAAAATAAAAATATTTATGCAAAAGTTTCGAATTTTTAATTATCCCAACATTGAATTTAGTGGTTGAAAAGATTACTGCAGATATAAAATGATGCCTTCAAATATTTTTTGTGTTCTGCTTAGAAATTAATTTAACGAACATTTTTTTTTACTATATGAATTATCATATTGTAATTGTAAAGTGAGAATAATTCCGTAAACATTCTGAATTTGTACTCAACTCAATAATTTAGATGTTGATAAAGAAGGTTAGTTATAGATACAAAATGGCGTCTTCAGACACTTCTATTTGGTTTCCTAGTTGATTTAACAAACAATTTTTACTTTGTCGCGTCTCTTATCAAAAACTGACAAACCAAAGCGCCTAGTTTAGCGTCATCACTATTATGGCCAATAGATTCAAGAATATTTGTTCGGAACGCCGCCTAGGTTCTTAGAACACGTACATCGAAAGCGTTTTTGACACTAATGCCTCGATTAAAAATCTAAAATTGCGATTATTGTTATACGAGACGTCAACTTGCTAAATTTTTATCGAACCTTTTGGTCCTTGGACGTCGACGTCTCAACTACGAAAACAGCACCGTTCCTCAAATTTTGGCACTTCTTTGATCTAATCCGCTTCCCATCGTCAACATTTCCTTATCACATCATAGTCGAATTTTTCTGTTAAATTTTTTAAGAGCAAATTATTGAACGTGTCTTTTGCGTGGAGTTGATGCGTGGCGATTTCGTTTTGTTGCAGCTGAAAAATGCAGTTAATACTTGCGCGCTGTCGCTGTGTGGACTTATTTATTTTCTTTAAGGGCGTTAGTTGGAATATTTGGAAGACGAAAACCTGTTCATCCTTTTATTGAGGTTTAAAGACCTCGGGGTCATCGAGCGCCAATGCAACTTTTCAAGTGGTTGCCGCGTGGTTCCTGATCGCCTTTTTTGGGCAGGGGTAGGGAAATATGAGCGGAAGATCGCTATTTGTAAATGCTGCATCTGCGCATAAAAAGGACACACACAGACAATTTTTTTGTTTGAAAATTTCGATAAGGCAGTTGTCTTCATTTTTTTTGAAGTTTCTTTTTATATAATCCTACCAATAATTTTGATTCTAGGCCGAATTCATTAGGGTGATAACATAGATTTACATCTTATTTTTTTTCAACTGTACAATCTCCAATTTTTTTATTTTTGAAGTTCAATATTATTAGCGTTTACGATTGAATTGTAATTTTAACTTTTCCTTTAATTTTTAATAAATATGATTATTATTTGTTTTTATCTTCAGCTATCATATCTAAGATCTGTTTCATAATAAAAATACACATTTATCAAAAGATTATAAAAATAATATTCTAAGAAACAAATAAAAATTCTAAAATTTACCAAAAATTAAAAATGGCATCATTACCTTAATAAATATTTAATCCAAAATTTTATAATTTGAAGGATTAATATATTTTAAGTATATCTAGAAAACATTTTTTCAATTAGTATAAAAATTTACGAGGCGTTATTAAACTGAATTGTTAGATTTTTGAACAAAATTCTAATGTTTAATTTTTCAGGAAGGATAAGAAGGTGTTTTTAAAAAGAATTATATAGTAGAACAATTCTAACCTTGATAGGAAAAGAATATAAAATTTTCTTGAAGATTTCTAAATAAATTAAGATCTTACTTGGAACATTTTTTAACAATTAACCTAGAACTAAAAATTTATTAGGATTGTCAAGAACAACCATTAACAAATAGAAAAGAATTTTGACCTCCACAAAGAATTGAGAAAGATATACGAAAAATATTTGACTAATTTGTCTCTATTAAGAATTTTCAAAATATTTTTAAACAACGAGCTTTTTAAAACAAAATTTAAGAAAAATACTTTTTGCAGTTATTACAAAATATTTTAAAATTTTCTAAATTTTGTTAGCTCTATTACGCAAATAATATTTATTTATTTTCATCCCTATAACGCTCCGCGCGAGCGACAGAGAGCATAGATTACTGCTACAACAACATAATTTATAATTCGATTTCATAAAAAACTTTTTGCAAAAAATTGCTTTATCGCCCAAATAAAAAAATTGTCTGTACATTTCAGTTTTGTGAAATTGAGCAATCCAACCCTCTTGTCCCTTCAGTGTTGTCTCCCGTTTTTCCCGAGCACAGCCAACTGATTTAATAATTATAACAAAATAAACAAACGCAATAATTGGTCCAATTTCAAGTTAGCCGTCTAGACATAAAACCTCTTCAGATTCTGCAGCAACGAAGCAAAATTAGACTTCTACTTTAACTTTCAGCAACAACGCTACCCCCATCGATAACCGCGTCCACTTTTTTCCCCTTTGTCGTCGCATCACTGGTAATATTATGTTTGTTGACGCAATTTCCCAATCGCCTCTGTTCTTCTTGCATTTCATCCTCTTCGATCGTTTTCGTTTTGTTCTTGTAAACGGCCGCAGTGATTTTGGGTTTATCGTCGATCGGTAACCTTTGGAGGGGTTCGTCGTTGATGTAACCGGTATAAACCGGATAACCGTAACCGCCGTTGTCGTAACATTGCTGGTTGGTGTAACAGTAGGTTTGATGGCCTGGCGATGTTAAACTGATGTCGGATTGGGTCAAGCCGGTCCTTACTTGGGAGGCTAACGAATCGGGGGTACGTCGGGCTGGGGATGATGTTTCAATATAATATTCGCTATCGTCGCACTCTTCCAATGTTTCATCGTCGCTGTACCTGAAGACATTTTATTGAATTAACGGTTTGAAGCTCTTTTGACAATTCTCAACCTGCACCTTTTTGGTTGGCTGACGAATGTTTTATTCATAAGACGTAATGCGTTTTAGTGATAGAGTTAAGTGAGTGTATGTAAGTCATACCAATGTGAGTACGCGACAATGTAACAGTTGTTTTTTGTAGCTAGAACGCTGAAGAATACTGTTGGTTAAGATTGCTGAAATTTTGACATAAATGTATAGAAGTTTCCAGGCCCGTGTGCCAAAAGGAAGGAATGGAAGATAGGAAGGACTCTATCATAATATAAACCAGAATTGATCATTATTTTTATTATCTAATACTAATCCTCTTAGATCTCAGTGTTGCTTATAGCACACCTATTCGGGAACCGAAAAGCAAATAGTAAAGTTTTGAAAGATACCAGTAGCTAATAAACTACCTTAAAAAATCAAATTAAATGAGGGAAAAAAGAAATATTTTGTTAAAAGCAGGATTTATAAAAAATAAAAAAATAAGAAGAAAATTTGGATGATATTAAAGGAATCTGCAAAACTAAACTGCCAGAGAGAATAATTGACGAAAGAATGTATATAGGAAGAACGTTTGGTTAAATTAAAGGACGCCGTAGAAGTAATAAACTACTAAAAATAAAGAAATAAGAAAGAATCAAATTAATTGAATAAATTTGTGAAAAAAGAATAGTGGAGAAATGAACAAATATGTAAAAAAATAGATAAATGAGAAACTTGCAGAGAAGACACACTGTCAAATAAAAAAATTGATATCAAATAAATGAGGAAATAATATTAAAACAGAGAACTGAGGAATGAAGACACGTTAAGGAGAAGAAGTTGTAAATAAATAAGAATACAAAAAGTAACTTGGAATATAATGAAAATAAGAATCAGAAATGAAAATTTACTATATTGTAAATGTACAAACAGAAGAAATTAAAAGAGTAAATCGGAATAAATGGCTGAATGAAAAAAATAGCAGTTGACGGAACAAGAGTTTTGAAAGGATTATTAGGGAAAAATGACAAGATAGAATCAAAATAGGTGAGTTAAGTTTGTTGAAGAAGAATTGTGAAGGAATGAAAAAACTCTCAGAGAAAACATTGTCCTATAAAAATTTCAGGTGTAGAACGAGTAAAATAACTGTATCAAAATATATAACTGAAGAGTGGAGGGCGGTTAAAGAAGAAAAGTTGTAAACAAATAAGTATACAAAACGAATGTTTGGTTAGAATTAAAATAGGACTAAGAATTAATCCATTACTATAAAGCAGAGAAAATTTAAATAAAAAATCATAATGAATGACTGAATGAGAAAATTAACAGTTCACGGAACCAGAGTTTTGAAAGTATTATTAGGGAGAAATGACAAGATAGAATTAACATAGGTGAATAAGTTTGTTGAAGAAGAATTGTGAAGAAATGAAAAAACTCTCAGAGAAAAAAGTGTCCTATAAAAATTTCAGGTGTAGAACAAGTAAAATAATTATATCAAAATATATAACTGAAGAGTGGAGAACTGTTAAAGAAGAAAAGTTGTAAACAAATAAGTATATAAAACGAATGTTTGGTTAGAATTAAAATAGGACGAAGAACTAATCCATTACTGTAAAGCAGAGAAAATTTAAATAAAAAATCATAATGAATGACTGAATGAGAAAATTAACAGTTCACGGAACCAGAGTTTTGAAAGGATTATTAGGGAAAAATGACAAAATAGAATCAAAATAGGTGAATAAGTTTGTTGAAGAAGAATTGTGAAGAAATGAAAAAACTCTCAAAGAAAAAAGTGTCCTATAAAAATTTCAGGTGTAGAACGAGTAAAATAATTATATCAAAATATATAACTGAAGAGTGGAGGACGATTAAAGAAAAAAAGTTGTAAACAAATAAGTATACAAATCGAATGTTCGGTTAGAATTAAAAAAGGACGAAGAACTAATCTATTACTGTAAAGCAGAGAAAATTTAAATAAGAAATCATAATGAATGACTGAATGAGAAAATTAACAATTCACGGATCAAAAGTTTTGAAAGGATTATTAGGGAAAAATAACAAGATAGAATCAAAATAGGTGAATAAATTTATTGAAGAAGAATTGTGAATAAATGAAAAAACTCTCAAAGAAAACACTGTCCTATAAAAATTTCAGGTGTAGAACGAGTAAAATAATTGTATCAAAAGATATAACTAAACAGTGGAGGACGGTTAAAGAAGAAAAGTTGTAAACAAATAAGTATACAAAACGAATGTTTGGTTAGAATTAAAATAGGACGAAGAACTAATCCATTACTGTAAAGAAGAGAAAATTTAAATAAAAAATCATAATGAATGACTGAATGAGAAAATTAACAGTTCACGGAACAAGAGTTTTCAAAGGATTATTAGAGAAAAATGACAAGATAGAATCAAAATAGGTAAACAAGTTTGTTGAAGAAGAATTGTGAAGAGATGAAACAACTCTCAGAGAAAACACTGTCCTATAAAAATTTCAGGTGTAGAACGAGTAAAACAATTGTATCAAAATATATAACTGAAAAGTGGAGGACTGTTAAAGAAGAAAAGTTGTAAACAAATAAGTATACAAAACGAATGTTTGGTTAGAATTAAAATAGGACGAAGAACTAATCCATTACTGTAAAGCAGAGAAAATTTAAATAAAAAATCATAATGAATGACTGAATGAGAAAATTAACAGTAATAGGTGAATAAGTTTGTTGAAGAATTGTGAAAAAATGAAAAAACTCTCAAAGAAAACACTGTCCTATAAAAATTTCAGGTGTAGAACGAGTAAAATAATTATATCAAAATATATACCTGAAGAGTGGAGAACTGTTAAAGAAGAAAAGTTGTAAACAAATAAGTATACAAAACGAATGTTTGGTTAGAATTAAAATAGGACGAAGAACTAATCCATTACTGTAAAGAAGAGAAAATTTAAATAAAAAATCATAATGAATGACTGAATGAGAAAATTAACAGTTCACGGAACAAAAGTTGTGAAAGGATTATTAGAGAAAATTGACAAGATAGAATCAAAATAGGTGAATAAGTTTGTTGAAGAAGAATTGTGAAGAGATGAAACAACTCTCAGAGAAAACACTGTCCTATAAAAATTTCAGGTGTAGAACGAGTAAAACAATTGTATCAAAATATATAACTGAAAAGTGGAGGACGATTAAAGAAGAAAAGTTGTAAACAAATAAGTATACAAAACGAATGTTTGGTTAGAATTAAAATAGGACGAAGAACTAATCCATTACTGTAAAGCAGAGAAAATTTAAATAAAGAATCACAATGAATGACTGAATGAGAAAATTAACAGTTCACGGAACAAGAGTTTTGAAAGTATTATTAGGAAAAAATGACAAGATAGAATCAAAATAGGTGAATAAGTTTGTTGAAGAAGAATTGTGAAGAGATGAAACAACTCTCAGAGAAAACACTGTCCTATAAAAATTTCAGGTGTAGAACGAGTAAAACAATTGTATCAAAATATATAACTGAAAAGTGGAGGACGATTAAAGAAGAAAAGTTGTAAACAAATAAGTATACAAAACGAATGTTTGGTTAGAATTAAAATAGGACGAAGAACTAATCCATTACTGTAAAGCAGAGAAAATTTAAATAAAAAATCACAATGAATGACTGAATGAGAAAATTAACAGTTCACGGAACAAGAGTTTTGAAAGTATTATTAGGAAAACATGACAAGATAGAATCAAAATAGGTGAATAAGTTTGTTGAAGAAGAATTGTGAAGAGATGAAACAACTCTCAGAGAAAACACTGTCCTATAAAAATTTCAGGTGTAGAACGAGTAAAATAATTGTATCAAAATATATAACTAAACAGTGGAGGACGGTTAAAGAAGAAAAGTTGTAAACAAATAAGTATACAGAACGAATGTTTGGTTAGAATTAAAATAGGACGAAGAACTAATCCATTACTGTAAAGAAGAGAAAATTTAAATAAAAAATCATAATGAATGACTGAATGAGAAAATTAACAGTTCACGGAACAAGAGTTGTGAAAGGATTATTAGAGAAAATTGACAAGATAGAATCAAAATAGGTGAATAAGTTTGTTGAAGAAGAATTGTGAAGAGATGAAACAACTCTCAGAGAAAACACTGTCCTATAAAAATTTCAGGTGTAGAACGAGTAAAACAATTGTATCAAAATATATAACTGAAAAGTGGAGGACGATTAAAGAAGAAAAGTTGTAAACAAATAAGTATACAGAACGAATGTTTGGTTAGAATTAAAATAGGACGAAGAACTAATCCATTACTGTAAAGAAGAGAAAATTTAAATAAAAAATCATAATGAATGACTGAATGAGAAAATTAACAGTTCACGGAACAAGAGTTGTGAAAGGATTATTAGAGAAAATTGACAAGATAGAATCAAAATAGGTGAATAAGTTTGTTGAAGAAGAATTGTGAAGAGATGAAACAACTCTCAGAGAAAACACTGTCCTATAAAAATTTCAGGTGTAGAACGAGTAAAACAATTGTATCAAAATATATAACTGAAAAGTGGAGGACGATTAAAGAAGAAAAGTTGTAAACAAATAAGTATACAAAACGAATGTTTGGTTAGAATTAAAATAGGACGAAGAACTAATCCATTACTGTAAAGCAGAGAAAATTTAAATAAAAAATCACAATGAATGACTGAATGAGAAAATTAACAGTTCACGGAACAAGAGTTTTGAAAGTATTATTAGGAAAACATGACAAGATAGAATCAAAATAGGTGAATAAGTTTGTTGAAGAAGAATTGTGAAGAGATGAAACAACTCTCAGAGAAAACACTGTCCTATAAAAATTTCAGGTGTAGAACGAGTAAAATAATTGTATCAAAATATATAACTAAACAGTGGAGGACGGTTAAAGAAGAAAAGTTGTAAACAAATAAGTATACAGAACGAATGTTTGGTTAGAATTAAAATAGGACGAAGAACTAATCCATTACTGTAAAGAAGAGAAAATTTAAATAAAAAATCATAATGAATGACTGAATGAGAAAATTAACAGTTCACGGAACAAGAGTTGTGAAAGGATTATTAGAGAAAAATGACAAGATAGAATCAAAATAGGTGAATAAGTTTGTTGAAGAAGAATTGTGAAGAGATGAAACAACTCTCAGAGAAAACACTGTCCTATAAAAATTTCAGGTGTAGAACGAGTAAAACAATTGTATCAAAATATATAACTGAAAAGTGGAGGACGATTAAAGAAGAAAAGTTGTAAACAAATAAGTATACAAAACGAATGTTTGGTTAGAATTAAAATAGGACGAAGAACTAATCCATTACTGTAAAGCAGAGAAAATTTAAATAAAAAATCACAATGAATGACTGAATGAGAAAATTAACAGTTCACGGAACAAGAGTTGTGAAAGGATTATTAGAGAAAAATGACAAGATAGAATCAAAATAGGTGAATAAGTTTGTTGAAGAAGAATTGTGAAGAGATGAAACAACTCTCAGAGAAAACACTGTCCTATAAAAATTTCAGGTGTAGAACGAGTAAAATAATTATATCAAAATATATAACTGAAGAGTGGAGAACTGTTAAAGAAGAAAAGTTGTAAACAAATAAGTATATAAAACGAATGTTTGGTTAGAATTAAAATAGGACGAAGAACTAATCCATTACTGTAAGGAAGAGAAAATTTAAATAAAAAATCATAATGAATGACTGAATGAGAAAATTAACAGTTCACGGAACCAGAGTTTTGAAAGTATTATTAGGGAAAAATGACAAAATAGAATCAAAATAGGTGAATGAGTTTGTTGAAGAAGAATTGTGAAGAAATGAAAAACTCTCAGAGAAAAAAGTGTCCTATAAAAATTTCAGGTGTAGAACGAGTAAAATAATTATATCAAAATATATAACTGAAGAGTGGAGGACGATTAAAGAAGAAAAGTTGTAAACAAATAAGTATACAAATCGAATGTTTGGTTAGAATTAAAGAAGGACGAGGAACTAATCTATTACTGTAAAGCAGAGAAAATTTAAATAAGAAATTATAATGAATGACTGAATGAGAAAATTAACAGTTCACGGATCAAAAGTTTTGAAAGGATTATAAGGGAAAAATGACAAGATGGAATCAAAATAGGTGAATAAATTTATTGAAGAAGAATTGTGAAGAAATGAAAAGATTCTCAGAGAAAACACTGTCCTATAAAAATTTCAGGTGTAGAACGAGTAAAACAATTGTATCAAAATATATAACTGAAAAGTGGAGGACGATTAAAGAAGAAAAGTTGTAAACAAATAAGTATACAGAACGAATGTTTGGTTAGAATTAAAATAGGACGAAGAACTAATCCATTACTGTAAAGAAGAGAAAATTTAAATAAAAAATCATAATGAATGACTGAATGAGAAAATTAACAGTTCACGGAACAAGAGTTGTGAAAGGATTATTAGAGAAAATTGACAAGATAGAATCAAAATAGGTGAATAAGTTTGTTGAAGAAGAATTGTGAAGAGATGAAACAACTCTCAGAGAAAACACTGTCCTATAAAAATTTCAGGTGTAGAACGAGTAAAACAATTGTATCAAAATATATAACTGAAAAGTGGAGGACGATTAAAGAAGAAAAGTTGTAAACAAATAAGTATACAAAACGAATGTTTGGTTAGAATTAAAATAGGACGAAGAACTAATCCATTACTGTAAAGCAGAGAAAATTTAAATAAAAAATCACAATGAATGACTGAATGAGAAAATTAACAGTTCACGGAACAAGAGTTTTGAAAGTATTATTAGGAAAACATGACAAGATAGAATCAAAATAGGTGAATAAGTTTGTTGAAGAAGAATTGTGAAGAGATGAAACAACTCTCAGAGAAAACACTGTCCTATAAAAATTTCAGGTGTAGAACGAGTAAAATAATTGTATCAAAATATATAACTAAACAGTGGAGGACGGTTAAAGAAGAAAAGTTGTAAACAAATAAGTATACAGAACGAATGTTTGGTTAGAATTAAAATAGGACGAAGAACTAATCCATTACTGTAAAGAAGAGAAAATTTAAATAAAAAATCATAATGAATGACTGAATGAGAAAATTAACAGTTCACGGAACAAGAGTTGTGAAAGGATTATTAGAGAAAATTGACAAGATAGAATCAAAATAGGTGAATAAGTTTGTTGAAGAAGAATTGTGAAGAGATGAAACAACTCTCAGAGAAAACACTGTCCTATAAAAATTTCAGGTGTAGAACGAGTAAAACAATTGTATCAAAATATATAACTGAAAAGTGGAGGACGATTAAAGAAGAAAAGTTGTAAACAAATAAGTATACAAAACGAATGTTTGGTTAGAATTAAAATAGGACGAAGAACTAATCCATTACTGTAAAGCAGAGAAAATTTAAATAAAAAATCACAATGAATGACTGAATGAGAAAATTAACAGTTCACGGAACAAGAGTTGTGAAAGGATTATTAGAGAAAAATGACAAGATAGAATCAAAATAGGTGAATAAGTTTGTTGAAGAAGAATTGTGAAGAGATGAAACAACTCTCAGAGAAAACACTGTCCTATAAAAATTTCAGGTGTAGAACGAGTAAAATAATTATATCAAAATATATAACTGAAGAGTGGAGAACTGTTAAAGAAGAAAAGTTGTAAACAAATAAGTATATAAAACGAATGTTTGGTTAGAATTAAAATAGGACGAAGAACTAATCCATTACTGTAAGGAAGAGAAAATTTAAATAAAAAATCATAATGAATGACTGAATGAGAAAATTAACAGTTCACGGAACCAGAGTTTTGAAAGTATTATTAGGGAAAAATGACAAAATAGAATCAAAATAGGTGAATGAGTTTGTTGAAGAAGAATTGTGAAGAAATGAAAAACTCTCAGAGAAAAAAGTGTCCTATAAAAATTTCAGGTGTAGAACGAGTAAAATAATTATATCAAAATATATAACTGAAGAGTGGAGGACGATTAAAGAAGAAAAGTTGTAAACAAATAAGTATACAAATCGAATGTTTGGTTAGAATTAAAGAAGGACGAGGAACTAATCTATTACTGTAAAGCAGAGAAAATTTAAATAAGAAATTATAATGAATGACTGAATGAGAAAATTAACAGTTCACGGATCAAAAGTTTTGAAAGGATTATAAGGGAAAAATGACAAGATGGAATCAAAATAGGTGAATAAATTTATTGAAGAAGAATTGTGAAGAAATGAAAAGATTCTCAGAGAAAACACTGTCCTATAAAAATTTCAGGTGTAGAACGAGTAAAACAATTGTATCAAAATATATAACTGAAAAGTGGAGGACGATTAAAGAAGAAAAGTTGTAAACAAATAAGTATACAGAACGAATGTTTGGTTAGAATTAAAATAGGACGAAGAACTAATCCATTACTGTAAAGAAGAGAAAATTTAAATAAAAAATCATAATGAATGACTGAATGAGAAAATTAACAGTTCACGGAACAAGAGTTGTGAAAGGATTATTAGAGAAAATTGACAAGATAGAATCAAAATAGGTGAATAAGTTTGTTGAAGAAGAATTGTGAAGAGATGAAACAACTCTCAGAGAAAACACTGTCCTATAAAAATTTCAGGTGTAGAACGAGTAAAACAATTGTATCAAAATATATAACTGAAAAGTGGAGGACGATTAAAGAAGAAAAGTTGTAAACAAATAAGTATACAAAACGAATGTTTGGTTAGAATTAAAATAGGACGAAGAACTAATCCATTACTGTAAAGCAGAGAAAATTTAAATAAAAAATCACAATGAATGACTGAATGAGAAAATTAACAGTTCACGGAACAAGAGTTTTGAAAGTATTATTAGGAAAACATGACAAGATAGAATCAAAATAGGTGAATAAGTTTGTTGAAGAAGAATTGTGAAGAGATGAAACAACTCTCAGAGAAAACACTGTCCTATAAAAATTTCAGGTGTAGAACGAGTAAAATAATTGTATCAAAATATATAACTAAACAGTGGAGGACGGTTAAAGAAGAAAAGTTGTAAACAAATAAGTATACAGAACGAATGTTTGGTTAGAATTAAAATAGGACGAAGAACTAATCCATTACTGTAAAGAAGAGAAAATTTAAATAAAAAATCATAATGAATGACTGAATGAGAAAATTAACAGTTCACGGAACAAGAGTTGTGAAAGGATTATTAGAGAAAATTGACAAGATAGAATCAAAATAGGTGAATAAGTTTGTTGAAGAAGAATTGTGAAGAGATGAAACAACTCTCAGAGAAAACACTGTCCTATAAAAATTTCAGGTGTAGAACGAGTAAAACAATTGTATCAAAATATATAACTGAAAAGTGGAGGACGATTAAAGAAGAAAAGTTGTAAACAAATAAGTATACAAAACGAATGTTTGGTTAGAATTAAAATAGGACGAAGAACTAATCCATTACTGTAAAGCAGAGAAAATTTAAATAAAAAATCACAATGAATGACTGAATGAGAAAATTAACAGTTCACGGAACAAGAGTTGTGAAAGGATTATTAGAGAAAAATGACAAGATAGAATCAAAATAGGTGAATAAGTTTGTTGAAGAAGAATTGTGAAGAGATGAAACAACTCTCAGAGAAAACACTGTCCTATAAAAATTTCAGGTGTAGAACGAGTAAAATAATTATATCAAAATATATAACTGAAGAGTGGAGAACTGTTAAAGAAGAAAAGTTGTAAACAAATAAGTATATAAAACGAATGTTTGGTTAGAATTAAAATAGGACGAAGAACTAATCCATTACTGTAAGGAAGAGAAAATTTAAATAAAAAATCATAATGAATGACTGAATGAGAAAATTAACAGTTCACGGAACCAGAGTTTTGAAAGTATTATTAGGGAAAAATGACAAAATAGAATCAAAATAGGTGAATGAGTTTGTTGAAGAAGAATTGTGAAGAAATGAAAAACTCTCAGAGAAAAAAGTGTCCTATAAAAATTTCAGGTGTAGAACGAGTAAAATAATTATATCAAAATATATAACTGAAGAGTGGAGGACGATTAAAGAAGAAAAGTTGTAAACAAATAAGTATACAAATCGAATGTTTGGTTAGAATTAAAGAAGGACGAGGAACTAATCTATTACTGTAAAGCAGAGAAAATTTAAATAAGAAATTATAATGAATGACTGAATGAGAAAATTAACAGTTCACGGATCAAAAGTTTTGAAAGGATTATAAGGGAAAAATGACAAGATGGAATCAAAATAGGTGAATAAATTTATTGAAGAAGAATTGTGAAGAAATGAAAAGATTCTCAGAGAAAACACTGTCCTATAAAAATTTCAGGTGTAGAACGAGTAAAATAATTGTATCAAAATATATAACTAAACAGTGGAGGACGGTTGAAGAAGAAAAGTTGTAAACAAATAAGTATACAAAACGAATGTTTGGTTAGAACTAAAATAGGACGAAGAACTAATCCATTACTGTAAAGAAGAGGAAATTTAAATAAGAAATCATAATGAATGACTGAATGAGAAAATTAACAGTTCAAGGAACAAGAGTTTTGAAAGGATTATTAGGGAAAAATGACAAGATAGAATCAAAATAGGTGAATAAGTTTGTTAAAGAAGAATTGTGAAAAAATTAAAAAAAAATCTCAGAGAAAACACTGTCCTATAAAAATTTCAGGTGGAGAACGAGTAAAATAATTGTATCAAAATATATAACTAAAGAGTGGAGGACGGTTAAAGAAGAAAAGTTGTAAACAAATAAGTATACAAAACGAATGTTTGGTTAGAATTAAAATAGGACGAAGAACTAATCCATTACTGTAAAGCAGAGAAAATTTAAATAAAAAATCACAATGAATGACTGAATGAGAAAATTAACAGTTCACGGAACAAGAGTTTTGAAAGTATTATTAGGAAAAAATGACAAGATAGAATCAAAATAGGTGAATAAGTTTGTTAAAGAAGAATTGTGAAAACATTTAAAAAAATTCTCAGAGAAAACACTGTCCTATAAAAATTTCAGGTGTAGAACAAGTAAAATAATTGTATCAAAATATATAACTAAAGAGTGGAGGACGGTTAAAGAAGAAAAGTTGTAAACAAATAAGTATACAAAACGAATGTTTGGTTAGAATTAAAAAAGGACGAAGAACTAATCTATTACTGTAGAGCAGAGAAAATTTAAATAAAAAATCATAATAAATAACTAAATGAGAAAATCAGCAGGTTATGGAATAAAGATTGCAAAAAGTTGAAAGCATAAGGAAGCAATTGAGATGTTACTGAAGAAAGTCGTCTTAAAATTGTGGATAGAAGAAAGTTGATAATAGAGAATCATAAAAGATGACTGCAGGAACAAAAGCTTTTAAAGAATAATTATGAGGAAATAAATACAGGACAAAACTTGGTTAAACTTGATGAAATAGCACATTATACGATGAAAATTTAAGGTATAGTGCGAATGAGGAGATAATATCAAAATGGATAACTGAAGAATAAAGTAAAGTTAAGGCGGAGAGATTGTGAATAAATAAAAATACAAGATAAAAGTTTTCGGATCGAATTGAAATATGACGAAGAAATAGTCTATTATCATATAGCAAGTGTACAAACAGAAAAGATTAGAACCGAAAATCGCAAGAAATAAAAAGAATCAACAGTTTATGGAACTAAAATTGTGAAAAGTTGAAAGCATAATTAAAAGTGTAAGTTTAAAAAACTAAAATTGAAATTATATATAGAATAAGATGGCTGTGGGAACAAAATTCTTAAAAGAAGGATTTTGAAGAAACGAATATAAGAAGAAAATGGTTAAACTAAAGGACAGAGTAAAAGTATTAAACTATTAAAGAGAAACTTAGACGGAATGAAGGGAGATAATCAAAATAGCCCAATATATTTTTAAAAGAAGAATTGTGCAGAAATAAAAAAAATGTAAAAAATTCAAATAACCTTATTAAGGAAAGACACAGAAAAGACACTGCCCGATAAAAACTTTAGTTATGGAACATATAAAGAGAAAATATTAAAATAAATAACATAAGAGTAATGCTAGATTAAGGAGGAAAAGTTGTACATGAATAGGAATGCAAGAAAGTTTGGATAGAATTAAAGTACGGCAAAGAAACAATCATTTACCATATAGCAAATATACAAACAGAATATATTTAAAGGAAAAATGACAATAAATGACTAAACGAAGAAATCAGCAGTTAAGTAACAAAAATTGTAAAAAAAATAAAGATATAAAAACAATTGAGAAGGTACTAAAGAACGTTAGATTTAAGTTGTAGATAGAGGAATTTGATGATAACGAAAGTTTTGCAAAAATAATTGTGAAGAAAAATGATTCTCTTTCTTGTCATTTCTAATGTGAAATTGTAGAAAAGTAGAATGCAAGTTCTGTGCAAAGCAGCAGTTCAAACACATTCGTGAACGCAAAATGGGCTACCTGTCGGGTGGGTTGTGCACCAGGGCGCACTGGTCGCTAACAGAAGCGGATACTTCCGGATCAGCCACTGATGTGGGACCTCCGGAACCGGGACTTCTCCTCATTCCCTGTTGAACTTCCACTACGAAAACGCCGTCTCTAGCTCCCGGCGAGTATTTCATTGTAGTTTCTCGACTATCCTCTTCGATGTCCTGGAACACGGGATAAAATGAGTCCAGATTCGATTAACGAGACATCATATACTGATCGTACGTTTCTTTCTTCCGTTTCGACAATTAAATGATTGTTTTTTAATGTCATGGTGATTATGCTACCGTTGGTGCTAGAATGGTTGTTGCTCCTTATTTGGCTGACACCTGTACCATCGCATACTTCCACTTCGTCAGTATTGATGGCCAGATGGGTATCGCCACATTTCTGCAACACAGTAATAGGTATGATTAACGAAAAGGATGGTTTCGAGTAAAATGCCGCGGGATCTGGACATCACCAGATACAGTTACAGGGCAGTGTCCGGAAATGTTTCCAATTAAAGTAATAAGAACAAAATATTATTAACGTATACGGGGTGTCTCAGAAATCGTACACTAATTCCACTATCAATAAGTTAACTTAAAATATATCGGTTCGTAACTGTAGGTAAAATTTAATTAAATTTAAAAAAAATCAGTTAATCGAAAAACTTTAAACATCTTCTCTATTCACTATACTTCTATTAATAAACATGAAAAATCGCTTTCCATAATTAACAATGCTGACGAAATTTTAAACTTTTCTCCTTTTACCTCTAAACTTTGAATCTTTTAACAACTTTAATTTAGAAGTCTCATATTTAAAAAAAAATTGAATTATAAATTTAAAAAAAAAATTGAACAAATATTTTCAGTGTCCTATAAATATTGTTTTATTAACCTTATTTATTTCTGACGTATGAGTTTCTCCCTTCCTCTCTCTTCTCTAAATTAAAGATAAACTTTAAATATTCTCCTATTTTTTCTTATAGATTTTTAAATTTAATGAAATCTTCTATTTGAAACCTCTCAAAAATTTTAATTGAAGTTATAAGTGTTCCTTTTTACTTAAAAATCGATTTCGATTTGATAAAATTTTTAATATAATGGCCCTTAAAATTTGCACTTAAATTGACTATGAAATGTCATTACTATTTTATTTATTTATTTCGAAAAAAGTTTACACTATGGATTTAAAAATCTTAAGGACATTAATTAAATATCCGTAGGATACGTTTTTTAGAAGAAAATTACAAAAACCTTTTATGTCCAACTCTATTTAACTTATCTATTTTGTAATCATATTTCTATTTCTTTTTTAGAAACATTTTTCTCTTCTAATAAATATTTTTCTATTAATCTTTTTCATTTTGTAAATTTGCATTTAGTATTTGAAGTTATTTATAATGATAATATTTTTTGAGACGTTTCAATTTTCAGTCCTTAGAATCAAAAGAAAAAATTCTTTTTTGTAAAAATTTTTAGTTATTAAAATTTTAATAAACAGTTGTAGGGCTAATAAATGTCGTCTTATTTTTATCCACCGATCTATTTTTAGAATATTTATTACCTTTTTCACTTTTAAGAATTAAAAATACTTACTTTCGAAAGTTTTTACTTTTGTAAGTATTTTTAATTTAATTAAGTTTTCAAAACTTGTATTTTTGGTAATCTTTAGTAGTAATGTATTTTCTAGTTCATTAAAAATTTCTTCAATTTTATGTTTTTAGTTTAAAAAATGCACTGAAAATTAATCAAATTTTTGAGCTTGTTTATTAAAAGAAATTCGAACAAATTCTGAGTCCATTCCATTAACTTCATTTAGTTTTAAAATATATCACTAACGAACTTGTATAAATAAAAATAATTTTGTAATTTTTCGAAGGATTTTCTCTTCTCTTTACTTATATGAATATATATATGAATGCCTTTAGAAGTTACGTCTGAAGTTACGTTTTTGTTAGAAATCTTTAAATTTTTCTCTGTTGTCTTAAATATTTCTTCATTTCTAAGCACTTGGTTAAAAAATTCTAAAAAGCAAATAAATTTGGTTACTTTAAAATTTTTATCAACTCATTCCATTAATCCCATCTATTTTTATTTCCAACATTAAAAATAATTTTTGTAAGGATCATCTTAATAGATGTAAATATTCATTGGGTTTAATGAAGTTTTTAAGTTTAAAGTTTCCAAAACTTATATTTGAAGTTAGATTGACTCATATTTAATATTTTATTTATTTGCTTAAAATTATTTTTGATTTTGGGCTTTTGGTTTGAGAAAAATATTTAAATACTAAAAAAAAATCTACGATTCGTTCATTCTAATTTTAATTAGTTATGTTCATTTGAACAATTTTTTAAATCTGTGTGAAAATACTCTTCCCTCCTCAGGACTAAAGATAATCTTGAAATTTCTGTTACGTCTTTCTTTAATTATTCTAAAGGTACCTGAAGTTATCTTTAATGTTAATTCAATCTTCTTCAAAATTTCTTCGTTTTTAAGTCATCGAAAAAGAACGCAAATTAATTAAAGTTTTTGGGAACCCTACTTTTTCTAAAAAATTTAAAAATATTTTTTTTTATTTAGTTTTTAACCAGTCTTATCTATTTTTTATATATAAATAAGAATTCGGAAAATCTTGGAAATAAATCAAAGAAAACTATTACTAAGAAAATAAAAAATTATACTAGCAGAACTGACGAAATGAGTAAAATCATAAGAATTATGATTGAAAGAACATTGGAGAGAGCCGATGCATCAAAACGAAGAACGTTCTGGAGCGTTCTTGCAGGTGCAACCGATTCTGCAACGTCTCATACTCTTTCATTATCCAAAGCTTATTTTATTTCTTTACTCATATTAAGTAGAGAATTCGGATATTAAGTAACTGTTACTATTAGTTAAGATATGACCGTAAAATTACTGGAAGTAGTTCTGCAAAGTGAAACCGGAAAGATTACTCTTATTTGTCAAAGATAAAGAACCATCAGTATACGTGAAACGCAAGAAAGAAATCTAGCTGATGCTTCCATTTTCAAAAATCTCTTGGCTTTCTTTCCTTCTAGTCTTCTAATTTCCTATTCTGGAAAATTTCCCACCGTTCTCGCTAAGACATAGAGAGAACAGATGGCTGGATGTTGTTTTCTCGCTCTTCCTGAGCCGCCGCCAAACACAAAAACAGGATTTCGTTGACCTTAAATACTAGGACACGGCACAATGCGTTCGACTATCAAAATAAAATAACGAACGAAATTAACGAGTAGTGCAAACAGAGTGTCTTAGGCCCCCGACTATCCTTTTCCAACGCGTCGGGTTTGAGTAACCGAAAAAATCGTGGCGGCCGCTGACGTGAAGAAATCGTCGACGAATCCCGAAAAGTGCAATGCATCGAATTGAGGTCACCAAATGCACCAAGGCCATATCATTTGGCTGCATAGTTTAATTTTAATGTTTTAAATGTTCGCGAGACTCTTTCATGCAAGTCTGACCTCACGCAGTCTTATTTCGAAATAGGGGATCCACCACGAAAAGTTTTACCTTCAAAATTTTCACGTTAAAACCAAAAACTTGATTATTTCAGAGATGAGTTGAGATTTTTTTGGAAAATTCTTGAAGAATATTGAACGAAATGGGGCTGAAACTGATTATATTTGGTTCTGGTCTCGCCTGTTTCGATAAACAAGCCGACGTGTAGATGTTCCAGAAGGATTAGAACATAAATAAATTTTTTTGTTATTCAAACTGCAAGCGCATTGTTTTCGGTTCTTTCTCGCGTCCGTCTGGGTTAAAGAAGACATTAAAATAGTTTCCTAAGGCTGCAATTTTTTTTACTTCTTTCGTGGGGCGATTCACATAAATTTGCAACGATGAAACGCAAAAATTTATTTATTGCAAATTAACTCGTGGTGAATTGCAATAGAAGGTAAACCACTCAATTAACGCATTAGTATCTTGTAAAGTTTTTACGTCGGTAGAAGCCAATAAGAGTCTAACACAGAGGTTCCAGAACGTAGAGATCCTCGATATCCAGTCCAAAGATCGTGAAAAAATAAGAAACAATGTATTTGCTGTATTTGATAGGCTCAGCAAAAGGTTGATAGAGAACAAGTTAGTTTAGATCTGGTTTTGGGCTATTCTTTAATCTAATTTGAAAAAAATGCTATTTGAGTAAAAAAACTCAAAATTATAGTCAACTTTTCAGCGAATTAAAGCATAATTAGTAACTTTAATTTTAAGTTGCGTTTTCCAACTTTGGTGTAGTTAAAAACTAGCATAGGAGATTGTGAATATTTTTTGTTAGATGCAATGTAAATTTTTTTTAATTCTTAAGGATGCAGTTTAATCGTCGTTGCTTTCTCTGTCGCACGCATATACCACAATAATGCACTCTGCGGTGTACTCCACTTCAAAACTATAGCAATTTTTTTGAATTTTTTTATTTTTAAAAATTAAGACAAATCAGTTTTCGGTTTAAAATAAATGAAAAATCGATGGGTTAAGTTCGATTTAAAACACAGTCGACTGATTTTTGTTTAATTTATTACCAAAATTTTATCTCCATATTGTTTTTTTCTAAAGGCGTTGCATACAAGAATATTATAAAATCCACCTTAGGTCCGAGATGTCACCATTGTATTTTATGTACAATAAAAAAAATCTAAAGATTCACTATAGTGTTAGAGTGATGTAGAACGCAAATAGACTGAACCGCAACTGTAAACTAATTTGAATATTAACAATAAAAAATTGCAAAAATTACAACAATGTTTCATCTACTCTCTAGTTTTCAAATTATTTCTCAAAGTTTGTAGTTTGCAATACGAAATTTTTCTTATTTAAGGCAAGTAGACCAAAATTTCCAAATTCTTTGTAAAAAGTATTTATGGAGTTTTTATTTAAAATCTCTGGCTCTTTGGATTTAATTGTCCTCAAAATCTAACCGGAAACCCTTAATAACAGAACGTTTTCGACACTTTGATGCCAGCATCTAATTACGCGTAAAGATGGCATGTGTTTAAAAAAATGTTAAACGAAACCTGAGGGCAAAAGAATCAATTTCGCAAATTTTTGCCAATGACCCAAGTGCGTGCAGAGATTCCTTCTAATGACGATCATTTATTGCACAATAATTTTGGCTTTCATTCGGTTGAATCCTTTGCTCTTTGGACGATTTTTACGAAAATTAGAGAAAATTCTCGGAATCCGGCCCGTCAAGTTTAGGCCGAGGTTTACGTTTCGATAAAAAAGAAAAAAAGTTGAGAAACCACTTAAACGAGCCAATATTTGCGTTAACGTCGAAACGAACGAATTATCAAATTCTTATTTATTGGCAATGCTAAGATTGTTGCACCGGGGCCCCGGTGCAAGGCCCCGACCGAATGCAGACGTTCCTTAACAGGGACGGCGTCATCAGACGAAGACACGAAACACTAAGAAGTTGTTCCTCGTCTATATTAAAATTTTAATTGTAGGTTTTTTGTTTGCGTTGTATTTTACTGTATTTATGATTGCATTTTTTTCGACCAATTTCATTATTTAATTTTTTCTTTATTCTCCTTGTTAACATTATAGGGATTATGGGAAAAAGATATCGATAAAGCAACTAAACTGGAGCTGGAGTAACATATTGTTCTATTATTTAATACAACACAATAAGTTTGAAGGCGGAATTGAAGATATGACCTCAAATAAACGTCTGTATAATTCTTTAAAATAACTTGGTACAAGAAATTTAAAAGAATTTTGAGATCCGGTCTTTTTAGCAAATTTAAAGGTACATAGAAGAAGAGGAGGGCTATTGGCCAATCTTCAAAACAAAAATTTTTAATTTTTTTACAAATCTATCGGTCGAAGACTATAGAAGAAAATATAACTTGCAAAATAATCTATTTTAGTAAGTTTATTCACAGCCCAAAGAATCAATAAAAGTAATCTGGCTAGGAGCTCTCAATGTCAAAATTTTCTAGAAGAAGAGAAGTGCTACTTAAAAATTTGGAATAGAAATATCTACAATCATTTTATATTTACTGTAGATCTGCCCATTAAAAATAAAAAATTAAATTGTAATGTGGCAGAATGGCCTGCAATGGATCTAACATTTAACGCAAGAAAATAAAGAAATTTGAGGGATATAAGAAATGAATAAAAAATATTTTAGAAACTTTAAAGAAAATAATTGTGCAAAAATTCTAAAAATACCTAGGTCCAAGAGTCCTAATGATGATCTGGTATTATTTAATAATAAAAATTATATAAGATTGAAAGCGAAATCGAAGATGTCACTGCAGTTTAATGTGTATATAGTTAATAAGCATCTCTTCAAGATAACTTGGATTAAGAAACTTTAAAGATCTAGCTTTCTTGGCAAATCTAAAATTACAAAGAAGAAGAAGAAGAGGACCTCTGGCAGATATACCTAATAAAACGTTATTTTTCTACATTTACTCAAAATCTATCGATCTAAAGAAGAAAATGTATCTTTACAGAATAATCTATTTTAGTAAATTGATTCAATAACAGTAATAAGTTTTAGGAAACCTGGTTAGGAACTTTGCCTGCTAGTTCTTCCCAATATCAAAATTTACTAGTAGAAGAGAAGCGCAATTAGACAATCTCGAATGGGAAAATCTTCAATTATTCTATATGTATCTACTGTAAATCTGGTCATCAAAAGTAAAAATGAGAAAGCGGTAGAATGAGGTATTTAACCGGAAAAAAAAATCACGAAATTTGAGCGATAAAAGAACTAAATAGAAATAATTTAAAGAAATTGAAGATATAGTTTGAAGGAAATAAATGTATAAAAATTGTAAAAGTATCGCGGACAAGAATCTTAAAAGGAATTTTAAAGTGTAGGCTTTCCGATCAATTATAAAATCAGGGAAAAGCTTCAGGTCAACCTATAAGGTGTAAAGGTAGCATAATAGCAGAAAATCCGTAAGTTTGAAAATTAAAAGAACAAGTTAACACAGAAAATGGATGTACGAAGCTTTTGAAAATGACGGGGAGCCAAAATCTTTAACGTGGCTTCCGACATAATTTTAATTCTTTCTTTCAATTCCAAAATGGGAAGTATTTTATTCAGGTTATGGTTTCTAGCCATTTTACGTCTACGGGTTTAAAAACGTTTTAGAAAAAACTAATTTGATTATATATAAAAAATTGAAAAACGAAACAACAAAAGGTCTCAAAAAATGATGCAGGTAGCCCCGATATAAGAATTGCATTTGCAATTCTTGCAATAGAAGAGACTTAAGAGATGTCGCCGCCACTGACCGGCACTGCACTCGTCCAAATAAAAAAACTCTTTGTGTATGCGATTAGGACCAGATTGCATTTTTCTATTTCCGTCCTTGTTTCGAGCGGTTTGACTTTGGGAAAGTCAATTGGTTGCAACACGGCCCCCTTTTCTGTCTTCGTCCGCCCCTGGAAGTGCATCGGTCGAAAGACAGAGACGGCCACAACGGCGGACGTCACGTTGCAAAACTGCATATCGAGTGGTTATTAAACCCGTGTTTTGAACATTATATTGCTATCTATGCAATAATAGTGACTAGACGAAAACAGTCAAATATATTTTTAGCGCGCCAAGTCAAGGACAGGGACGGACCCAGGATGTTTGACCCCCATCGACCGGCCCGACGCGTCTATGACTAATATGTTTGCATTTCGGTGCAGTCATCAAGCAGGCCAAGTAGCGCGACGCGGCATCTTGTTGATGCACCTTTTTTATGACTTTTCGACGAACCAAATTATGACATCGGAATAAATTTGCCACAAAAAATCGCACACTTTACGGGTTTTCGGGGAACTTTTCCCGGTTTTATTAGCGGGAGCGCGGATTAGATGCAATCGCGGGGGTTATGGGAACGGCCAGAGTTCAACAAGTTACAATCGTAAAATGGGGACACCTCCATGTCCGAATTTGTGCAACCGGAATCAAGGCGGGTTATACCGAAAACACCTTTTTCGGGCATTCGACGAAAATGCAAAAAGGAATTCCCAGAAAGCGCCTGTTTTGAGAAGGTTCTAAAATTTAGGGGGCTTTATTTCAAATTATTTAGATACGTGACAGCCATATTGCCAAAGAATAAGGATTTAGAAATTACCAACATAAAGATTTGGCGGAACAATCAGACATTACTTGGATTATCATTCTGGCATTTATAGTTTCACTTATAGGTTATGACGTCAGAAATTTCTAACGTAGTGCTTTTTCTTCCATCTCTTGCAATGGGCAATGCCCATTGCAAGAGATTGGGAACTGATCTGATGCCCATTGGGCATCAGATCAATTCCCAATTCACTGACTTAGTGCTCTTGTTGACACAATCAAACTTTTTTTAAATTCAAATAAACACTTTTTCTTTTTTGTTTCAGTTACATATTTTCCATTGTTACCTGGGTTTGTAAATTGGTCGTATATTTTTTTTTCAAAAAAAAACAAGCTTTAATTATAAAATAGCAGGTGACAGAAATAAAAGCAAAGAGCGTAGAAGAAAACACTAGAATTCCCAAAACTCCTTTTTCGTACTTATAGTTTAGCCATTTAGAACAAATGACCAATTTTGAAAATGGAATTTGTTGTATTATGGTTGAAAAAGATCTCGACCGCCAACTTTATGTTTTTTAAATTTAATAAAGTGGATTCATCGAAAAAATTGGGCTGGGTCCGGTTCTGGCGCTGCATTTCGGCAAGAGGCCGATGCATCGTCGATGCAGGTCTTTGCCCGGCCATTCACTCCCGAATTCTGCGAGTCGAAGGCCCTTGCGGCGGCCTACCGCCGTCCTGCTTGCATCCTGCCCGTCGTCTTGCGAGGGCGACAGGGACGGAAACCAGCCGGAAACATGGTCCAGCAAAAACCAACCGCTTTTTACGCGAACAAACGACACGATCCGTCTTCATATTCCCATCGAACGCCGCTCCCCAAATAGAAATTGCATAAGCACCGCCGCACGTGACGTGACCACGACCAATTAACCTATCCACAATTTGGGGGCTCTCCTGGAAACAGCCGAAAATACATGCGATAACGCAACAACGAAAAAATCTACACCTTGACCTACACGGTGGTGTATGAGGTCAGAAGCAACTAGTGGGGACTAGCTAAAATCAGAAATTTTGCAGAAATTGATATCTACAGGGGTTACTGACTAATGGCGTTCAATGAGAAGAAATGATTACTCGAAAATATGGGGCAGTTTAATTTGAAAATAGTGACTAGTGACTAAAACTAGTTTTAACTGGTTGAAACTAGAAATAGCTACTTTTAAAAATCACAAAATGTTGATATGGCAGTTCAAAATGGTGACAACTAGTTTCGGTCAGATGAAATCAGAAATTTTGCAGAAATTGATATCTACAGGGGTTACTGACTAATGGCGTTCAATGAGAAGAAATGATTACTCGAAAATATGGGGCAGTTTAATTTGAAAATAGTGACTAGTGACTAAAACTAGTTTTAACTGGTTGAAACTAGAAATAGCTACTTTTAAAAATTACAAAATGTTGATATGGCAGTTCAAAATGGTGACAACTAGTTTCGGTCAGATGAAACCAGAAATTTACTGAAAATTGCTATTTTTAAATAAGTGACTGGTGATAAGTAAAAGTCAAAGAAACGTGATCTACAAGAGAAATCACAAAAAAAATTTTGGTAGAATTTAAATTCGAAGACGCCGATAATAAGTTTTAACTAGTTAAAATTAGAATGTAACTGAAAGTAACAAATTGTAACTGTTTATTAAAATCAAATTTTCTAAAAGTACGTCAACCTATATGTAGAAAGAGTAGAAGGTAAAGATCTAATCACTAAAATAAAGGTAAAGAACTAAGCACAAAGAGCACTACTCAAATCGATAAAATTAGTTTCAACTAGTTAAAACCAAGATTATAGTAAAGAAATTAGAACCACCAACTTAGCAAAACTTTTTTTTTATTGAGCTGTTCATGCTTTTACGTCCCTGCTTAATTTGAAAATGGTAACTAGTTTCAACTAGTTAAAATTAGAAATTAAACAGAAGTTTAAAGCCTGGGAATCAGTGACTTAAAATCAGTGGAAACTGTTTAAACTAGTTAAAACTAGAAATTGCGACTTTTAAAATTCTGACTGATTTGAAAAAATATGCACCCAACGGAAAAATTACAAAATGAAAATATGCCAGTCAAAACGATGACAACTACTTTTAACTAGATGAAAGTAGAAATATAGTGAAAACTGACTGACGATAATTAAAAGTTGAAGAAACATGACCCAGTAAGAAAATTTTTAAATATATCTGCTAGCATTTAAATTTGAAAACGCCGGAAATTAGTTTTAACTAGTTAAAATTTGGAAGTAACTAGAAATAACGAATTGAAAATGACTAGAATCAAGTATTCTAAAAATACGCCGACAAATACAGAAGAATTTGAAACTAATTTCAACTAGTTAAAACTAAAACTTTAGAACAAATTATTTTTTGTATAAAACTGACTAACTATGATTAAATTGATAAAGGACTAACTAGCACAAAGACCACTACTCAGATGAGTAGAACTAGTTCAAGTAGTTAAAACCAAAAATATTCTATAAAAATTGGTAACATAAGTTCATCAGCAAAAAAGAACAAATATGTGTGCTGTTGTATGTTTGAAAACTAGTGATAACTAGTTTCAGTCAGTGAAAACTAGATATAAAGTAGACTTGAAAACAATAGACATTACAAAACATTTTTTATTGAAGAGTTAGTTATATACTTTATTTATATATAATTGTAAAAAAGTGGGGCTCATTCCCCGCTTGTTCATGTCATTCAAAATGCGTGCGCCTTTATTGTGACGGTAGGTGTCGAAATTGTATGCAAATAATTTTTTTGCTTTCTCCATGTTTGTTTAATTTTTTGTTTTTGTTGTTGCAAATACTTTGTTCATGTTGAAAAGCAGTCGAACGTCGGCCACATGCAAATTTTAGTTGATTGCGATAATTCGGTGTTGGAATTGCAAAAATGCGTTTTTAACGAGCAATTGATTAGGGATGGTCGGCGCCTTTTTGCCTCCGAGTGGTACGTTCATGATGGCTCTCGGCCATCGATAATGCAGTTTTGAAAGAGTCGGAGATTTCAGCACTTGTGCCGTTGGACATTGCCCTTTCTTTTATTGCCGAGTCAGAAAGTTAATGCTCTTCGCTTCAACGCCCAGGGGACAAGGACGTAAAAACTCTGTCTGGCTCGAGTCTAGGTCTAGGCTACTATAATTACTACGTAACGGTTTTATTATTTAGTTACAACCAGACAGACAACAACAAACTTTTTAAACATTTCCAACGATTTCGTTAATAATTAGTAAAACAATTGCGACATAACTTTTCGTTTTTAATTGCAAATTTTTTTAATTATTCGCAATTATTAAATTTTAAAAAAGTTTCCAAATAAATTGTTTCCGTCATTATGCTACTAATTGAGGTATAAAACAAAATCAAATGGTCCTCGTCTGTCTCGTTTTATAATTTGCCCCTGAAGGCTTATGTAACGAGGGGTCGGGCAGGGCTGTAACATCAAAAATTTTGTGCCGCACCTTTTTAATTTTACGATTAAAACTTACAACAATAATAAAATTAGCAAAGTTCTAAGGTGTTATTATTCGTCGACTTGATATTATTCGAGTTAATTAAGAAGTTCATTGCTTTCATAATTAATTTACAAGTCTGCAATGTCGTCTGAGAATTGTTGATGTTTAAACAATTTAATTGAAAATTAATCAACAGTGCTAAAGGTGGTGGTTAAAAAATTGTTATTGAAGGAACATCAAGTAATTTTTTTTCTGTTAATTTTACATTCATAAAATCGCGTTTCTTAAACTTATATGAAAGTTCGATCCAGAGGACAGGCAACCAAATATACACGCGGGCGCTTCAAGTGTTTCCTATAAAGTAGAAATTTTTGTTGGCCAACAGTTGCTCGTAAAAAGTAATGATAACAACATTTAGGCTGGGACCTACTAGGAGTAAAGGTTATACTCAGAAATTTGACATAAATTGGCGTAATTATTAACCAAATTTGAATTTAAACATTACTTCTATCAATTTTTTTTCACTAAAATGTATAGCTTTATGCCTTAACACTTGAAAATTATAAATAATAATTACTTTGTGTAAGTAGTCATTATTGACTTTCATCTTGCATTAAAAATTCCACACTTTCCTCATTTTTAAAATATCACCGACACAAGTTACATAATAAATGGTGTAAAAGTAGCTCAATGAGGTTTAACAATTATTTTAAATAAAAAAGGAGAAGGCAAAAATTTTAAAAATGTAAACAAAGTAAGAACTGGAAAAGGGAATAAAAATTGTTTTAGAACACTTAATAACAATGAATAATTGATAACTAAAATTAATAAAGATAAATTACTGTAAAACTCATAGAGCACTATTACGATGCAGAATAAAGAGTGAAGTCAAGAGAGGAGTTGATTTACAAATTTTTAAATTAAATTTTTAGTATTATTTATCTTAAAACAGTGCAATTGTAAGTAAAGCGAGAAATTTGGAAGAGCAAAAGCTAAAATTACACAGTAATTATGAATAAGTTTCTAAAGCAAACAGTACAATAAAGAATTGATGAATAGGAAATATTAGAACAATGGCGTAATGATTAAGCATAAATTAATAAAATAGAAAAAGATATAAATTAGCAGAAAAGGAATATATGTATAAGAATATTTTTAAAAGCAAGGAATAAAGAAAAATGGTTCTAATACTGATTTAGATGAGGGAAACATTCTGTCTTGAAATCAGGAAAATGTGAAAAAGTACGTTGAAAAAAAGAAAATTGGGAAATTGGAAGATATGAAAGGAAATAGTCAATACAACGTAGATGAGGCAAAGAAATATAAAATGCTAAAAAGTAAAAGGACCAGTTCTTGTAAGCGGTTGGTGAGGAGGACTTGAGGAAATAAGGCAAACCCAATGACAAAGGTAATTTAAAAAGAATTAAAGAATATAAAAGTAAAAACAGAAATGTGACCCAAAAATTATTAATAAAAACATTAGAAAGTTCATGTAATGATTAAATAAAAATTAATCAAATATAAACCACACCAACTGGTAATCTGTAAAATAGACAGAAAAAGCATACAGATATAAAAATGTTTTAAAAACAAAATAAGCACATAAGAACAGTTCTAAGGCTGATTCAGGTGAGCGAATAACGGATTATTAGTGGAAAATAAATGGCTATCAAAACCAGAAAAATTTGAGGAAGAACGATCGGAGAATGAAGCACATGAAAGGAAATAGTCAATATAATGAAGATTCAGAAATAATCAATCTAAGATGCGAACAGGATGGATGAAAATAAACTAATAAAAAGATTATAATATAAATGCAAATGTAATAATAGATAAAAAATAGACAATAAACAACAACAGACAAAAATTCAGAATAATATAAAGAGACTGGTCCGTGAAGAGAATTTGAAAAAAAGAGTCAAAGGTTAATGTGAAATGCTACAATATGAAAAAAATAAGATTGAAGCAGAAATATGCACAGAAAATTCTTAAACAAGAAAATATGAAGTGAGGCGTTGAAAAAAATCCTCTAGAAAGAAAGATAATGAAACGTAAAAAATGAAAGAGTAGATCTATAAATGAGGATGATGACCAATAATTAGGATTTTATTATACAACAGAGGTAACGTTTGTGTGAAAGAGGAACATAGAAATTACATAAATGTAAAAATGTGATAATTAAGAACAAACTCGTTAGAAATATTTTTAATCAATATGAGGGGGAAGTAAAGATTATAAGAGATACAATTATTGAAGAACAACTACCAATGTAGTTAAGTACATAAAGTACAAAAGAAAAGACTAATATAAATTAAAAATCGAATCGATTAAAAGAATCTTTAATTTTTTTTGTTGGATGAGTTTGCAATATTAGTTCAAGTAATTTTCTTTTAAAAACTTTCTGAATTATTTATTTTGATCGAATATTTGATTCTCAAGCAAAGTCTGAGAAATCTACTACTGAATAACTATAGTCTTGGTCCAACTCTTTTACAAATATGCACTTTCAAAAAATCAGAAAAAATTTTTCTAAAGAAGGATAATCTGAATCTGATGAAAACGCGCTGCGAGGATGTCCTAGAGAGAAATTAAGCTTTGTTGGTATTATTAGTTTGATCTTTGTGAGATACATCACGTTTCTTCAGGTTAAAGGAAGGTAATTATAAATAACTTTTAAAACGTTTGGGTATTGATAATGAAATCAAGAAAGAATATAAGTTTAATGCACTATATTTGAAGAAAAAAATATTTTGGCTATTAAATAGTTATCAAACGTGATTCTAGAGACTCCAAAGATTCTATTATAGATTGCAAAAATTATGATTTTAAAATTTAATTACAGACTAAATACTAAATTTTCTATGTCTCACACATTTGCAAAATTGAAAAATGAAGTCCTAAAGTATTAAAAATGTATCCTTCCGTTTGAAATAAACGTAATGTCCTCGAGAAAACAAAATTTTATCTGAATATTTTTTATCCAAAAGAGCACAAACAATTTTTAGCAAACTAGTTTCGTTAATATAAGTCTGGGTCAGAAATAATCGTTAAAAACCTTTAATTTCGGACAAATTTCTTTCTCTCTTACCAAGTAACGTTAAGCATATTGAAGGCATTTTAAAATCGGTTAAAATATTTTTAAATTCATTAATTTGTCTTCGAAGTACCTTATCGCTGTTGAAGAGATGAGAATGCAGGGGTCTCGAGAGCGACTCCAACGTGCCTCTCCTTTGCGAAATCCCATCATACTTAGAATTATCCTTTTGTTTCTTGTATTTGGTCCAAAGTACTCTAAAACCAAAAAATAACCATTAATTTTTCCATCATTCATCGTAACGTGATAAATTAAGTAATTCCTGTTGAAATTCTCAAACGTAATCGATCCATTCGCCGTCAAAAAGTGAAAAATTATGCAGATTGGATTTTGTTGTGTGTGGTGCGTTTTGTGAAAAGGATCAGCTGTTGGCGGCGAAGAATATGAATAATGCATACCAACCTTATTCCGAATGCTGTGAGCAACGAAATAACTAATGGGATTAATGTGGCAAAACAAGCCAGGAACAACGTTTGTAGATCGTTGAGGCCTGGAAAGAAAAATGAGAAAATAGTTAACAATTGTGTACATACAAGAGTTGATGAAAATAACGGTCTGCATTACGGACAGGAACGGATAATCAAAAATCAAGAACGTGCCAGTAGCACGAAGACATTCTGGAATTTTATTAGATGCTCGGAAATTCTCCTTTAAAACCTTTGACCATTGATAGTTGAAATGGTTTACTGTGCTTGTTTAAGATGTAACTTAAAATTAAGAAGTTTATCCTTACAAATTCTCCCGGCGCCTCCGCCAATTTGCGTCGCAAGAGATGCGGTTTTATATTTAATTAATTGTCTAATTTTGTTTTTGCTATAAAGGGGTTTCTATATACAGAGCATTCCAATTAATTTTAAAGTTTTAAGGCATCGCAATTAAGTTTTAATAATAAAAAAAACAACAAGAACGCGTAGTTAAGAATAGAATTCAAAGGAATTTTTTTTTTCAAAAGTACGTTAAAACAGATTACTCTAATGTATAAAAAGTGAAAGGCTAGTCAAGGTGAACTCTTCGAATAAAAATAAAGTCTTGATACAAAAAGAAGCAAAATATTAGAAATGACATAACTTGCTTGCTTGATTCTGGACCTCAGTTTCAGAGAACCCATATTATGACAGAGGTCTTGAAATGATAATCGAAAGATCAAAATTATATCAATTAAATTAGATAAGATTCAGAAATTGGAATAAAATGGTCTGCTAAAATAAAGTAAAATACAAATTTCCAAATTATATACCATGAAAATGTTTGCAGGTTAATATATAATTCTTTGTTAAATAAAAATTGTTATTTTAACAGAAAATTGAAAGTTTTGCCAGTCGCAACTTGTCCAAAAATAATAAATTAGGTAATACGAAAGAGGAAACGGTGAATCTTCCAGTAAAATCCCTAGATTTGAGAAAAACTTTAAAGCAACTAACATAAAAGGACGATAATCATCGATTTGCATACATCCGCTTCTAGTTTTTTTCCTCTAGAAATTTCTTACAATTCCGCGTAATAGTTGAGACTTTTCTAAGGATTTGGGTCACTCTGGAGAATCGTCTCTCCATTTGGTGAGCACGATAAAATTCAATTTGTTCGGGAAAGCGGGATGGAAAAGTTGTGTTGTTTACCGAAGCAACGTAACAATGATTTAGTCCTTACCTGGTTCAGCTTCATCTTCTATGTAATATCCTGTACCGTTGTAGATCACCGCTTTAATTGACTTCTGCGTTTGATTATTCAAAGAAGTTGCAGTCGGTTCTGAAATTATTTTGCTAGCCTCCTCCCACGGGTCCGAAGGATTCGTCGAGGCCAACGTCGTAGACATGCTCACGGCTCCGTCTTTAATCTTTTATGTCTCTTCATGAATACGAAATTTCCCGGTGATTCCCCTGGAATCGACGGTTTAGTTAACAGAACATCAATCAATAAAAAACATTAAATTGAATTAGTAAGTGATACAGTAAACGAGGAGCAAATACTAAATTATTTATAAGCAGAAAGATTCTATCTTAATTACGAATTTTGGTTTTTATCAAAAAATAACTTTACGCTAAATCGTAGATGTTGACTTGACTATTTTCTGGCGAATATTGGGGAATATAGCAGAAGTTTTGTCCGGTTTTTTTCGATTAGAAGGGAGATTTGTCCGGGGGTCGTGATCGTAGTTTCCGGTTTTAGTTGGGGCATTTCAGTCGAACGAGTATTTATTGGGGTGGCTGGATAATTTACGAGTATTCGGACAAGAAAAGGGCTTGCCTTAGAAAGGATAGCAGATTTTATATGGTAAACTTTTAATTGTAGTTTAATCGGTCAGTGGTAACTGAGGACAGGAGGGCGTAGGATGAAGAGAGGTTAATGCGAGAAAAATTCGGGTTGATGATTCTGGGGTAATCGACCCTTTCTGGTGTAGCTGTTGTAGCAAATTTTACCTACATAGTCAAAAACAAGAGACGTTTAACTAATTGACAGCCTATAACGTAAAAAGTGAAAATTTATTAATTATGAAGTTTTTTGATACATAATTAATTTTTTATATAGGTATCCTCATACTTCTTTAAGATTATAATTTATCAATTTTTCTTAATTTGGAATTATTTTAAATCTGCATTTTCAGATTTTTTTTTATTTACAATACTAAGAAGGGAAGAAAAATATTGCACTGGCATTATTCAGGAATTTTAATTTCTGCATCTGTTGCTTAAATTAATTTACATTTTTTATTTTCTCTATATTTCTATTTTTGTCTGTTTTATTTTACTTGTTATTTTTCTCTTGCAGTGTGATTTTTAATTCTCAGCTTTTCGCGGCAGCTCTTTTATCTCCCATAATTCTCAAAGTTGTGAGCTTTTGCATTTCATCTTTATTCCCTTTCCTCCCTTTTCCACCCACTTTTAAATTTCTACTTCTTTATATTTATATATTCTTTATACTTTTATATATTATATTCTTAATATTTATTTCCCTTCTCATTTATGTATTTGCTGTTCTTCTTTCTTAATCACCTTTTTATATGTCTAAAGTTTTCACTTTAAATTTATTTACCCATTTAATTTTCTGTACATTTTTATTTTTTCTCGGATAGTTAATTTTTCTATTTCTTTATTATGCTATGTAATTGCTGTTTTATTCAAATTTTTATAATAATACTTTATCCTAACCTTTTGGGTCTGAAGAATACAGCAGCACAATTAGACTTTAAATACTAAATTCGAAATAAATGACAATTTGAATTTTTAGTTTTAATCGATAAACAATTGATCTTTTCGATTAACAACACCCGGACTTTGCTTTAATTAAAAGTTCCTTAAAACTGGAATAATATGATCTACTGGTATTAGATAAAAGTTAGAAACTCTTCTAGCTATCAAGGTTTGAAATTTGCAAGCATTTGTATTTTCGTATTTTCCTTCGAAATACTGTACAATCTGTGTTAAAAATCAACAAGCCAAGTCAGAAAACGAGATGAGCAAAACTAAATCGATCAAATAATGTTTCCTTTTTGTTGGGCCAGAGTTATTGCTTTTTATGCAGTCAATCGATAGAAGCATAAATTTTGAGAGTCGAAAATAATAGAAAAGTTGACGCGCCTTTTATAACTTCATCCACCCAAGGAAAAAAGTCTTTGGTTGTATTACGTTTTTTATATTTCTTATCTCAGTTCTTCTACTTAGCTTTCAACTTTAATTTAAATTTAATTTTGAACAATTATCTCAATTTTCAGATTTATTATTTTACTTCCTCAGAGAATCTCCGTTTTATTACTTTCACTTTCTTGGTATGTTATTTAGACATTTCCTTTACTTCTTACCACATTCTTCTTATTGAGAATTTTTTATTTAGATTTCTTCATTTACCTTCAAACATTTATCACTTTCTCAATTAATCTTGTTAACATTTCTCAACTCTTATATTCTTTACATTTTCACCAATTGTTTTCCATTTGCCTTCGTTCCGTTTTGGAATTGCTCATGTTCATCTTTTTAATATCGCTGGCAGTTGGGTTCTGTCGGAGTTCACACGTTCTATTAATTACGTGATATCACAACAGCTAACTCTTGTTGCGTAACACTAACGGCAAATTATATTAACTAAATAGCCCGGACCTCGAGCTGGTTAATGATTATCGACGCAACAAACAGAATGGTAGAGGCGCTGGACGAGAAGCGCTGATATGATGGTAAATATTTATCATTTCTGCAGAAATATCCCGAAATTCAAAAATCAACTCACACGTGTTTATCTACTTTCGAAGAATTACGTAACTATAAACTTTTTAGGAGACGATACAAGAAATAAAGATGCTAATCTCAAACAAATCTGTAATTTGTAGTAACTTGTCGCAATCATCGAGCAGACTGGAATTGTTTTGGAGAACTTAAAATCTGGTGAGTGTTCAAGAGTAATTACATTGTAAACGACATGTCAAATCTCGACGAAACTTCAACAAATGGCTTGATTTTCAACGAAATAATTAAGACAAAAACTCTTCATCACTATTTAATCTTTTCAAACTTGTTCATTCATCACGCTATACGTAACCTGATTGATTACATCGAGACCCTTCCTTATAAAAGATTTTACGTAATCGTATATCAATCACGTAATCGCCACTTGAAGGGAGAACAAAACATCGGTTGCGCCGCCATCGCCATCACCTCCCCCATCCTATCGCACAAAAGGGTCTCTTTTGAGAGTTTTGCGAAAGCGGTATCGGCCATAAAATGGGTTATGTTCGAAGCAGGTCCTGTCCTGCAACGTTGAACGAGACCTGAATGTTAAGGTACAGGAGCAAAGATACACAAAACGTGTAGGTGTGCGCGATTGCTCTCACTCCTTTGGTAGGAGTTGTTTGATGTCGGGAAACAGGAAGTTGTGCAAGTTTGGGTCCTTAATTTCAACGCTTCTAAATTGGGGTTTACGATGCGAAAATGAGATTTTAGTGGCACCATTTTTTAATCTTCCTTCACCTTTTGCTTCCGACCTCACAATCGATTTGCAATTTACTGGGGTAATTAATGGAAATTGGAAATGCTTTATCACACACTAGAAATGATAGAGATAATGACGCAGTTTGAACAAGTTATCTAATAAAACTACACCAGATTCACCCGGCGCCTCCGCCATTTTTGCGATAAACACTACCATTTAAAATAGCCACTTAACTCGACAGCTTAAACCAAGATAAGTGACTCGATAACCACTTAAATTGTAGCTCAAGGGTAATTATTAGTTTTTGAGCAGAAAAACTAGTTTTCTTAATATTTTTTAATATACCAGAAGCTTCACAGTTAGATACTTTTTTTCTTAAATTTATCCTATATTGACTTAAAAACGTAGTATTAAAATTTATAGACATGATGTTAAACAGTGGTGTATTAAACCTATTTTGTACTCCAAGCCCAACGAAATGCGCGCTCTTTGGTAAACATAGTTAAGAATTTAATTTTTAAATGACAAAGCAAGTGAGGCTCTTAATAAAAATTTAAAAAATGCCACAATCATTTTGAGTCAGGGGAGTCGCATTTTGTTTTGTAATACATGAGGCTAATTTTGCTTTTGTACTGGGTTTGGCCATTCAAGCGATGAATTTCCAGTATTTTATAAAAGAACGCAAAATACAAGTTTTTGTAAAATTCAAACATTGATAACATCTACAGTTTTTTAGTCACTTCTAACACAAGAACATCGTTGTAGTCAAAATTCAATAAACCTAAAATAAAAGCCTTGGGATGGTAAATAAAAAACTTATTTTTTAATCTTTGATCAAAGTAAAATTCAAATTGATATAACTTCGAAATTAGCAAACTGAGTTTCATGAGTAAAGTGCTCGATCAGAAAAAATCGATTCTGTCTGGAGTTTAAAATAAATATATATAAGCTAACCAGAAGTATTCTTCAAGTCCTATTTAATCTAAATTCGTAAGTTCTACAAATATCGTACAATTCGTACGGACACAAAATCCAAGATTCAAACTGACGGTATTACGGGAAGGCTGGAATATTGTAGTATAGCCGCCCAAAAATTAAAAACATTTTCTGAAGACAATCAATTTTTAAAACTTTTAATATGAAGCACTGTCTTAGAGTTATAATTGAAATACCGTTGACTTTATGTCACCTTCTTATCAGTTTGACATCATCTGGAAATTCTTCTCTTTACACGCTATTACCTCAGTTGCGGTTGCGCGAATCAAAAAATCTCATTTTAATAAAATATAAAATCTGCATAGCGATAATTGAATAATTATTTAACGAGATATTAATTTATATGTAGAACTATTTTAAAATAAGCCGCTCGCCGCATTTAGCCTCTCATTGCTAGGTTTACCCGTCCCACTTCTATTTCAATTCTCCACAACTCTCATTTCTAAATGCCCTGACTATTGTAAAGAATTTTTTCCGCATGTAATTTGTGTCGCTGATTACGTTTTGGAGATCGATTTTTCAGTAGAGTATTAAGCCAATTTTGCGAGCAAGGCATAAAGAAATTAGCGCTTTTTAGCTTATAAAAAATAAATAGTTAGGAATTAAATGTATAAATGACAAGGCAGTTAAAGAAAATCTTAAAACTTTTACCTTTTTTTTTATTTAAGTTGTTTAGTGGCATAATGATAAATTCACAATTTGCAATGTAATTTTGCTCCGTCAATTAAAGAATCTTTCTATATACGTTTTCAATCTTAAAGGAGCTCGGTTTTATTACAAATTTGCTGAACGTTAGCACAATAGGAGAGACAAATCTCAGAAACTTTCCAAAAAAATTTCTTAATAACTTCTTAATTTTGTACAATTTCCACAGTAATTTTTCCCACAATAACCCATTATTTTATTGTCCATGTTTGCGGAAACATATTTGAAGTTGTTCTAGAAATAATATTTATTTAATAAGAATAGCAAAATCGTACGGTTGCTGACGCTATGAAGAAAAATCCCCCAACATGAGCTCTAAACATTAAATTTTTATCTGCAAACTTGAGTTGAAATAATTCCCTAGTCTAATTTATTTTTTTTTATTTGACCTATGTTTTCATTCCTTGATTCCTTAAAGCAACACACAATCATTCTAACGCTCTTTAGAACATTTTTAGATTTTGCGTCAATATGAAATCTGAACTTGGCTATTAAGCCTTAAGAACTTCAGCTAATTGAAATTAGAGCACTTACCAGGATTCCTTACAGTTCCATCAAAATTATGTCATCCTCTTTTATTGTGTAACTCGAAGTTGACTTTCTGGAAGGTTTAACGTTGGTAATCCTTGAGAGAGGACGACGTGTCATTTATTCGATTAAAAACCTAACGATTATGGCGATTGATAGAATTTATTGGGCTTGTTAAAATTTTGCATTAAAGAAATAAAGTGTCAGTTCCTGCTTGCAATTTATGACGTCAAAGAGACTGAATCATCCCCAAAGTTGTTAATGAAAACAATGGATAGTAATGAGAACGCTGCTAATGTTAGTTTCTCTAATTTCTTTAAAGTGTGACAGGTTATCGCTTATTGGGTTGGTAGTTTACCAGGAAATTCTATTTCAACAAGTCTTGAGCGTCATTTTCAAGGTAGGTTAAAAGTAAGGACTAAGCGTTTCTTGCTTAAACTATTAAATTGAAAAAAATGATAACTGTTAAATATCCAATTTGGGGCAATATTACAGCATATTCCCACCAACTATTTTTACCTGAGACAACTTTGTTGACAGAGGTCGAATTTTATTTTGTCGGCCTCAAACCGTTTATTTTTAATAAATAAAGAAAACTTGGACTTTATTTTCTTAAAACGGCTACTTTGGTCTACCTAGAAAAAAGAAGTATCTTTACATAATTTACCACTGAGAACCACATGAGAATGTGAAATTATAGCAAAAATGACAGTAACTCTATCACATTTCAATTGTGTTGCTTCATTTTCCCAAGTAAGTTATATTCGGCATTTTTTTAAAATAAGATGCAAATTTACAGAATAACTTTACGTCAGGCTGAATAGAAATACTAGTTTTGACATTAAAAAAAATTGTACGTTGCCCCCACGGCCGTTAGAAGTAACATTTTTCACAGATAGAACGATAAGAAATTTATAAAGTACCTTCACAAATAACTGAAGTATATGTAACTACGCGCCTTACATTATAAATGTTTGAGCAGTAGTGCTCATGTTTTAAAAAAAAACTAAGATAGAAATAAAGCGCTTATAATAGCTAAAATATATTGTATAAGTTTGAGATTTGAGTATATCTAAATAGTTACAAGATAATTCCCCAGAAGTCCTGTTTAAAAACGTTTATGAAAATTAGAAATAACAATATAAAAAATTTTTAGTTGTAAATGAAAAGGCATGCCAAGTTCCTTGCAGGACTTTCTCAGCAGAAAAAGTTTGTTAACGAAAAACAACAAGTGGATGTACAAACATAAATAGAATATGTCCTTTAAGGGCGTATGGTACGTTCACCAGCCAAACTAATCCGTTATGGGGGCGCTAGTAGTAACCATCAGAGCATTGTGAGAGAATGTACTCCCCTACCCGGTTGACCTACCACCTCCACTCCAATTTCTACCTGAAGCTAGCTGCCCAACTTGCTTGAAGCCATTCAAATTTATTTATGAGTGAGGCAAGGGTTCCATTTATGAAGTTACTCGCCCTTGTCATCCACAACACATTTCTTGTCGACAAAGTTGTTCGACTTGAGAGCGAGCTACCAACAATCGTTTTTGCGTAAACGAGCACGAAAATATTATGAGAAGTACTCATTATGAAGTTTGTTTCACTTTTAAGAATTGAATATGAAAATAAGATCAAAATTTGGCTGTTACATTTAGAAGTGCCAGATGTAAGAAGCAAGTGTCTAAATTATCAAAACAACACAAATATATTTTTGGTTCCGTCGAAACCACTCTTTGTTAGTTAGACTATTTTTATGGTTGCAATTACCAACATATGAGAAACATCTGTAAACATGTACCTTCCCCGCTTTACTACAAAATACGAGTACGAGATCACTTCCTCTACAATTGTGACGACAACTGCATATTTTTACTTGGCGGGAGAAAATAGAAAGAGTGAGAATGCAAGAAGAGAAAATAATTTGACGGAGTTTTGCTTATACGAACACGACTTTGCCATTATTAATGCAATTTTCGAAATAAAGGAAGAATAAGTAACAAGAAACCAAAGGCTATGTAGTGAAGATAATTTTATTTTAATAGCTGCCGGTTAAATGCACTTAATTAATGATTCTGTTCTATACCAAATTTCAGTAATTTTTTTGAAAAGTAAATAATTAATTATGATGGTGTTACGTATCGGAGGGCAATAAAAAATATGTCACTGCAAAATAGATTGAAGAAGTTTAAATTCCACGAGAAAAATCAACCATTGAATAAATAGGTTCTTAGCGGTGTTTGAAATAAGATTAAATTTTATTATTGTTCTATCTGTTTAAACAATGCATTTTAATTTTTTTGCTTCAACTAAATGTCATAATATTCTATACTCTAACGTTTTATTTTACAAAAAATCTAATAAAAATTGAACCTAGCATACGCCCTTAACAATTGTAACAAATTGTAACAAATTTTATAGAAAATTGTACTTGAGGACCAACTCCAGAATGTATCTAATACAAAAATTAATTTAATTATTGATAAAATACAACTTTTCTTTTGGATTTAAGTTTTATTGACTTTTATTAATATCAGATGTATAATTTCATAATGTCATGCAATTTTCTCTAATGTTCTAATGAAAATATTATTGAAATTAATTATAATTTCTGTGCATCTTATGTCATCGCCTTATATTTTAAATTTCAGGCCAGATTAACCGAATTAAACCGACATTGGTCGAGTGCGTCCGAGTCGCTGCAGTTTTCGTTACAAAAGAAAATTTCAATTAACTTTTTAAAATTTAATCTTTCAGCATCATCCTATATCTTCTTATCCATTGATTGTGCACACAGCCACTAAATTTGTTTGGGTGGTGGTCTTGCCTTATTTGGGGAGTAAACACTTTTAAAACTAGAGTGAATAAGAGCTTTGGTTCTAATAGCTAAAAGTGGCCGCTGCCATATTGTAAAAAAACATGCTCTAATATGGTCTTAAATTAGTCATTTGGCAAACAGTTATCTTTCTTTTTTCTAACTCTAATAGTGTACCCGGGTAGAGCTTAGTTTCATATATTTGACTAATCCTGTATATAGTGAAGTGTATATAGGAATATGTTGTAGATACCTAAACAATAGACTTAAGATTTTGATGGAGTAATTACAAGTCCATTTTACTCTTTAAAAGTATAGACAACGATATCAATAATGTGTATCTGAGTTAATTCTCCAGTTGTTGGAAACTGCAAGAATTTATTTAAAATTCTGCAATTTTTGTCGAAAATGTTTTAAAAAACATTAAAATTAAAAAGAGGGAAAGGAATTTCTGTCACAATAAATGTAAACTTGCTAAGGAATGTTAATTTTTGTCACTAGTGCTAGATAAAACATGAAAAAAAATTTGAATCTAGAAGCAAACAGCTACAAAAATAAACTTTCAATTTTAGGAAAAAGAAGACTTTGACATTTTGAGCATCATCAATCACGTCAAGAAAAATTTTTGTTTTTATTTCAACCAACACAGTTTCCTCGATCTACCAATTATACGTAATTGCTGGCCTCAAAATCCGGGTGCATAATTTCCGCAACCGCAAAAATCAGTGCTTACCTCTCCGGCGCACCGCTACGTAATAACGTCCGGAATTACGAATCACCCTTGTATCATTCACAGGTAACAAATCGACGTTGTCTCTTCCATTAACGATCCTTAAATCGTCGTCATTGAATACGAAAACGTAACACACGAACAGGTCAAAGAAGATGTTTTTAATTCTTGTTTTTGGTCCGGAGATGCGAATCCCTGTCGACACACCTCTGGATGCTGTGGACGACTGCGGCGCCGCATCATTCCATTGATTCCGGGACGTCGCGGCGTCCAGGGGCGGAGGGAAAATTAAGCGAACGCCGTGCACACAACTAATTTATTTAGTTAAAACTACAAATTTTGTCACCGGGTTTAGTTTATTACTAACTGGTTTAGGCAGAAAAGTTTGACATGTTTTTAAATTTGAATATTTTGATGATAAAGATGTTAGATTAAGAGATTTCTTCGCTTGTTGGCTTTTATTGGAGCTTTTTTAGGCTTGTTTAAAAATATTGAAAATAATTTTAGGTGGAAACTGTTCAATATTTTTGTTATAAAAGTTGTTAATGAAACACTTGAAGGTTTATCGAAAATTCTTCAAAAACTAAGCAATATTATGTACTGAACAAAGGTTATAACGATAGTACTCTAGAGGGAATCAACATTTGGACCGCTCGGAAAACAAGATCAACGCGGCAAATTATTTTTGAAAATACTCTTTTCGTAACTTCAAATTTTGGGATTTCTAAAAATTTCAGCATTGGAGTATAAACAAAATTTTTGCAAAGTCAATATTTTGGTATAAACTGAACATCATATCTTATCTTTCTAATTTGCATATGTACAACATCTGGAAATCCATTTAAATGTCGACTGAATTGATGCAATTCTAAGCCATTGGTTACACAAACTGATTTGAGTGTTCAAAATTTGGCAAACTACTGGAAATCTTTTGTGATAATTAAAAAAGAAGATCAGCGAGACAAATTACATTAGAACATGTAATTTTTCTTGCCTCACAGCAATTGGTGTCCATTTTCGCATTTTTTAAAATATTAATGGATTAAAGAAAAAAAAAATTCAAAAATATGCAAACTTTTGATGTTCATTTTATGATATCATTTTAAACGGATCGGTACAAAACAATAAACCGACTTCAATTAAAATTAATATTTTAGAAGTTATAAGCTCTTGAATTATTTGAGCAAAATTTTTGAAAAAACTGAAAACCAGAACGTCTTCATTTGCACACTTACAATTTTTATTTTTCAAGCAAAGGAAAGTTAAAAAACAATTAAATTGATGCAACTCTATTGATAATAAATTCGAACTCGATCAGATTTGAGTGTTTCAAATTTTACTTCATCTAGTCCTCTTTCGAAATACTGGTAATCTATGTAAAAAATTGATAAATCGACTCAAAAGCAAGATCTGGGAAAGAAACTACGTTAAAAAACTTTTACTTTGTAGACTCGATGCGACTGTTTTCCATTTTTGAATTTTGAAAAATTTTAATTGTTTGAGGAAAACACCAAACTTTCAGTATATCAAAATGTTTTTAATTATTGACTTAGAGCTTTTGTTTTATCACTAATTGAAACTAAGTAAAAGTCGACTTGACTGCCGCATCTATATTCCGAATGTTCTACAAGCTCGAATAAAAATGGACGTTCAAATTTTGAAAAAATTTTGAGATTTGTACTTTATTGTAAAATATTAAAAATGTAGTCAAAAATAGGCAAATCAGCACTAAAGACGATGAACAAACTACATTAGAAAATATCCTTTTGATTTTAATAGATTTAATAGTAAAGAAAAGAAAATAATCGAAATATTTTTATGTGTTTTTCACGATTTCATTGTAGTTTCTTAACTCCGCATAACAAAACGAGATTTTCATTTGGACGCTTAACTTTGAAATTTGTAAGCAAATTTTTTTTAATGAAATTAACAATGTTGCAATTTTCATTTTATTTTGGCTAAAAAGTTTTTTGAATGTTGATTAAAATGATGTACTTGTATTCTAAGTATCTTAGAAATTCTATGATTTATTAGGATTTTAATTTTGCGAAAATTTGTATTTTTGTACTCGACAAATCGAGTTTGAAAACAAAATCAGCGACATAAATCACATTATAAAATGTTCTTTTCATTGTCTGAACGCGTTTGTTTTTCGTTGTTAGCATTTTTGAAAACTTCTATAAAATTATTTCAAACTACATTTGATTTTCAGCGCAGCAACAGAAATTGATTTAAAATATTAACTTCGAAGATATGAGAATTTGAATTTTTAAAGCAAAATTTTCGTCGAAATAATAAAATTGTGCTTTCTTCTTTATAACGGCAGGTCTTTCATTTTGCACTTGCTATATACTTTTTTACATTCATTTTATAGTCGATGAAAATTGCGTACTTCAAACCGTATTCAAAACCGTTAAAAAATTCTAGTAGATAACTATAAAATTGAGGTCTAAATTTTTTCAGAATTTGTATTATTATATTTTTACTGTACTGGGGATCTATCCTGAAAATTGACAAACCGGCTCAGAGTGACTGGTTTCCATTGTAACATTTCTGAATTTTTTTATTGTTTAAGATAGGAGCAAAATGTAATCGTTCTTATTTACGGTTATTTACATTAGAAAATATTTCTTTTCTTAACTCAAGGCAATTGCTGTCCATGTTGGTACTTTTAAAAATTCATTTGATTGTGGTAGGGAAAGAAATTAAAAATCTAAAAGCTCTCAAGTCACATTTAAAGGTGTTACTTCAAATGTCTAGATATGCTTTAGACAACACAGCAAACCGATATTTTGAACATTACAACATTTAAATTTTTTGAATTTCTGAATTTCCTTACTTAGAACGTTCCCACCTTTTTAAAGCTTAATAATGGATTAAATTGATGCAGTTACATTGATAATATCTCATACATTTGAAATCTGTAGCAAAAATCGGAAACTCAAGTCCGAAAATGAGATTACTAACGAATTATGTGAGAAATCAATTTCTTGGTAGCCTAAAGCGACTGGCTTTCATTTAGTTGAAAATTTTAATAGATTAAGGTAGACCCAGAATTTTCGAAAATTCAAAATTTTGGTACTAACTGAAAATCTGAACTTCCTTATTTGCCCACTTACAGCTTTCATTTTATCACCACGAGGAAGCCATCAAAATACCAATTAAATTGAGCAATTACAATGGTAATGACTTAGTAACTAGAGCAAATATGAGTATTCAAAATTTTTAAAATTTTTAATTGTTCAACTCTTTTTTGAAATGTTCTAAATCTATTTATATAATTGAGAAAGAGAGTTCAAAAATTAAATTTGCAAGAATAATTAGATTAAAAAATGTTACTTTCTATAGCTGCCAGCAATTTAGCATTTAAAAATTTATAATCGATAGAGGTAACAATTTTTTTTGAAAATTTTCTATGATCACTTCATGGTATCATTTCATACGTCTCAGCGCGCTTAACACAACGGAATAAACCGATTTCAATTTGGTCGCATATTTTCAAATTTATAACGCTTTCAATTTTTTATGTGAACTGAAGGCGCATGCTACAAATACGTGTAGAGAGGTCGCCGACGCTCAAATATGACACTCAAAGGAGAAAAATTAATCTCCTCTGCAATAAAACGTGTCAGCTAACAAATTTGCATGACGATGCTTTGAACGTGTTTAGATACCAACTCAAAGTAAGAGGTGTTACAAAATTATTATCCACTCAGAAATAAAATTAAGTAATTTTAAAACATTTATTGAAGTTTTACCATTACATTTCAAAGGCAAGCACGTGCAAAAACTAATTAAGTTACAACTTAAAAGACTCGCTCTTGTTCAAGAGCGATTTGATCTTAAAAGAATCTTGAAACAATAAAACACTACTATCCTCACGAATTCGAGCAGCTCGACAACTACCTATTAAAGTACTCTTAATGTCATCTACATTCTTCTCTGATTTACACGGCCAATTTTCAAGTTTTATTCCAGCACTTTCTTCTTTAGGAGTATATTTGTCGGATTTTTGGTGAAAGATTTTGGTTCTATGACAAGTTTGTGGCAGCGTACTCGACCATTTCTTTGCAGATTTTTTTGACTTTATTGTTTGCATTGTATGAATGACTTCCAAAATTTCCAATCGTTCCTCTTGCGGCAAATTCGATGTTACTTGTTGGAACATCTAAAATTTTAAAATTGAATTAAATTTAATTATTCTCATAACCATTTACGTATAATTTTTGCATTGATTGCAATGATGTCAAAATATCGCCATAACCTCGATGCTCGCCTCGTCTATGGATTTCGTTTAAAACTAAAGTTAGCGGACTCGAAGTTCTCAATATATCGTGTTGAGGGGTGATTTCCGGAAAATCTTTCTTAAGTTCTGTAAAATCAAAATAAATTTTCTCGTTCAAACCGCTACAGTAAACAAGTATTTTTAAATTTCTTATTCTTATGTCAAGACGATTAAGTTCCTTAAAATAAATAATTTTTGCGTTATGCCACTTACTTTGGTTCAAGATGGTGCTAAAATAGTTTCTGTTGGTGGCAGGTAAAGTTTGTTGCCGTCTCACTTCAGTGACGTGACCCAAAGTTTTGCTACCGCTCTCCCCGTTTCTTTGATACGAAGGTAACGAGAGGATGTGTCTATAAACTTTCCCTCTCTCCGCCACGAAAACTACCCTTAAAGTGTGTTTTTGCACCATTTTCATCATAGCGTTGGCCCAGTTCCAATTCTTGTTAACGGCATCTATCAAACCTTCAGCGGGAGTAATCTTCTTTGAATTCACCAATTTTGCAAATGACCCTAACGCCTTCAGTTCGTCTTTATTCATTCTTTGTTTGATGAAATCTAAATGCCAAGAAATCGAGTGTGATGCAGCAAAAAGCATGTTGAGGTAGGGTCTAAGTATTGGGGCTAAATAACGTTTGTTTTGATCCATGGCTTTGTAGAGCCATTTTAGAATTAGTTTTACTAAAGTTAAGTCATCTTCAAAACTTAATTGCGACATATCTTTGTCTTTTCGAATAATTTCGACTAGTTTAGAAGTACAGGAATTGAATTGACTTTTTATTTTTGATTTATTTTTTACTATATTAGGGTTTGTTTGATCAGCTAAGTACTTATCGCGGGCTTGATCCATTATTGTGACCAATAAGTAGATGACGTCTTCCAGTTTGTTTTTGTTATCATTTTCTATAGATTTCTCCATTTCGTAAATAGAATCGTTCTGGAAGCAACTTTAATTCTAGAATTATTTCTAACATTGTGTTACTTACTCACCGATAGAATATTCTGCTTAACGTTGAGAAGATTTTCCAGAAGAAGACCAATGTATTCAAGTTGTCGTCCAGTGTACTCATTATGAGCAACTTCTTGCCGGTTCCTCGAACCCGCAAAACAAAACCTTCTTGCTCTCGTTCCAAATGGTGGCAATAACCCATCGATTAAATCTTTCCACTTATGAAGAAGGACAGTTTCGCTATCTTGTGTCGCTATTATCCTATTAAATTCCTCAACTCCTCTCGTCGACATTAAAGCTTCATCAAACAACCGAACCAAATAGCCCTTAACGTTAATAGCTTCCTCTACATAATCGTCTTCGCAAAGATGGCCTGGATTTACTAGCAAATTGGATTTTTTGAAGAAATAATTGGGCAAATTCTGTTGGTGCAAACACCCAATTAATTTATCTAAAATCTTCAAAACGTGACTCGACAAGTACATTGGTGACCAATTAATAAGATCGTAAGAAGGGGTTGACGAATTCTCTTCCATACTTTTAAGAAGCATAGTTAAGAAAACATATTTATTCAAAATTTGGTAAACATGTTTTGTTGAACGGTTTTGATCAAAATCATCCAAAATTCCGAAGAGGACATCCAAAATTGTTCGAATAGTGCTGTTAGGTCCGTAATGACTCATTATTAAGTCTTGTGCTGCAGGTAACCGAATTTGCCACGCTGAAGACTGGACTCCGTAACCTACTAGATACATTCCCTAAAAACTATAATTATTAGTAATTGTTTAAACGAGATCAAAATCTACAGTTTGAGCTGCTTGATGGTAGAGAAGACAATCGGTGTGACCTAAAGCAATTCTCGTTGGAAAATCAGTTGATGATGGCCACGCGTCTATTCCAATGACGATTAAAATTCTTACTTGGATCACAAAATTTGATAGAGCTGGTGAGAGAAACTCAATTTTTAAAAGAATTCCCCCCGGTTCATCAACTATGGCAAGTCGGAAGTCTCTAGGATCAGGAAACCGCGGCACGTTTCCACCTACAAGAACAACGTTAATTTTGCTTTATTTACTATATCACTTTCTACCTGGACCGTAGAAAATTTGTTGTTCTGAAGAATTTTTTAGGATTTCCTGAAGAGTGTTGGCGTCCACGATTTTCCCAGGAGTTCCACAAAGAATTGACTCGTCGACATTTAATGGCGAATTGGGGGATTCACTGGCGGCCGCTTGAGCCAGCAACTCCACCAATTTTGCTTGAACTTTATCTCTGAAAATGTCTATAAATTGCAACCAATTTTGGGCTATCACTTTTATTTATTTCTCTTTTCTCCATCTCCCTTCATTCTTATTTCGTTAATAAAGAGAATTAAGAAGAAAATTAGAGAAGCAACCAAAAGTAAAGGAGAAATATCTCAAAAATTTGCATAATTCTAATTCTGAAATATTACTTTTTATCGATCTCAAGCTATCTTTATCTATTTCTATTATTTTCTATCTATATCGATCTCTATCTATTGCAAATTATATCTCTACCACTCTTGCTAGGAAGCGGTTAAGAGTTATAAAACAGAAATTAAAAAATATAGTAAGCTTGAGGGGAGCTAGTGGACCGAAAAAGAGACAAATATGACAAAATTAAATAAATATAATCTATCGGTCTATCAAAGTTCTGACATGTTACCTTCTTAAGTAACCGGCGGAGTTGGCGCAGTCGCTCCAGGTTTTTAGACTAGTCGTGTGTAGGCGAAGTCTGGCGTAAGCTGCTGGATATTCAGGATCTGTTTCCAAAATTGAGTATTTAGGAAGAGAATCCGTTTCGTAAATCGATGGAGTTGATAGACTGTCTATTCTCACAAGATATTCCAAATTTTTAGAAGGTAAGTTCTGTAATTAAATTTTTTGAAATTTGTAAATATGTGTTAATATGAAGAAGAACTTACGCTGTTTAACGGGTCGTGATTGAAGATCAAAAATTTCGATGCGAATCTATGGTCGAACATGCCAACACAACATACTAATCTTTGAACTAGTCTTTCGCTGACTGATCTTGCCAAGAGCAAAGATTTGTCTGTAAATAAAAGAGAATATTTGTAAAACAGATTTCTTCTAAAAAATTAAAAAAAATATTAGGGGAAGGCGCAGTAATACCGCGCAATTAAGCAAATTATTTTTTAAATTAACATTTTTCATAGTATGATACAGACAGTTTAGTCAATATTTTTCAAATATATTTTTTTATGATGGCATTACTAAATCAAAATATTCGAGAACTTTCCAAAATTAGGGAACTATGGCTTTGTTTGTTATTTCCCACCCAGTGGAGCAATACCATGCAAGTGGTTTGAGACTAGAAAGTAATAAACTAAATAGGAAAATACAAAATTCTAAACATGTTAATAAGGCAACCTTTTATACACAATGTTTTTGTAATTAGGTAGGTCTACTATGGTAGGTCAATCCGATTAAAATAAATGCCATTTTGATCCCTGTCCTTTCTCATTATTTTTTTTGCATCCATCGCATATATAACCGTGAGCTGATTTGCAAAAAGAACATTCTGAATGAGCCCATATTACACATTTGATACAACAGTACCAAAGCTCGTTATCCTTTGCAAATTCGCTGCATATGTTGCATATCTCTTTGGTAAAAGGAGAGTTTAGGTGCGGTGCAAATTCACTGATAAACAAATTGGTGTCGTCAGACAGATAAAATTTGACGAAAACATCAGAGTCATCTTCTGATATTTCTTCTTTAACATGCTTTTTTTCTTTCTTTCTGTTGATCTTTTTCTGTAATCGTGTTTTACTTGCGTCACATTCTTTTACATTTGCTTTTGAAACTTTACTGGTTTTTGTTGTTTTCCAAAAGCGTGGCCTTCATTGGTGTAAAAGTATAAATTTGAGACGTTTGTTTTCTTGTTGTCTTTCTTTAGGTGGAAGTCTTAACAATTTTTTTGGAATAGAAGCAATCTTTGTAACTTTGACAAATGAACAAGACGGCAAAGGTTCAGGAGTAGCTTTGGATGTTGACGCTGTCGATTCCGGAGCCGCTACTGATGTTATAGAATTCTAAAGAGAACGAAGATTGATGCTCTTTCTTTCTTCTGGTTTAACATGCAAAACCAATTTTCGTCATTTTTCAGCTAGTGCAAAGTCTTCCTGTGTAAACTTACCGCGATTGAAATAGAATATCCCGGAAACTCTGAATCCTGAGATTCCTTTGCCCATAGTTGATACCTTGATATGTTTGATTGAATAAACGAGCTACATCGTACACTGTAATCTTCCGTGAGCAGTCGAGATTATGAGAGAGTCATAAACCGCAAAACGAGCTCTTTTGAAAGGTCCAAAGAATGTTAAATCGAGAGGTTGAAGATGGTTTGACGTATGAGGAGGTATTGTGAAAAGTACGATGTGGTTATCTCTACAGAATTCATTACAAATCATTTGACCACCAAATGTCAGAACATGAATTTTTGTAATTGTGGAGATATGCGTTTTCTGGGATAAATTATCATTGGAGGCACGTATGAACTAGCTGCACTAACAGTACATAAGTTGGTAATAGTCTGTCCCCGATTGGCTGAAATTGCTGCCCCGACTTGCTTTTGTCCCTTTTTGGGATATACTTTCCTGATTTTTTCTGGACTGTAGTTACCCAAACTTATCAACATTGAAGATCCTCTCGATTGTAAATTGATATTTGCTTAAAATTTCTGTAAAATTTTTGAAAAAAATTCCAACGGCTTTAGCATTAAATGACAATATACGGTTAAGACTTGTATCTTCGGGCTGACGAAGACTTAGTTGCGGGTTCCTTTTTAAGATGCACCTCACCCAATTTTTGCCAAGCTAGCTTTGTTTCTTTGTTGAATTTATTAGTTAGATGATTAGTTTCGGCGAATTCAAAAGCTATTCGTCTTAACTCTCGTGGAGTTACTCTATAGACCAATTTTCCAGATTTATCATGTGATCTGCCAATTCTTGCTCCTGTTGCTTCGTGAAAAGAGATTGTTTTCCCATGCGAATGGAAGTTTGATTACTGTCGCCTCTTTTTTTTAATATTCACGCAATGTTACTTATTGCATTGTTTAATCGACCAACCCTGCCGTTGGGTCTTATCCTTGTAATTTCTGACCATCTGAAAGGAAAAGGATACTTCACCACTGAAAATAATATGGGGCAATATTGTGCAGTTTTACGCTGTCAATACCAGTATTGACATAATTTTCTCTTTTTTTCTTCCGTAGTTTATCAAACAAAAGTAAAGCTCAAAGTACGAAAAGATCTCCAAAAGATGCATAAAATTGTTTGTATTTGCAAAATTTAGACTCACCTCGTTTATTTCATCACAACGCTAAATTATAACAAACACTAGAAAAAACACTTTGATTTACTATTTATTTACTGTATGCTTCGACCGCTCTGACTTTCTTCACGCACAATGGTCACATCTTAATAACGTATACGGTGCCAAATTTTGTCTCTCAAGTTCTACTACTACGTGCGCCGTATTGCCCCACTGCGCGATATTACCCCGCTTTTTTCTATACATTTTGCGCTTTTTTCTATACATTTTGTGTATTACTCTTGTACATCTATTTTTTCAAATTGACGAAAAATGTTTTTGTTTATGAGTTCATCAGAGTGGTTTCTGTTCACGATATAAGAATTTAATGCCGGTTCTATAATGAAGTTATTAAAGACCTTAATATTGAAGTCGACTTCAGTGACTAAAATCGGTGCTATAATAATACTTTAAAGAAAACTTCGATTTTAAAGTTAAAGTTTCAATTTTGGCATTTTGGCATTTCAAAAATTTCAGTTGACTTGGAGAGGTCATGAAACACCGACGGGATAAAAATGTAATAAACTAAAAAAAAAATTACAAAATTTTCAATCAAGTTTGAAGACGTATTTTCGTGCTCGCTTACACAAAAACGATTGTTGGTCGCTCGTTCGTCGAAAAACTTTGTCGACAAGAAATGTGTTGTGGATGACAAGGGCAAGTAACTTCATAAATGGGAGCCTTGCCTCAGTCATAAATAATTTTGGTTGCCTTCAGGCGAGTTGGGCAGCTAGCGTCAGGTAGAAGTTGGAGTGGACGTGGTAGGTCAAACGGATAAGGGAGTACATTCTCTCAAAATGCACGGATGGTTACTACTAGCGCCCCCATAATGGATTAGTTTGGCTGGTGAACGTACCATACGCCCTTAAAATGACACAGTTGGTTATGAGCTGATCAAAATATCATAGAGACCATTCAGTGAAGTCCAGGAGCCAATTTTTAATTACAAAGACGATAACGTCTTTTTGTCACTTCTTTCCGAAAAACTTTGTAAAGAAAAGCAGGTACATGAAGTTGAAACTGAGTTGAATGAGTTAAGTAATTTAATCAATGAAATGCAGCGTACAATGGAAGAAATTGGAGATAGATATGATAATATTATTATAAAGATTAAACAAATTTCTAATGAGAACAGGGAATCTAGTTTTTATTTAAACACCAACACGCTCAATGCTTGTGGCCCTTAAAAACAAAAATCCATCTCATCATTTTGCTCCGTAACAAAGTACTCAAAGCTGAAATGAATTCTAAGAAACAATAAATGATCAAAAAATTCTTCCCAATCCGTACACGTTCTCTACATTTAATTGTCGTATTTAAGGAATCATATTGTAAAACTTTAAATAAACAACCTTATTCTTACTTATTTTTTCACTTGTAAACTTTATTTAATTTAAAGAAAATTTTATTTATTTAATCCTTCAAAACATTTGCATTTCCACCTCAAAACCACGGCGGTCGTTATACATAGTTTTGTCGGTAAATGTGAGAATTAATGACAAATAAAATCAATAAAATTAGTTATCACCACCTTATTTTCTATGATGACGTCATCCTAAATTTATCGCAAAAATCTGTAACAATTAACATAAAAGAAAATGAGACAGTACGACTTTAAATCTCAGTGTGGCTTAAAATCTTGCAAACCAAGTTTACAGGTCGCATTGCAAGATTCTAAGTTGAAGCGCGCTTTAAAAAAGTTCCTCTCAAAAAAAGTATTAATCATGGCCCTTCAGAGCCATTACACTTTCGAATAGGGCGATAAAAGCGTAGTTATTTTATTTAAAAAATTGACTTTATACAGTTTTTTTAAAGTCCAAGAACTTTACTTCATAATTTTGTTCACTATTACTTATTAATTTCGTATTTAGAAATTTACCTATTAGAAGATTATTTCTGTTTATAAAAAAATTTTTTTTTTTTTTAAAATGATGCACGGTTGTATTCAGAGACTTGAAATTTAATGGGCATTCCAAAAATTCACGAAATATAGTGTATTCAATTTAAAATAAAGAAGTTGAGATCAACTTCCAGTATTACCAAAAGTACCACTATTTTTTAAATATTTTCCTTCCATAGCAAGTTCTCTGTTTTTTTATATTTTTATGATTTTTATTTTTCTATTTTTTTCCAAGTTCTTGAACAAAAACCATCTTATATCATTTTGAAGAGATCTAATAGGCAAGTAGTTTCTAAATTGTTATATAGCCGTAGAACCATTTAAACGTAATAATGATGGGTCAACCAGTTTTCTTTCATATATTTTTTAAATTTTCTATTTATATCAAAAGTAATTTATTTAAGCAGTTCTACAATTTCGAGTAGCCTTGATGCTTGATGCTTGAAGGAAATATTTTTACCGTTTATTTAAAAACAAATTGTAATTATTTTGTCAACACATTTCATGGACGCCCTATCAATTTAAGGTCAATTACTATTTACTGTAAAATATTGAGCAACTAACTTATTCGTACTTTCAAAATGCGAGGGCAATAACTAAATTTGTTTGCTAATTTAGCAAGATAACGATAAAACGTCAATTTCGTTTAGAAGTAATTCAACATAATTTTACCAGTAAAAACCGGACTCTTCTTCTGCAATTTCTTCTGGAAGAGGTAGTTCAAATTCAGCAGTTGTTCGGGACAGAACCTCAATTTCGCCGTTGGCAACACCACCTCCTCCAACTTCCGCCCTTTGTTCCCCGTTTCTTTATCCACAGATTTTTCTCGTCCTCGTCTTCTAAACATTTTCGCACCACTTCTTTCTCACTAACTCGACGACATTGACCGCTGATTCAAACTAAATTGTATTCAATTAAAACGTGGTCGGAGAAACTGAACACTTGCGTATTTCCTATCGACACCTCACGTGTACCATTCAATCGGACGTTCCGTGTTTCCTGACAATAACGTCGTCATGATCATGATGATGATTGTTATTGTCCCCTCCACTCACTTCCGATAAATTCATTATATGCCGGAAGTGCCCTTTGTAATGGGTACCATATAATGCGATTTCGTTGTTTGGTCGTTGTGGATGCTGTTATGTTTAATTTAGCGTGATGATGACGACTTCAGTTCCGTAAACTTTTTAACCAATAATAAGTTAATTGTTTTGACTTTTTTCAATTCGATCTTTATTGGCGGCGTCACGGAACGAAATGGGTGACTGGCCAAAATGCGCAATAACCCGGTTAAGGAAGAAAACAGCGATAATTTTGGAAGTGTCGTTTATCTATGTTATTGTTGGGTACGAAAATGGAATATTCAAGGGTTGGCCGCAATAACGCGAGGCCATAATTTAAGTGCGTTAAAGGAAATAAATATCACTTGTCAAATTACGCGGAGGACAATTGTTATTATTGTTGCATCAACAATAAGTATTCTTGGCAGGGATTTATTTAATTTTCAAGGTATGTAATAATGATATCGTCTGCTTTATAAATGTAAATAATACAATATTGTAGTAAGTTTAAACATAGTTTTTAATTTGGCGCAATTAATTAGGATTATGTCTGACAACCATAATTTGGTTTGTTCCAAATTTATGTCCGCCCAGAAACAATTAACTTCTCTATTGAAATGTGTTGATACTTAACGAATAGTTTGATTTTCTCGAACCATTGGTATATTTTCGATTAAACCAACAACCCACAACTAAGTATGCCGAACATTTATCTATTTTTGGTTTTTAGTTAAACTACACATTTCAATTAAGTTCGTCTTTTCATTGATTCTCTTTTTTAATACGTTTCTGTAAAAGCCCAATATATTTCGATTTCTAGCTTACAAACTCATCATACAATATTTCAATGTGCTAAACACATATTAGATATGACAAAATTGAAGCAAAATGTCTAAATATACCAAAAAGACCTGAAGAACAAATTAACCGAATATAATCCCGAATAGGAAGATATAGACAATCGGTGTACGGAAGTAGTAGGTAAAGGAACGGGAGAAGGATCAGCAATCGAGAGAAAACCACAAAATAAAAAAACTGAGTGACAAAACGACTACTAGATGCAAGAAGACAGTTGATGAAGAAAAAAAACTGTGGAATACAGCAATATATAAGTAACGAACATGTTAGTTTGAGAAGAAAATTTCGCACTATAGATTATTTACAAATCATGGGAAATCTAATTGAGAGAATTGGGAAATACTGCATATGGTTGGGCTTTGTCGACTTCAGGAAAGCTATCAACAGTATACAGATATGAGTAATGAAAGCATTAAACGACTCTAGAATTGATCATAGGTTTAGCAAGACTTCAATACAACACCTAAAAAATAAAAATAAAACGAGGCATCCGTCAAGGTGACGTAATTTTACCAAAACTCTCCCTAACTAAGCTAAGAAGTATCTTCAATAAATTACCATGAAAAAACAACGAAACATTTAATCTATGGAGAGAAAGAAGAAAGAAGAAGTTGGCTAGATAGGTTTGGAAACAAATCTGGAAAAGATAAAAATCTGCACAAATCACAGGACCCGTAATAGTGGTTGATAAATTAATAAAAATAGTTTAACACTATATATATCTGAGTCATTTATTAACTTTAACGGACGTAGCATTGCAATGAATATACTGTTGGATCCTTTGTCCCCTCAGGGAAAATCCGACTACCTGTGCTTGAGAAAACCCATGAAGGGCAGGGGAGGGAGTCAACCCTCATTCCACTGAAGTTACGCTCTTCTCACTTTTTCTTCAACTTTCAACGAAGGAAGACGTCTAGACATCGTCTTCAGTGGCTTATGAAACGGTTGTATTTTTAAGTGATTTTTAACCAATTAAATTTATTAAGTCGAACTACAATTGTTTCACTTGTCCTTCGAGTTCTTAATCTTAATTGATTCGGTACGGGTTCCGTACATTTTGGTTCTTCGAGCCGGATACACAGTTCCAGCAACAACCACAGTTCACAGCAACGAGCATCAGTTTCAGCAACAATTATCAGGTTAGCCCGTAAGTCTCAGTTATAACTTCAATAAAATTTGTACAAGTAAAATGACTGAATTAGCAATACTTGTTAAAAAGCGTGGCATGCTAAAGTCTATATTGACGAAGTTGAACACCTTTTTAACTTCAGAGAAGGTCTAAAAGGAGAGTACAAGTCAGCTGGAATGCAGATTTAAAGCTCTTAAATCTCTTCTAGACAATTTTACTGCTTTACAAGATGGCATTATTAGAAGAAGAAGAAAGTGATAATTTTGAAAATTTATTTTACAACGTAATAGGGAATTTTAAGACAATTATAGAATTGCGCAAAAAGTCTCCGGTTCGCCCCAAGTCCCGGAAAAGAATTGGAAAACCTAGTCCGAGTCCTGCTACCAGGAACCACTGTCGTGACCAAAGAGAAGAATTGCGGGGATCTAGACCGGCACCGAGACGACCTGAAGACAAAAAAAGAAGAATCCACGCTGAAGCACAACGAAGAAAGAAAAAGGAACAAAGATTTACAGAAGACAAACAAGAAAGGCGAAAAGAAACAACGGAAGATAAGCGCGGCCGAAAATCACAAAAATGAAAGAAAGCACAAGAAGAGGAAGAAGATAAAATCAAAAAGCATTAGTCCTGAAGACAATCATTTAATACCTCCGCAAGGACCGCCGTGATACTCCCGCAGTTTATCTAAAACACCTTCGCCCCGTTTGTTAAAGCTAACGAATTTCCCCCAAAAACTAAAGCAACTACTGTTTTAGTTAAGGAAAATAAGAAGAAATGAAAAGAAAAAGTTGAGTTAAAAACTTAGAAAGTTTTTAAAAAATCGTCAAAGAGTGAATTTAAATTAAATTCTAGTGATTTGGAAAGCGAAGGACAGAAAGAATGGGAACGTGAAAGAAAGAAAATTACATCTAAGACACGGTTGAAGAAACGCAATTCTAGTTCTAGTGATGGTGACGTGGATTACTCGTCCAAAATCAAGAAAGATAAAGAAAGCAGCCCCGAAGCAGATCCAAAAACTAAAAAAGGTAAGGAGAACACAAAAAGTCGACGAGGTAGCAGCGAGAACAAACAACAACTGAGACATCAAAGTTCCGATTCGGAAGAAGAAAAGAAATTGAAAAAGGAGCTCGGAAAGCTCCGAAAAGGCGCGAAAGTCAAAAAAGGACGCTTCGAGCGACAGCGACTAAAAGTAAAGGGAAAAATAAAACAGAAAGTTCTGATGAATCTGACGTTGATAAATTAGATAAAAGTAAGAAACATCGCATGGAAAGTTCCTCTGATAGCGAGGAAGAAGCTGTGAAGAACAAAAGACGTAAAAAGAGAGCTCCAAAATCGGCTAGCGATTCAGAAGAAGAAGTGGAGTCAAAGAAGAGAAAGAGAGATAGGAAACATAAGAAGAAGAAGAAGCATTCGAAGAAACACAAGAAACATAAGAAGAAAAAAGCGGAATTACAGTGAAAGTATTTGTTGAAAGTCCAGTCTTTCAAGGTGGGCGGTATGTTGGATCCTCTGGTGCCCTCAGGAAAAGGCCGACTACCTGTGCTTGGAAAAACCCATAAAGGGCAGGGGAGCGAGTCAACCCTCATTCCACTGAGGTTACGCTTTTCTCACCTTTTCTTCAACTTTCAACGAAGGAAAACGTCTAGACATTGCCGTCAGTGGCATATGAATGTATTTTTAAGCGATTCTTAACCAATTAAATTCATTAAGTCGAACTACAATTGTTTCATTGGTCTTTCGAGTTTTTAATCCTAATTGATTCGATACGGGTTACGTACACATACTTATATATTTAAAAACAGAAATTTACAAGCAATGTATACTACCAGTGACGATATATGCCTGCGAAACTTGGATCCTTGCCTACAGAATAACCAATAAATTGCAAGTACATCAAAGAGTGATAAAACGCCGAGTTCTAAATATATCTCTAAAAGATTATAGAAACCATTGAAAGTAAGATGGATGGTGCAGCAAAGTCATAAAATGGCGGCTTTGGCGAGAATACCAAAATAGAGGCAAACCTTTCCAACGCTGAGCAAATGATATAAAGAAGCAAGCAGAACTTTTGTGGTATCAATGGCGTAATAAATATGAGGATTATAACCCGTAAATATGTAGAACAAAGCTTATGAAGAAGAGTAGAAACGCACAAAATGTAAATTGTCTGATTTTTACTTTTTTATTGTTAATAATTTTCTGATTGTAGTTCTTCTTGCTACTGTAACTGTTATCACAACTTTAACTACGATTTGGAGAAAATTTCTATGTGCAAAAAAAATTGACTAAGTGATAATTTGTATTGAATTTTTTTACGAATTATCAAATTAATAATTTTTTAAATTTTTGAAATATGCACATGGTTGCATTAACTCTGTTACCGTTAACAACAGAAATACTTACGAGGGACTATTTATAGAATTTCAAGCAACTTTTGTTTTAAATCGCTCAACACTGAATAGGAACCAAATGCAATTTTTTTTCTATTCTAATTTAATCACCAACCAACAATATACTAAAACAGCAGTATCTTAGTCCTGGAAATAACATGATGAGGAGGCTTCCACTGAAAAAGCCTCCTGTACTTTACCTGACTTGAAGTTGCTGGGTAACTTTTGTTTCAGTCTAATTGATGCAGGATTAGTTGTAAGAGTAAATGGAGGCGTTCTTATAGTCCTTGATGACATTTTTTGCATTTCTCTTCAAATACTTCTGTTCTATTGAGTCCACTGTTTCAATTGGTGTTAATTCACTGTCAAAGTCGCTTATATTCTGGTCAACTTCATTATCATTCAGTACATTTAGTGTAAAGGGTTTTTAAAGATGTTCCTTCCTTTATTACTTCTTGTCCATGGTCTTAGGTGTCTTTTATATGAATAAGATGGTTGAACTGTTTTGCCTTAGAAGCCGCTTATGCTGGTTGCCAGCGTTATTAATCAAATCGACTATGAATGAAAGTCTAGTTAAATGCTAATTATGAATGAAATATTGTGAAATGTGTTAGCGTGAAAAAGTTTACTTAAACTGAAGGTTCAGTGTGTAAACTCAAAAATTTAACCTCTCAATCAATCTTTCGGTCATTCCTCTTGGCAGTAATTAAGATTCATATTCGAGCTTGATTAATCAGTTCTCTCTACACTAGTAATATTCTTAAGTTGAAACTCTACAATGGAAGCCTATTTCAAAGCTATTATCACTATACTAAAAAAAAATGTGATTATGATTATTTCCAATTAAGAAATATTTTACATATCAATATTAATTACATCGTCACAGTTTAAACTTCGATGTTTGCTTATGCCTAGTGTGTGGTTGCAGTCAAAAGTGTTTTTCTTAATAAGTTTTTAAATTTGCAACAACTGCATATGTTGTTATTATTACGTTCATTAACATTTTTTGCAAATCTCTTTTTCCTTTAAACTCTTAGAAATTTGCAATGAATTGTTAGTTGCATACTCTAGAGTTAAAAATCTTAGATCTACGAAAATGTAAACTATAAGAAATATAATGATTGTACACTGAGATTGTAACGTAATTATAGGAAACATGAATGGCTATTTTTCAAAATATTCACGGGGGTTAGAATGAAAATTTTACAAATTTTGCTCTCTCTTTCAATTACTGACTGGTAGTATTTGAAAGTACTACTCATGAGGAATAACTCTTTTACTCACCAGAAAATTATTGGTTGCATATCCTAGGAGATAAAATATTGATTTAAAAAATAAAATGGCAAGAAATCTAAAATGGATTATAGGGAGATATAATAAAGTGTAACATAAATTTATTTTATCAAAGACCTTAATTTCAATTTTACAAATAATTTAAACGAATATAAAATAATTACTTTCAAATTTCTCTCTACTTCAATTAAAATTTATTGCGATCCTCAGATATTTAGAAATACCTCTTATGTACAAGTCCAAAAATTTTCAAGCATAGAACTTATCAGTTAATTAAAAAAAGATTAAATTTGCTCCGTGCCTTGACTTTTTATGCATTTATAAATATGTAACTGTTTTGTTTTCAAGTATTTGGAGAACTGTAACATGTTCAATGCGTAGAAAATTTTCAAGCGGAGGTTCAATTTTATACCGTGTTACTAGTCATAAAGAAAAAAAATTCAATAATTTATCGATGCGACTCATTTTATGATTTCCGAAATGTTCATAAACATAAAATTTATTATGTTGTCATCTTGTCGTGTGGTCAGTGGTAAATCTTTACATCGTAACACAAATACATTTTCAGCAGCACTTTCAAACGGTTTAATTAGAATTCAAATTGAATTGCAGAGCTAATTTTTTGAGAGATTTTTGAAAAACGTGAGTTTTACTACGTCGTCATTTTTTAAAAATACATATAATAGCGCTGGCATATTAAAAGATTCTGGCCGCTTTATTGATAGAAATCTTTGCCATTATTTTGCTAAAAAGGTGAAAATACCACAATTTCGACCAAATTGAGGCATTCTAAAGGTTCTAAATTTTTAAAGCTAAAGATAATAAATACTAGCAATTTGTGTTTGTTGAAATGAATTATTACATTTATTTGTTATTTCATCCATTTTATTTTGATTAATTTAAAAGTTATATAGAGCATGATCTCTTAAGTTTAAAGTTATGTAACCAATAAAAATGTGGTTTTACCGTGAACAGTGGAATAGTCACACAAGTACTGTATGTACTTTGTCTCCCGCAACTAGGAATACAGATGCGTAATACCAAGCAAATAACTTACTACATAAAGTAAACAACGTCAATTGTTCGACATATAAAGGAGAGCATTAAATTACATAATTTTAAGTTTAATATAATTAGATTGCTGCGGCCGATCAGGTTAGATCATGAAAATACATTGAAAGTTTTATCAATTGTATTAAGTTTGTTGTTATTGAAAAAATTAACAGCATATTTTTTAAATTTATAAAATGCACTTGAAGTACAATCTATATAGGTAAAATACATCATCAAAGTCATGAAGATACTTAAAGTTAAATGAGTGTTAGCAGTATATTTTTGTTGTTTCAGAGAAATCGATACACTCGAAACTTGTCTATATTCTTGAATCCACACACAAACAGGAAGTAGCATTTGAAAATTTAATGATATGATAATTATTCTCGATTTTATTTAAATTCAGCTAGCACCTAGCACGTGGCTGCGATTTAGTCAATCAATAATGAAATATTATCGAACCGTTTTGCTTTTATAAATAAACCTCATTCAACTAGTTCAATAGAAGAGATAGCGTGTTTAGAATTCAATCGCGTGCTAGTTGCAAACAAACAAAAACTACTCCTATATGACATCATAGGCTTTAGACCTAATCGAATTATTCTGTGAGTGATACAAGAAAAAAAAATCTATCTGTTTCTGTTTTGTTGGGCAAAGAGCCACGAATTTTGAACCAGCATCCCACGCAAATTGACACTTATAATTTGGATAACTTTATTTTGGGACGACTTTAATTGTGCATTGTGCCAAAACAAATATTTGACTCGGATTCAGCAAGTTGGCTTAAGAGAAGTCGCGGGCGAGCCAACAATTTTTTTTATAAAATCATGACTTTTCTTGTAATTGTATTTCTTATTTGAATTACGGTTGACTTTGCGATATTAAAAAGTGCTGACGGTAAGTGGATAAATATTTATTTATTTATTTATTTATTTATTTGATAATTCACAGCCATCTGGCTTTATACAAAATAATACATTATAATTGGATGAATAAAGAAAATATAATAATAGGGTTAAATAATTAACAGATATATAGTATAAAATAATGAAAAGAAAAAAAAGTTATGAGAACGCATATATAACTACTCTCAGTTTGCGCTTAAATTCACTTATGGAATAAGTATCAATAATGTCGGGCAGTTCATCAGTTTCACTGAACAACTTGCAAGCTCTATAAATGACAGAATTCCTCAATATGTGAAAATCGCAAATTGGCAATCGAAATTGATCATATGAGCGCAAAGGTCTAGGTGGTACATTAAAATTAATTTGTTGAAGCAAGTAAGGACAATCAATCTTAGCATGAAGTAATTTATATAGAAACATACAATCTAGGTATTGTCGAAAAGAGCTCAGTGAGCAAATTTTAAGTGAAATAGCAATCTTTGAATAGTCGTGATCAAATCTACTGAGGCCCAACTTAAATTTATATGAAAGCAGCTTAAAAAAGCGATGCTGAACAGTCTCTATTCTTTTTGAATATTCAAGGGTATGTGGGTTCCATATTTGTGAGCCATAATTCAGTATAGATCGAACTAAAGAATTAAATAACAAAATTAACGTTTCCTTATTGCTAAATTCAAGAGAGTTTCGAAATATAAAAAATAAATTCTTTGTTGCTTTGTTAACAATAAAATCAACATGAAATGAGAAGTTAAGCCTATCATCGAAATAAATACCTAAGTCTTTTACTACTACTTCTCTCTTTAACAATTGATTACCTAGATAATAATTATAATAAATTGAAGAGTGACGATAAAAAGAGATTGTAGTACATTTATCAAAACTAAATTTTAAACCGTTCAAAATACACCAATTCACAACACTGTCTATGTCCGCCTGGAGTTGAAGAGAGCCACCAGGTGATTCCACCATAGAGAAGATCTTGAGATCATCTGCATACAGCAATATCTGCGAGTAGCCGATACATCTTATGATGTCATTCATGAAGAGAATGAAGTAGAGCGGTCCAGTATGGGTACCCTGACCCACACCAGAGGAGGCAATAAAATCAGCTGAAGTATGGCCACCAATCTTGACACTATATCTTCTTCCAATGAGGGAAGAAGAGATCCATCTGAGTAAGAAGCCAGTAATACCATAATGATAAAGTTTCTTGATAAGCAGTTTATGGTTAATGGAATCAAATGCTGCAGTGAAATCGGTATAAATTGCATCAACTTGTTTGTTATCCATTAATGCAGAAACAATATAATCATTATAATGGGCTAAGTTGGTGATTGTTGATCTTCTCATGATCTGCTACACTATCATCGAGCCAAGTTTCAGTTAAACAGATAACGTCATAGGTAATGGATGAAGCAGCTACCGATCTATAAAACTCGGAGAGTTTGTTCTTCAAACTCCTGACATTCTGGTAATAAACGTGCAATGGCTGTGAATTCAAATTTAGTTTTTTTGTTGCTCAGCTTGTTGCTTGTTAGGCTTTTTCTTAATAATAACAGGAATACCGTTCTGATATTTCAAAATCAAATCTTTTTCGCCTTTCTTTTTACGAGCATCTAGCTCATTTAGCGCTGCCTTTAACGCCTGCCTCTGATAAGCTGTCAAATCCGAGCGAACTTTGCATTGATCCAGGGATAGACTTTTGAGGTTATGAAATACCCACTCTACATCTGACCTGGACCTCATAACTACTTTGAGAGGCCGCACACGAGACTCAGGATCATTTGCATATTTGCCAAGTCTAAAATGCTTGATAGCTGAGAGCTCAATTGGAGAGTTTGAAAAGAGATCATGTAAATATTTTTCATCTTCATCAGGGCTATTTTCGTCTTTGAGATTAAATACTATGATGTTCTTCATCTTGAATTCTCTTTCCTTCAATTCAGCAGCAATGAAGTCAAGTGTGTCAGACTTCATATTCTCTATTTTTGTGTTCAACTGGTCAATCTCCAAAAAAGCTTCATCCAATTTGGCATTCATTGAGGCAATAGCATCATTTATTGAAGCTTTCAAATCATTTTTATTCTTCTCAGCTTCTGTGGACAACAAAGTGAAATGAGGCTGAATTTTTGCAAAAAATTGTTCCAACTTTGTATCAATAATTTTAGCAACAGAATTGAGAGAGTCGTCCAACTGTAGCTCCCTACTGCCACAGCACTTCTTAAAGGCACCTGATTCGCATTTAGCTAACTTATCTGCACAGCTTGGATGAGCAATCCCAGGGCAGCCAGTACATTGTACGATATTTCTGCTCTCGTTAGCATTGAGACTCCTACTACAGCCTAGGCACTTCGACATAATTGAGGTTATGTTCGGGTTCAACGTATAAACAATTCAGTGCAGGACAAACAGGAGAAACTGGGCAACAGCTCAATAATCAACAAGTAGAGAAAAAAAAAATTGCACAACTAGTGATTGAAAATTAAGAGGCGCAAAACACCAAGAGTATTGCAAAACTGTAATTACAAATCAGAGCAATCACACGTGCTGTTCACTACAGAGCGACATCCGCCATTAAGTAATATTCATATTTCAATTCAATAAAAAAAATATTGGTTCAAAATACACTATATTATGTACTTACATCAGTAGAAGAAACTAAAAAAAATTAGAAGAATGAAGAAAAAGTAAATAACTACGACAAAATAAGTGTTGGGGAAAGTTGTTAGTTGTTTGTGGTGTAGCTACAAAAACTGAGAAATCACTATTTTTCAAAAAAATTTAAAGTTAGTCAGTTACAATTTCGGTTATTTTCTACATCAACATTTTTTTCTTGTCTAGTTTGACGCCCCCTGAAGGAACTTACGGTTTCAATTGGCAAATATAAGTTGATCGAGAATGTTTCTTTTTTGTAAAACAGGTGTTGGTGTCCTCATTTTCTTTTGGTTTGCCTAATCAGCAAATTACTGTTCTCAACAAACATTTTCTACTCTATTTTGCCCATAAGTGGTAAGGGTAAAATTGCGCTTATTTAATTTTTTTCTAAATTATTACTAAAAATTATGAAAAGTGTTGTTTACATGAGAATTTCTGTTAATCCGAATTAATATAAAACCAGCTGACCCGACAAATGTTGTTCTGTCCAGATTTTAACAAATTTATTTGTGATCGTCTTGTAAATTTGTGGAAAGCTACTAGAAATGCAAAACGTCAAATTGAGAAAATAACTTATTCCTGGGTGTAATGCTGGAAATGTTGATGTGTCTGGAATGTGATGGACTTGGAACCATGCGGCTTTTTTGCAAAATTTTGTTCACAAATTAAGTCAGAATTTCATGTCAACTAAATAAATTTTTTTTCCATTAAATTTGAAATCACAATTAATCTCAAGGTGTTTTATGAAGCGGCTGTTGCTTATATGTATTTGTGCCAGAAAATTTTGGAATCTGTTACGGTTATAGTAGTAGAGGCAAATAGCCGGCGTAAGTCGCTTATTTAACGATTCCGTGTGCACGGAAAGGTAAAAAGCTACGGGTCCATTTTTTCGATAGAGTATGTCTTGGGGATGAAGAATCCACCTGTCGTCAAAAAATCGTCATGTGCAGGGGCGGGGGAGGGGTGGTTTTATCAAAAAACACTAAAAAGTAAAATGATACCCTGTTCTATTAGCTTTACAACGAGATATTTTGCGACTATATGTGAATATTGTAAATAATATAAAAAAAAATATTATTCCAAGCATGCCCATTCTAGTTTCTGTAAGTAAGCTATGGTAACTTAGAAGTAGCTGCAACACGAAACGTTGAATATCTCTGGTACGCAAGGTGTAGTAAAAATTACAAATTTCAAATTCGTTCCCACTCGATTATCCTGATAATTGGTAGGTTAATCAAAAAAATACCTTCTATAGTTGTTGTAGCCTGATTCATTGCGATTTGAATGCTTGTTAAATTTTTAAATTATATTCATAAATAAGAAAGATATGGCCAAAATGGTGGATCGAGGATAGAGCGCGAGCCCGATGCGGGACAAGCGCTCGTACACCGCTGCCACCCGCTACCACCCGCAACGACCAACAAGTCAAAGAATCCTCTATAATAAGCGCAATAATTTTCATATTACCAATTATATTATATATTTTTGTACAGTTTCTTCGTCAATAATTAACAGTTTCTAACCGCATTCAATATTTTGTGAATGCTTATTTATGCTATATCCGTTTTTGGAACGAAAATTGCCTATAAGTAAACCTATTGTGTTGTAACTTAAAAACCATTCGTCCAAACGATTCGAATTTTTGGTTATACCAACTATTCCTCCCGCATCTTTAGAACGTTTGTTAATATGCTCAAGAGCTTGATCAACAGATATTTGGTTGAAGCTATCAGGAAGTCTTTTTATCACAAAACTTCTTTTTCTAAATTCATCAAGCACTGCTGGTGCTTTATTTGTTAAATCCATCATATCCAACAAGTAAACTGAACCCCATCTCGAATAATTGGTATGATTGTAGGCAAAAAACCAAGGAATCATTTGGTTAAAGCTTTCAATTACTGACTCTTTTACTATACAAGAAGCTTAACAGAGTTTCAACCATTTCTATATAACTAAATTATACTGAGTTGTAGAATTTTGAGATAAAATAAACGCCTATCAACTTTCATTACCTATGCAATTTATAACCTCATTTACTAATAATTTTGACAAAGTGATTGAACAAATCATATCATGTTTACTGTCCTTTAACCAATTTTCAAACAATGGCAGTAACATTCGCATTAAAGCCTCGTACATTAATTTGTGAGCTCGAATTGCTTTATTTCATTTTTTACCTGACATAATGTCTAAAACCGTACAATCGCCATATAAACCGCTTTCTAACCAAACACCAGACAATCCACTATTGTCCATATGTTGACCTATACGTGTAAGAAAATTCATCATTACTTGAAAACCACCTAAACAAATTACATATGAACTACAATGTTCAGGTAGATGCCACTGAATTTCCTTAGCTTTGTAATACAAGGCTTGATCAAAAGTGATGACGGTAAAGTTATCTTTTAAATTTTCAGCAATTTGTTTGCATTTGGTCATTAACGGCCAAATAATGGCATATTCGGAGCCAACATGAGGCAATATTGGAAGATACCCGTATGTTGTAAGCTCGGAGTTATCTTTTATTATTAATTGGTTAAATCCAGTCCATTGTGGAATTACATTATCTACATTTACCTTGTCTTTAGAATTTAAGCGGCATAACATCCATGCCCAATTTTAAGATCTAATATAATTATTGTCAACAATATCAATTATTTTTTGTTGCAAAGTATTACTAAGTGTTGCGAAGGAGGTTTCTTTAGAATTCTGTTGATGCCACATTTCTGTAGTGCATGCAGTTCTGCAGGTACATTGAGATTAAATTTATATGGTACTAATTCAAGATATTCAGAAGAAATCGATATTGGTCCGCTCTGAAAAGCTGCCATTTGAGTTGCATGAAAGGTAGGTCTTTTATCAAGAGTTTCTTCTAGTATATCTATGTTATCTCCTGCAAATTGTACAAATCTACCAGGTATTAATTGAGACTGAACAATTACTTTGTTATTATCATAGAAACGATTAATTTTGGATTGTGCAACAGACTAATAACGTCTCTGTATGGTAAAGAATGTCCACAAGCATGTATGGCTTCAATAATTTTTCTGGATTGGGTTTCTTGATGTAATAACAGTCCTAGAGCTGCATGTCTTGGGTTGTGCTTCTTAAAATTGGAATAAATGTAAATAATATCCTGACAAATATTTAAAACCTGCTGTGTTTTATTTTTATTAGTATCATCAGTAATTAATAATTGAATCAGGAAACACAACCTGTCTGGTAATAAATTTCAAAATGCTTCATTACTTAAGTCTTTGTAATTGGTCAGCCCCTTCATTTCTGACATGTCATATTTGCACTGCATTTTTTTTTTAAGTTTCAATATTTCTCTTGCTAGTAAAGCTAGAGTAACACTTTCGATGCCATTTTAAATAGTGTCCATCCGATGAATTAATAATAATTGTCATTATGCCATTCAAAAACATATTGCCATTATCAACACTTGATCTTAATTTAGCACTATTTTTGAAAGTATCGAATGAAATATTAGTACCTGAAATTAAGTTTTTGGGTTGGTTGCAAATTATGCAATTAACAGAACGTGCTGCCAAAGGATTTTTGATACTTGCCACTGCAATTTTTATGATTGATTTTAGTTCACTTTCTGAACCACCTAAAATATCCATTACAAGAAGTACTTAACTTAAAATAATAAAAAAAATCTTACTAATGACGGTCAACAAATTATTAGCCACTTACGTAATACGAGTATGAACGAAAGATTAGAGTAGTGTTTTCAGCTAAAACTTATAATAGAGGTATCTAATATGCATTATTGGTTTAATCAGCTATTAAAACCTCCACATTAATTCGTATTTTGCACTCTGCATCTACACAGGGCAACTACAATTTTCCCGCCAAATAGACTTGGATCGTTGCGGGTGGTATCGGGTGGCAGCGGTGTACGAGCGCTTGTCCCGAATCGGGCTCGCGCTCTATCCTCGATCCACCATTTTGGTCATATCTTTCTTATTTATTAATATAATTCAAAAATGTAACAAGCATTCAAATCGCAATGAATCAGGCTACAACAACTGTAGAAAGTATTTTTTTGATTAACCTACCAATTATCAGGATAATCGAGTGGGAACGAATTTGAAATTTGTAATTTTTACTACACCTTGCGTACCAGAGATATTCAACGTTTCGTGCTGCAGCTACTTCTAAGTTACCATAGCTTACTTACGGAAACTAGAATGGGCATGCTTGGAATAATATTTTTTTTATATTATTTACAATATTCACATATAGTCGCAAAATATCTCGTTGTAAAGCTAATAGAACAGGGTATCATTTTACTTTTTAGTGTTTTTTTATAAAACCACCCCTCCCCCGCCCCTGCACATGACGATTTTTTGACGACAGGTGGATTCTTCATCCCCAAGACATATTCTATCGAAAAAATAAACCCGTAGCTTTTTACCTTTCCGTGCACACGGAATTCACGATAGATATCCTATTTTCCTCTACTATAGAAACCAATAAATGATTTTCTTTTTAACTTAACACATTTCCATCCCGGGAGCATAACAAACAATACAAGAAAAAATCAATCTAATATGTTGTTTCTATCGTCAGTTATGATGCATAAAAAATATAATTTTTGCTGTTTCTTCGAAATTTCTAAATTTTTCTTCTAATTATCCCAAGTGCTCTTTCCTTAAAACTTTTCCAGGACCATAACAAACTAAAAAAAAAGAATTACATATAACATCAGTTCGAATCGTGACTTATAGTCTTGAGTTGATAGAAAAATCCCATAGAAAAAATCAGTTTTAGTTTTCCCAAATTTTACAATTTTCTGCGCTATACCAATTTTTTTTTCTTTAAGAATCTTATTCGGGATATAACAAACATTAAAAAATATAGTCAAATCAGTTCAGCCGTTTTTAAATAATGCGGTTACAAACAAATATTATTTCATTTCTATTATATAGAAGATGATCATAATAGAGAGTTTGTAAATTCCATTATGAAATTGATCGATCTTTAGAATATAACAAAACTAGTAAATTTGGTTTTAGTTCTAGATTTTGTAAGTGTTCTGAATAAAAAACCAAATATTAATTCTTTTTCTTCTGTAAATACCGTGATGAGAGTTTAACAAAGCATTAGCGGATTTCAAAAATTTTGACAACATTAACTGGACATTAACTGTGTGTTATATTTTATAGGAATTTAGCAGACATTAATTTTGCTTTCTTTCAAATTCTTAAAAACAGCGGATCACTGATCAAAATTTTGATGAGATTTTAATCACGCTTTGTGCAACTGGAGCTTAATGAAGTATTTTTTTTATTTATAAATTAAACAGCAATCAGAATATTAAATCTATAACATATTTTCTTGACTGAAATACCATTCCTAACAAGTCCTATCACTGTCCTGGTGAAACCTCTCCATCGAGAATTCTTCTTCTTCACCTTATTTTTTGCCCGCTGGCCATCTTCTTTTTAACCTTTTGTTTTTTCTCTCTTACAGTGGTGACTGAGGTATTCTATTAGAGTGTATTTCTATTTCTTCATGATGTTTCTGACTTCTCTTCTCTATTGTTTCTTGGACTATTTGGATATGGAGATCTTGATGTAACTTCTGATTTGTGACATACTATGGAGCGTTGACTAATGCTCTAAGGATCTTTAATTGTGCTCGTTGAATTATAGCTACGCTGGACTTGCTAGCGCAGCCCCAAAGCTCTATACCATAGGTCTAGATTGGGATAATTATAGTTTTCTTTACTAGTATTTTATTTTCTAATGCCGTTTGCGATTTTCTGCCAAGCAACCAGTACAGTTCTTTCATTTTAAGGTCTATTTGTTTCCGTTTTCTGCTTATGTGCTCTTTCCAATTAAGTTTAGTGTCGAGGTAAATTTCCAAGTACCTAGCACAAGGTGATAATGGAGTTTCTGTATTGTTAATGTACACTGGAGGATATTTTTTTTTCTTTTTAACGTGAATGCTGCGTGCTGAGATTTGCTTTCATTAATCTTTATTTTCCATCTTTTGGTCCATTCTTCTATGTAAAAGAGATGGTCTTGCAGGTTTGCTAAGGCAATTACCGGATCTTCATGTACAGCTAAAATAACAATATTATCTGCAAATGTGTCTGTTGTGGGAAAGTTAGATGTATATATAAGATACAAGACTGGCCCTAAGACATTGCATTGTGGGGCTCCAAATTTGATGGGTTGAAACTGGTAATCTTCATCGTTGACCTTTGTTCTAAAATACCTATCTGTTAGATATTACTTCAATAAAAAGGATCTGGCAGTGTTTGCTTAATTTTGTGCAACAGACCTTCATGCCACACCTTGTCAAATGCTTGACTTACGTCTAGAAAAGCTGCCAAACAATACTTCTTTTCTTCAATAGCTTCATTAATTACATTAACTATTTTATGGCACAGTTGAATTGTAGAATGTTCACGGCATAATCCAAACTGATGGTCAGGGATTACATTGAGAATAGGTTGGATGCGTTGCAATAATAACTTCTCAAATAGTTTTGTATGACAAACTGTATGACGAAACATCAGTTATTGGCTTTCTAGGCTTTGGTGTAAGTGTTATTTCATATTTCTTAAGGCATTTAGGTAAATGTCGTAATCTTATAATAGCTCTAAATACCTAAGTTAACATCACTAACCCTTTCTTTGGTAATTCTTTTAGCATTTTTAGTATTATCATATCAATTCCTGGTGCTTTCCTATTGTTGAGTAGAGAAATTTTCCTTAACCTCCTTAGGTTTTACAAATTGTATGCTGATTGGCTGTGGCGTCTCTATCTAGAACTTCTTCTGTGTATTGTTGGAAGGTATTAGTAATAGGGGTAGATACTTTCGATAGATGTTGTGCAAATAAATTTGCGTTCTCTCGACTAATCCTTGTCCATGTAGATGTATTTCCATCTACTCGTTGTAGAAAAGAAGTTGTTACAAGTTTTCTCAATGATTTAATTGGTGTCCAAATAGAATTATCATAGCGGTTAAGGTTTGTTATAAGTTGTGAGAAGTTATTGTCCTTCACTTCTTTCAACTTTGTTTTTAGAATATTACATATTCGATTGTAAGTTGTTTTGTTACTTGGAATTTGCGATTTGTGCCACTTCACTCTTGCTCTTCTTTTCACTGCTATACGGTTCTTTATCACTACCGGAGTATTGAGTTTTTGCTCATGAGGTTCTACGTGAGGTGTTGCTTGTTTGGCGGCGTCTTGCATGATTTTGATAAATGTGATTGTTGCTTCTTCTACTTTACAAAAAATTTTGAGTCTAATATTAAGGTTGTAACGTTAAAACTTTATATGTTTTATAAGCGAAAAAGTACATACTTCGTGTGTTGAGGTTTTTTTTAACTCGAAAATTTGTGATTTTCTCAATCAACAAAATCGATAGATTCAGGCAAGTTGCCGGAAGGTGTCTGAGTCGTAATATCGAAATTCAACCACCTACACTCGACGCTCGATTTGCCTGTACTGATACGCTCTACATTTTTCTCTCGGACACCTCACCAAATCAGGAAAATCAAAATTCCCCAAATCTGGCCAGGTCCCCACAAACATAGTGCTGCTAAAATTGGGTATGTCAACAATTAGCACTTCAGTATCCCTTCCCCTTCCTTCTCTTTTTTACAGACGAAGAAACATTTAAGAAAAATTTACAGAACAAGAAGAGGGAAATTAGTATCTGCGGTAGCATCACACATTGTGTTTAGTCTTTTTTCAATAAAGTACAAAATCAGTCAGTAACCGTTTTTTTTAAACGTTACAAGGTTTACTTTATTATTAATTTCATTTCTGAAATTCTCTCACTTTGTTTTTACATTGTGCAATTTAGGTGTTTTCTTGAAATGTATGATTGAGGTGCTGATAGTTGCAATAATCGGCGTATGATCTTAACTGGGGACTACATCTGTGTAGCTTGACGCTATACCACTAACCACAAAGAAATCCAACAACTCTGGTTGTTTGTTAGGGTCACTCGGCCAATAAGTCGGAGTGCCGCTATACAAAAATAAGTAATTTCTTTCTTGTAATAGGTTTAATAGCTCTCCACCTTTCGTTGTGATAATTCTGGAGCCCCACAGTGAATGTTTGCTACTGTAGTCTCCTCCTGCTATAAATTTTGATCCTAATGTTTGGAGAAAATCTTGGAAATCTTCTTTTTTTATGTTATGTCGCGGAGGACAGTACACAGCGGAGACTGTTAGATTATAAGGCATTACTTTAACTGGTGGTAGCCTGGAGTTCATTTTCTTCATACTTTGGTACTCCAATGAAGTATTTAACATATATTTTCATAAAAAAAATAAAAATATTTGTCTAAAATATATGCATCTTAATCTTTATAAAATTTAATTTCAACTTGTTTAAACATATTTTTTTCTTTGAAAAGAACCTTTAGTTACCCCTCTCCTATAAGTCACTAGCAGCGTATTAAGTCAATTTTGTACTCTGAGAATAAAAAAAATCGCTTAATTTCATTTTATTTCTTTTATCAAACTTGTTATCTACTGGATTCTATCTGGACGTAATTTAAAACACCTTTGTTGTGGTTGATGAGCGAGCACTCTGCTAACAAATAATTAGTTGAGAATTTCTTTAGACTTCGACCAATCCGATGTCCAAGTTTAATTTAAATAACCAAGCTTGTTAAAAGAACTAGACTTTTTAGGCCTTTCCTATAATACGTTACTGAGTAACCCTTAAGTTTTCCTTCAGGGTGCCATTTAAAGTTAAATTTGTGGTTTTTAGATCCTGAATAAAAAAATATTCAATTCAAGTTTCTTACTTTTTACTTTAAGTCGTCGGACTTTACACAATAAACATTTCTGTGTCGCCCTTTCAATTTAGTTTAATCTCGAGCCGCCCTTGACTTCTTTTCTATTTCATACGAATTTACTTCTATTTTTTATATAATTTTGTGCTTCAATTATGTCTTTCCGCAAAATACAAAAATGATCAAATTTTGTATTGTCGATGGCGAAAAACAATTTTTGAATCTTTCAAATTGCAAAAAGATGGAACTACAATTTAATAATTTGAAAACAAACTTTTACATTTAATAAATAAAACTAACGTTGACTGTTATTATTATTATATATTATATTTATTACAACCGAAGCGTTAAATTGTTGCAACGTCCTCTAAAATAGTCTCAAGTTGTTAACAATTCCAAAAATAACCCGCCGCTGTCGCATTACCGCGTGATTTCAAACAAGCACGTGCTTGTCATCATCCGCGTGATGGCGCTGCCATCGTTCCCCCAGAGCAATGGCGTACAGTGATGTTAACCTCATGCTGTTCGTTGCTCAGCTGATCTGATGATCGCATGTCTTGTTGCTTCACATGCGTTTTCGGCGTCTTTCTAACAGACAAGCTTAAGGACGGGTGGTGACGACACGACCGTGTTAACATGCGCTCGTGATAAAGTGTTTGTGACAATTATATAATGCACTCTTTGTGGTTGACTGGAAGACTGATATCTCGTGCTATTTTCAATGGAATCACCAATATTTCAACAGCCGCCGATCCAAATTACCAGAAGAAACCCGAACTGGTTTCGGCTGTCAGTGGATATTCAAATCATAATAGGATACATAAATTGATTACAGGACAGTACGGTGATGATGCATGGTTCGCCGCCAAACACAAGTCGGCTGATGTTTTGGGTTAGTATGATTCTGTGACATAACCTTTGCACCCGCAATGACGTAGCGTTACGTTTGTAAACACTGGCGATTAGTGCGACCTTTAAAAGTTCCTAGAATTGAACGAAAGGAAGTGAGACAATCTCCCGGAATCGTCCTTCCTAAAGTTGTCATTAATCATGCGGACTTCCCCTTGCGTGGCCATTAATCTCGTGGCCCACTTTGCTGGCGCCGCCACTTACGATATATGGGCACTGAAGGTACCTATTGCACTAATGCAAGTTATATGAGAAAATCTTGGTTTGTTTGTACATTCCTACCTTATCTGAAAGTGTTTTAGTTGAGCATGAGACAAGCCGCCGATTATAGAAGAATGCACTAAGAAGTGCACTTGACAGTTCTAATGCAGAACCATTTTTATCCTATATAATACACTAAGTTAAAATTGCTATTATTGGTCAAGTATTGCGTTTATCGAAATGCAGAAACAACAGATCTGCATATTATAAGCATGATTGTATATTACTATAGTTTTCGTCAAGATTTCTTCCAAATTCCTTTCTCATTTAATTGCATTTTTCTTTCTCTTGCTATACTCGTTTTACGAGTGTCAAGGACCTCTCTACACGTGTCTGTAGTATGCCTCTATTAGTTCGCAGACACGTGGGACCTACAGTTTAAAGTCGGAACCACCAGGAATTTAGGGGAGAGACTTTTGTGGGGAAAATGACGAAGGGGAAGCGAACGAAGAAAAATCCAGTTTTTAAATGGGAATTGAGCCCGGGACCAGGGATTCAATGGTAGATGCAACTGAGCCACTGTCGGATTTTTAGGGATTATTCTTCTATATCAACGAAAATAATGGGAGGTCAAAATGTGAGCCTGATTAAGAACAGCAACTGTAAAATGATTAAGTATATAGCAATTTTCATATGCAATACAATTTTGTTTTGAAAATCTGTATACTGTATGACATTCCACAATTGAAAAGGTACAAACAAGATTCAAATATTCCTCGAGTGACGCCTATTGATTAAGTTAAGCTAAACTTTCTTCTGTTGTCTCTTCTAAACTTTTTAGAATATGAGACGTGATAGGTGACTAGGTGGAGAAGAATTAGGAGATAGGCGCATAGGTCCCGGGTTCGACGTTACCTTAGTTCAGTCCTTTTATTTGACATCTGTTTATATTATAACAAGTTCCATTCCATATAATTTGTTCAAATAAATTAATTTGTGTTATTATCTACGTTTTACCAAGTGTTGTGTTTATCAAAATGAAGAAAACAATATTTGCATAATACAAACAATACTTCATTTTACTTATTTTCATATAGATTTATCTCATATTTTGCTGTTATTTTATTGCATTTTTAAGTATATTTCTTTCTTGTTTCTTCTACACTAACGAAAATTATGCGAGCTCAATCGGGAGCATGACGAAGATGCGAGTAGATGAAGAGCAACAACTGAAATGGTGAATTGCATAAAAAATATTTTGGAATACAAAGTTTTCTTTAAAATCCTATACTGTATGGCATTCCACATTGAAAAAGATATACACAAGATTGAAGTATTCCACAAGCGGCTCCTGTTGACAGTTGGGCAAAACTTTTTCTGATGAGAATATGAGACAAGACGTCATGAAGAAGTATCGTGGCTAAGTAACTCGGTGGAAGAGAATTAGGAGACGGACGCACAGGTCCTGGGTCTGATACTCAGATTCACTTATCATAACAAGCTCGATCCTTAATTAATTTCTATTCTATATAACTCTTTAAGATAAGTTACAACCAAAATTTACGTTGATTTAAACGTTTCACCTATCAGACGGCATTGCGTTTATCAAAATGAAGAAAACAAAATAGAAAGTTTTGTTTTCATTTAATTGCATTTTTAGGTTTGTTTCATCTATATACCAAAGAAAATAATGGGTGCTTTATCAATACTGCAACGAAGGTGGGATTAGATGAAGAACGAAGATGGTTGTTAATCGCATGAAAATTTTCCTTTAGAATACAAAATTTTCTTCGAAATAGTAAACAAGATTTTAGTATTCCTCAAGTGACGTCAATTGGCAGTGTTGTTCGGTATTATGAATTTTAACGATTTTGAGATTTTGACCTCGTTTTCGCTAACTGACAAACCTTTTTTTTCTGATTTTGTTAGAGTAGGAATACAGGAATACAGGAATACAAAGCGTTGAAGATCTAGCGTGGCTAGGCAGCTCCGTTGAAAGCAGATGGGCGCGTAAATCCCGGGTTCGACAGTTCTGTTATTTTTCCACATATTGTAACAACTTCAATCCTTTTGATTCAATATAGGTTTTACCATTACCAATCACGCAACTTTGTATTTACTGAAATAAAGAGAAAAATAAAACTCGGATGGAAGCAGTACTTGTAATCTCATGCACATCTATCACAAGTTTCGTTTCTATTTAATTTGATTTTTAGCTAGACCGGATTATTTTTTCATTTTCATCAAAGAAAATAATTAGAGCTCGAACGAAGATGCGAGAAGAGCGGAAACTGAAAAGGATGTTGAATTGCATAGAAATTTTACGTTGGAAGACAAAATTTTCTTAAAAGCCGTATTATAACTATCTCCGCATTTAAAAGAATACAACAAAATCTAAGTATTTCTTAAGCGCCCTCAATTGAGAGTATTGTTTGGTATCATGAGTTTTAACGAGATGGTTAATTACATCTCGTCTTCTCTAATTGTAGATTTGACAAAATGGAACCATTTTTTTTTGTTTTGTTTGGAGGCAAGGCGCGACGGAGAAGTATTGTTGCTGGAGGTAGCCCTGTTGAGGTATGAGATGGCATATTAGGCCCATATGTGTTATGTGTGACTTAAGAGCGTATGGTACGTTCACCAGCCAAACTAATCCGTTATGTAGTAACCATCAGAGCATTTTGAGAGAATGTACTTTCCCGGTTGACCTACCACCTCCACTCCAACTTCTACTTGAAGCTAGCTGCCCAACTCGCCTGAAGGCAAATTTATTTATGAAGCTACTCGCCCTTGTCATCCACAACACATTTCTTGTCGACAAAGTTGTTCGACTTGAGAGCGAGCTACCAACAATCGTTTTTGCGTAAACGAGCACGAAAATATTATGAGAAGTACTCATTATGAAGATAATTAAAATCCATTGTCCGAATTTGAGATAAAATAGTCACTTGATGTGGACATGAATACAGATTAAAAAAAATAGCAACAAATAGATGAATAATTAGGCAATAATAATATAATTGAATTTTTTTTTTTGAAATAATTAATTATTGTTTTGTTTTAAACTGATAATTATTAATTAAGTTACAACCATTTATCTGACAATTACCGGGGCGATCTATTTGTAATTTAAAAGCATATCGTCGTTTGACTAACGTCCTTTAGTGGTCTGATAGTGACGGTAGACATTTCACATTTGCTTCCCCCTTTCATTGATATTGAACCATTTTGCCAGTAGTACATTTGATCGAAGGCAAGACAACTTTAGGATATTGTTTCAATACATATCCTAAATCCACTGTTCGCCTTCCAGACAATAAATCTTTACTATCTATTGGTGACTTTACTTTCTCAACACAAAGAATTTAACAAACTGCTTAAGAAAAGTTGAAATGCATTATCCTCTTACAAATTTTTCCTACCTATCTGTTTGCATGTCGTATTCATAATTGGCTGCTGGCAAAATTTGGCCTGATGTAGAAGTTATTGCTGGATTTAAATAGACCACTTCCTTCCTTTTTCTAAACCGAATTAATATTTTAGTAACCGTATGAGCAAATTATAGTTTTTCTTACATTTTCATATTCGCAATTTTCTTTTTGATTCGCGGATACAGAATTTTTCACCCGTGAATACGGGAAGTGGTCACAATTTTTTGGTCCGCAAATATAGGAACCGCGAATAAGGAACTTTGACTCTATACAAAAAATGCTAACGTATCTCGAATATCTGGGTGCAAAGTAAAGGCGCGGGGGTGCTCGAGGAAGAAGTCCGAGATTTTTACATTCCGGTATATTACCGCAATTACCATTATAAGAGAAGCATCTGTAAACATGTACCTTCCCAGTTTTACTACAAAATACGAGTACGAGAACGCTTTCCCTACTACAATTGTCACGCCAACTGCATATTTTTAATTAGCGGGGGAAAATAGAGAGAGTGAGCGAAGTAAGAACAGAAAATAATTTGACGGCGTTTTGGTTATACGAACACCACTTTGTTATCATTAATGCATTTTTCAAAATAAAAGCAGGATAAGTAACAAGAAACTATAGGCGGTGCAGTGAAGATAATTTTATTTCAATAGATGCCGGTTAAATGCACTAAATTAATGATTCTTTGCTACACCAAATTTCAGTCATTTTTTCTAAAAGCAAATAATTAATTATAATGGTATTAGGTATCGGAGGGCAATAAAAAATATGTCACAGCAAAGTAGATTGAAGAAGCTTTAATTCCACGAAAAAAAATTAACCATGGAATAAATGGGTCCTTAGTGGTGTTCGAAATAAGATTACATTTTGTGATTGTTCTATCTGTCTAAGCAATGCATTTTAATTTTTTTTTGTTTTAACTTTATGTCATGATATTCTATACTCTAACGATTTATTTTACAAAAACTCAAAAAAAAAAAATTGAACCTACCATACGCCCTTAAAAGTCCTTGGAAAGGTAACGTAATGTTGTCATTGTATACTAGTCAGTATGCTGCAAATGTTTTAAAAAGGGATGCGATAAAGAAGTGGAGTGGCTGGGTGGAAGAGAGTTAGTAAATGGGCGCGTTGGCCCCGGGTTCGATATAATAAGCTGCATCTTTGATTAATTAAATTTACAAAATGACGCCACTTCAAGAGTTGCACATTACTAGTAAACCTTAGTTATTTAAAATTATATATAAAAATAGAGATTAGGAATAGCAGTTTTTTACATAACAGAAAATCGCATACGATTATACATGTACAAATAAATATACAAAAAAATTTTACAAATAAATGAAAAAATATTCTACATTTAAACAGATTACAATGCATATTCAAATATTCTTCAAACGACGCCTATTGGTAGTGTTCTTCGACTTCACTATTTTCGGAAAAGCTTTACCTCGATTTTGGTAAATCGACACTAGAGTTTTTTTTCTGTTTTCTGCTATGGTCTGCTGAACTGAATATACAAAATGACGTCATTTCAGAAGAACAATTTACTAGTTGGCTCTTAGTTTTGTTATGTAAAAGTATTTAGGGTTAGACCGAGAATTCAGTGTGCTGTCTTTTGTCTATTCATGTTAAAAATTGAAATAAGAATTGTCACCCTTAATAGATGGCCCTTCGAATACGCATAATGTTTAGATCCAATTTAAGGCGATGTAACCTTTAAATTTTTGAAAACATTTCGGCTGGCAGTGCTGACGTAATTCACTTGAAAACAGGTGCTGAGTATTTTAGAGAGTTTATCCAAAAAAATATCTATTGGGATGAGCTTATAGATTTTTGATTTTCAACAATCGAATATACTTTTTAGTTAGGTTTTAGTTTGACGTAAAAAGACAACAGTTTATCTTTGCATTTGTTTAAAAACAAATATAATCAAAATCTCTTTATCTTGCTTACATTTCTTAAAAGACTTACCACAAAGTTGCACGCTTATTGAAAAGATAGTTAACTAACTGCTCAATTGGTAAATTTTATAGACTTGTGGATGGAGTGATAACTAACGTTTATACGTGTATCTTTCGGTTATATTTACCATAAAGTTAATGTTCGATGAACTATTTCAACTGAACTGGAGCCTTGAAGTTGTTTTAAACTGAATTATTTCGGGTCAGCTATGACTTTAGGCAAATCATTATTCATCGACGTTCTCAGAGATCGTTCGTTCCTTGTTTGATACATTTAATAGCAACTAGTTTTTGCTAGATTTGATCAATATCAATTAAGTGTTTTTAGAATCAAAAACATTGAAACCAATTGAACCAATTTTTAATTTAATGACTAAAATAAGTCTTAAATTGACTATGTCAAAATTTTGGATTCTTTATGAAAATAGGCGATTGTACTATTTTACAAAAATTTATAAGTCTACAATTATTTCCTTATCAGCTTAAGTAAACTGAAACAAATAACTGTAGAAGTAGTAACGTTTAGGTATTAATCGTCGTTCAAGTAAGGAAAGCTATCCTGCTAAATATTCAATTTGGTTTTTTTGAAATTTTTATCCAATAAAATTGAAAGAGTTTTAGCTCAAAACAGATGGGTGAAATACCTTTTTTTAATTCTGCAAATTCAGATTTTGTTAAAGAAAAAATAATTTGCCTCCAAAAAAGTTAAGTCAAGTCACCGACAATTCAACACTTTCACTTCTTTAACACTGCGTAAAGCCCTCGAAAGAATTTCATGGGTTATTCATTGATTGTTATGTGGATTTCTAAAAAAACATGAAACTATTATCGGGATTTAAAGTAGGTAGAAGTGAACGGACTTTGGTTTAACCTCGACGTAGTAGCGCTCGACTCACCAAACAACTCGATTACTGATAAACTCATTGTGTAGTTCTTTCACTATTCATTATCGAAATAGAAATTTTAACACCAAAATTCATATTTCGAGGTAATTTTTATTTATTCATAGAATTTTTTTAGCCTCAATTGATTCAAGGTCGCCACCCAGGGGCGTACTCACGGGGGGATGAACGGGATGGATCCCCCACATGTCCGCGAGGAAAAAAACTTAAATCCCGCATTCCTGCACGTGCGATACTCAAGTTACTCTTGTCTATAGTACTAAAAGGGCTAAAACCTACTTCCGCACTTCAACATCACTCAATCTCTTGCATATTCAATAATAATGAGGAAAGTTTTCTTTCAAAATAGATTGAATGGTTTATTTCTTCTGTCAATTCATAGGGATGTACCATATACCATCCATTGATTAAATTTTTGAAGAGCGGGCCAGGGTTTCAAGACGGCTCGATAATGTTATTTGATGTATCTTATGTTTTATTGTTCGAATATTTTTAAATTGGGATTCACCTAGATAAGGGTGGAATCTACTTCGTTTTCTTCTGGACAATGATATTTATGACAACAAAATGAATAACGGGAGGTTTTCTTTTTTTTTGCTGATTAATATTGTTAGTATTATTATTATGCTGAAAAAATCCCCATGCGGCGCCATTTTAAGTTTATTTTGGTGATTCGGTTCGCATTCCTTAAAATATGCACTGAACCATTTTGATCCCCTCTCCATGTGCCTAGGTACGCTACTGTCGCCACCACTTGAATACTTATTCAAATCGCGCTGTTAAATCTAACAACACTTTTTTATAGAGCCGTTTGTTGGTGTTGGAGATGTTCCAAAGTCTGCCACGTGAAATCGTGAAATTATTTAAGTTTTTCGATTTCATTTAGTTATAATAAAAATAACTACGAATGGCGTCATAATCTTACGGTGGCCATTACTATAATTGTGTCAGTCGATTCTTCATCACATGATTCCGACTATTAACGTTACAGTGTTAATATGAATGGCAATATAGGTTACATAAACATCAACATTCAACAGGTATTCAAGAATCAATTTATTGACGAGCGTTAAAGTACCACAACGTAAATGTTGGTTTACCACAAGAACTGTTGAATAAGATTTGTTAAATGCAAATAGTGTTTTTTAAAGTCACCTTTATTGCACTGCAATTGGTAGTAACGCCTTAAATTTTTCTAACTTCATTTTACGATTACTCGAAATTACATGAAAATTTTTTTTGATTGGGAGTTCCTATCTCAGTTGGCAAGAAATATCTTTTTCGGCGCTATGTAGGATCAGTGTGGAGAACACTAATCCAGCGGGACCAACCTTTGATTTGTATATAAAACACTATAATTTATCTGTCTCATGTTAAAAAAATTTTTTTCTTTCACTGGAATACTTTCAGTGGCGTTTATTTAATTCCCGTAGGGTGAGTTTGGCATAAGTGAATGACGGCGCCAGGAAACACCTAAAAATAAAAACTGTTGAGGTAATAAAACTGGCGATTTCCGAAACTTTGCTATTTTTTCATTGTTAGTCCTTCTGTTTTATCGTCTACGATCAATCGGATAAACTAACAACGGCGCGCGCCCTGGCAGCTATTCATCAAATTATAACAAAAAAAAATGTTGTTTTCGCCAAGCGCAACGAACTTCCTAGTTTTAACTTAGGAAAACTTTTATTTCCGTAGTTTAACCACTAATACGTCGTTCTATTAGTTCTAATTTTCATAAAAAAACGAGGGTTTTCTGTGACACTATCATTAATTAACATGGAGATGAATGAGTAGTATTTTTTTGTGCAACGATATAGGACGCACTATTTAACAATGTAAGCCAATAAGTTTTGCCAAATAAAGTATTTGTCCCAATAAAACATATTGAAGTTGCTTATTTTTTACCAATTTTTTTTCACAGGCGTTTTTTTTCCCTCTTAATATTATTCGTAATTTGCCCAAGAGCAATAAAGAAATGTGAAAAATAGATAGGCCGATCCAATGACCGGTCTATAAAGATCCAAGAGGAACTTGAGGTTTAGGTCTCTCACCCGCCAGTAACATACTTACTAAACGAAAATTCTAGCATTCGAATTTCTCTAACCATTTCTCTCTAATTGTATTATGCATCATCTTTTCTTTCTTTTACGGAGATAAGATACTCTAAATACGAATCTTGGACCAATACGCTAATGAAATTTAGAGCACTGAAGTTCAAGCTTTTTTATTTTCGTTACGATATGTTTTCCTCATGAGGCAATGGCTCATCAAGAGGCAGCTGTCGGTTATTCAACGTTACAGGTGTTTTTAGTCGTAAAGTGTATGTTACCTGGGTAGACTTTCGCCCATTGGGTTTTATTCTCTACTTCCTCAGCGACGTCTGAATATCATTTACTGACCATCACCAAATGTATATCAGCAGTAAAGATTTGATGAAGAATTGGGCAAAGCACACTGCTTGGGGGTGCGCCAGCATTTTTATCTATAGCTTTGTTATTTTCTTCTGGTACTTTACTTGGAAGTATCCGTTAGGTAGGATCTCAGTAGTTGATGTGTGTGGAATACCCGTTTTGAGTTTCAGATCTCTTTCAGACGTCTATTCTAAATCTGAGATACAGAATCGCTGTCAAAAACTTTTCGGCTACTTTATCAGATACCGCTTTGATCACCTGCTTGAGTCAAGTACAAGTTGCAGTGCAGTACGTTATGGACATAGAAGAGTGCATAATAATATCAAAGAGTAAAGAACTTATAAAGAGGCGACGGTCGAACAAGGAAACTGATTCGGCGACAGAGATGCCCAACCTACCAATTTAAAGGGTTTGTTTTGAAATTGTGACGGCAGCGGGCTCGAATTACTACAGCTGAGGCTTTGGTTGAGGCGTTAACAACAACACGATGCAACAACCAACCGCCTGGCATTGAAGAGGCCGCCAGCCGATAGCGTATTACACGAATGTGCTTAATGATGTTTTGTCTACTCTTCCAAATTAAAAGGACTGCTGTTTCAAGGTCATAGAATTTGGTTTCAAAACATCAAAAGAACCGCCAGAAGCGTCGCCTCCATATAAGTTCTTTACTCTTTGATAATATGGTACCTCATAAAGAAATAAAAAGGAGAAGAACAATGTGGGTTTATCCAATTGTAGAATACGGGAAGCCAAGGAAGTATAGTACTTTCATCCACAAGCGAGGTACAAAGTGCCCCTCATGAAAGAAACCGCCGCCCATGAGTAGATGCTGAATTTCTTGAAATGAATGAATCTCTGTCTGAAAGGTCCAATATGCCGTAGTGTAAAATCTGTATCTGAGATACGCCTTCAGTCGCCGGGAGCTGGAGAAGCGGGATTCAGAATTTCTGTAGCAGGATACTGAATCCGTCGCTGCAGCCCGTCTGAAAAGTCTGAAGGAGGTCTAAAGAGCAAACCCCGGTGCGTGCCAAAACTTATCAAAAGCCTGTCTGACTACTTTAAACGCCGCCGTACGCCGCACAGTACTTCTTGTCTTTAAAGTAAAGACCCTATTTATAATTTATACCAGGCGATGAATTTGCTAGATGGTGGCATGTTATTCCCGGAAGGCAAATTAATGTTTTCGGATAATCAACAGTTCTTCGAGAATTGGCTTCAACCTCAAAGATTAATTGGTCGGTACGATGACACTTCTTCAGTGGGCTATAACTATAATTTGGGTCTCTTTTTATTGAACTGGAAAGACACATGTTCTCAAGATGACATATAAATGATTTTGATTAGTGCAGTCTCTAGTAGTTCCTTTATTACTTTACTGAGCCTTGCGCCTTTTTGTAGGTTTCAGTTTTTTGCGACTGTTTTTTCAACTCACAAGTTTTTAATGGTTTTCTGGACAGTGACATTTGTTGTGGTGTTTCAAAGCATTTCTTCATAACTTTCTGGGATCAATTCAGTAGGTGGCTGAAATACCTTGGCAACATGTTTGTCTAAAGTTTTCGTATTTTCCTTATCACTTCTGGCCCAACTGCTGTCTGTTTTACTAATAAGAAGAGAAGTTGTAATAGCTCGATTCTTGAGTTTATTCATGGCTTTCTACAGAAAACATTGTTTGGTCTCTGTTACTGTCAAGTTTTCCAGGTATTCCCGAAAAACCTCGCTTCTCTCATTTAGGAATGGCACTTTAAGATTTCTTGTAGCTGCGTTCAGTTTGTTCTTACCTTCAGGTGATCAAGTGTTTATCCAAATCCTTCGCAGGTGGAATTGAGGAAAAATATTTTAAAAATTGGACAGTACTCATGTTGTAACTTCTACGTTACAAATCTATTATCTGAAAACAAACAGTCGATGTAACATCTGAATTTTTCACGAAAGTCTCAACCAATTTCAGTAATTTGTATTCTACCAAAATTTTAGCGCCAAAATAGTTTTACAACAGTCGGGTATATGACAACTGAAATTCGTAACCTGGCTTAACATTTAAAATTAAAGTATCACGTTGTTTAACTTCTGTACGCACTCTAATTGCAGCTTTTTATTTTTTAAATCTTAATTTTTTTGTAGTCTATTTGCATTAGTTGTTCGCATTAAAAAGTTTTTTTTTTTTGGTGCGAAAATCTTCATTTCATTGTAAAGAATTTTTCTCAAATTTTTTAAGTTATCATGTTTCTTCCTGAGAAGATATAATTCGTTGAAATTGATTTTAAACTAGAATAGGCAACGAGAAAGCGAAAAATTTCATGCGGAACGCTCATAATAAGGAACGATCGGTCCGACAAAACTTGTTACCATTTTTTTTTTATTTATTTAATTAATTTTAACAGTACGTCGGTACTTTCATTCTAATTAAGGATGACGGTCATCGTTAACAACGCAATTAAGTATTTGGCTTATGACTGGTAGCTTATGTAAGTTAAAGTGAACAAAGTATTATCGTCAAAGCTTTTACTGGAAAAGAATCTCATTGAAATTTATTTTAACAAAAATAGGCAACAAGACAATGAAATCATGTATTGTTTCAAATTACTTGACTTCGCTGAACACAGCTGTTTGAAGTACTTACGTCAGTTGCAATCGATAATATTGATTTTGCTCTTCTAATTAATATTCACTTGACCATCGTAATAAAAAAAATTGCTGACTAACCGGGTTTTAATAACTTGCCGAACATCAAACAAATCCGCCTTTACTTAATGTAAATAATAAATCTCAATCATCAAGCAATCGAGAAAGTCCGACGACAAGAGGAACTCATCTTTTGGTAATTTGTTGCAGGTGTCGCAGACGGCGTCGGGGGTTGGAGAGCTTACGGACTCGACCCCGGGGAATTCTCCCTTCAGTTGATGAAGACCTGTGAACGTCTAGTAAAAATGGGCCGATTCACTCCCACAAATCCCTCGGACCTCTTGGCCAGAAGCTATTGCGAATTGTTGTCGCATAAGAAGTCCATATTAGGTAAAGTAAAATTATCGACCATTTCGAGAATGTAGTTTTAATATACTGTTGAGGTTGACTTTATACAGGAAACAATTTAGCACGTGGTAGCATTGAAATTATTTTAGCCTTATTAAGGCGTATTTAAGTAGTTGGTCACTGCTTATGGCGAAATTACAATAATAACCGTTAAGCTTGTACGAATTGCCTTTACGATTAACATTGTCTTATCTCTTTTCTTCTATCTTTATTATTGTCAACTCTTGTCCAGACACTATTGCGCATTGTTGCACAATAAGGTTAGAGCACATAATCATTGTTTTCGCTCAAACCGAATGGAAGATCGACGTCATTGGGTTAGTGGCTTCTTATATTCATTTATTAATGGATACTATCGAAGATTGATGGCGTTGATTTCAATTCTATTTATGACGTTTTTGCCTTAGATATTTTTAAATTAATTTGCGCGAGACTGTTTGAATCTCTTGTACAGGGTGGTTTTGTTCATGGTTTATTAGAGGAATATAGAGAAACAAATAGATAAAAATCTGAAATTTTGTATAGATATCAAATTGCTAATTTTTTATTGAAGGAAAATATTTAAAAAATGGTGACATTTTCGCTAATAGAAGTTGATCTCAAATTTCTTATTTACACACAAAATACAAAATTCAAACTAATGGTACCACAAGAATGTTACGATATGGTAGTAAGGTGAAAATTAAAATATTTGTGTGAATCTTCCATTTGTAAAATATTTTAGTTTGAGCCACTGTTTTTATGCTACCATTGAAACGCCGGTGCATATTTCGGATGACATTTTGAATCGCCGTTTTCTCCGTTCGTTATCGTTTAAAAATTAATAATTGTTTACACGTTGTTACCTCAGTTGCGGTTACGCGCATAAAAAATATTTTAATATAAAATATGAAGAATTCTATCTCGGTCACGATGGCATTTGAATCAGACTCTGGGTAGAAAAACGTGATATTAATTTAAATGTAGGGCTATATCCAAACAGTCCGCCCGCCGCATTCAGTGTCTCATTGCCAGTTTCACGCGTGTCCATTGATACATAGATTTTCCGCTATTCCTCATCTCATTTGTAAACGTCCTGATTATGGTAAAGAAGTTTTAAAATGTTTGTATAAAACACGTTTTTAAATAAAAATCATCATTATGAAGCAATACCAAAAATAATGTTGAGAAATGTATTATATCTGTTTATGGTGAAAACATCCACCATAAACGTTTTCTCAAGTACTTACACATTATAAACGCCATGTGAACGTTTATGCGTTTACGAAGCCAGACAAGAGGCCCAAATGTGTGAGATACGGGGTGAAAGCAGTGTCGTAGTGCCAGTGACCAGTGAAGGTTTGAGCGCCCGCCCACGGGAAAGGTGTGATGTAGACAAAACAAACATAACTGATGGCGAATTATTATCAACTTGCTGTCCAGTTGTTACATTGTTCCTCTTTAGAATCCACTGAAACTATCACTAACATCTATTATCTGCTTAGCAGCTTGTTTAAAAAAATTGCTATGCCTCTTTTGGACTTCTTGTGACAAGGCTTTACCGAGTTTATTGCAAATTTTTGGTGCTGTCTATAATAAAAATTAACTTTATAGTTACTGAAAGAAATAGAAATTGTTATGTCTTGGGTCGAAAGGTTGTTTACCTTACTCCCACTGAAACGTTTTATCAACTCCATGAAGAGGTAAAGCTCCACTATCAAGACTTTACTACCATTTTTATCGCATCTAACAAACGAAAAAAGGATATCTTACACAAATATCATATATGTAATCATTCTCATTGGAAGCGGTTTGTTGAGCCGGGTTCGTGTGCTGTAAAAAATTTTGTTCATTTTATCGTTCCGGTGTCACAACGTAATTTGTGTAAAAGTATGTCGTCAAGTTCGTGTGAACCAACCGTTTTAAAATACCAACAGAAATGTTCCGATAATAATAACTTTCTATTTACGTTCATACCTGGTATACTCTCGTACAACATTGAATTTTGTTGGATTTTGCGTGACTCTCCGTCATCGGCCAACAACAGTTATTGTAATGAAAAAATCGGACACAAACATGGACGGAACACGACTTCTATGTTATAAATAACAACGGTTGATTGATCCCCCGAAAATAGGGTAATTTTGGCCATTGAGTCTTGTCATTTGTACAGAAGAAAAAAAAACAATTCCATTTTGCTTTTCAAGAGTTCAAAATGTGGGAATATGGCAATTTGCACCAATCAAATTTAAATTTCTATAGCAGTGTTCCTGATTTAAAAGTTTATTACTTTGACTTGCTCTATATACGATGCAGTCTTTTTTCTTTTTGTTATCCAACGAGTAATATTTTCTTGTTTTTATTTCTGCACTTATTTCTGGATGTGGACATGTCTTTTTATTTGTTCATTGCTTAACTGCGTCTGGACATTTAACAGTGGCCTGTTATAACAGAAGCCTAAGCTTATTTCGTAAACTTTTAAAAGGACGCAAAAGTTTTGAGATTCTTTTTTCACTTGACAAATTGAGACCAAAAACGTGATCAGCGACATAAATTACATCAGAAAATGCTGTTTTTGTTGGCTCAAAACGATCTTAGAGTTTTTGAAAATTTTAATCGATAGATTCCTAACTTCTTTCGTAAAAATACTCAATTTTTGTAGGGCTGTCTAATGGTCTCACTTTATACTACTCAGTTTGCTTAATACAACGCGGTTGCCAGTTTTTAATTTGGACTCTTAGTTTTGAAGTTATGACAATTTGAATTTCATTTTGACCAAGGGTAAAAAATAAGTTTTTTTAATTTACCATCCCAAGACTTTCACTGTATTCTTATTAGAAAGCTAACTGAGTGACGATTTTCAATGACTTTCAATCTCTAGAAGTTATCGAGGGTTAAATCTTGCAGAATTATGTATTTTGTGTTCTTTTATGAAATACTGGGAATCCATTACCTTATAAACTTCGTTGAATCTTGAGTGGGCCACTGGAGCTGAAACCACAAAACCAAAAAGCCTGCTTTCAATGCTTATTCTAACTCAAAAAAATTAGATAAGGTCAATGAACAATCGATAACGACAATAATACCCTGATGGTACCGCTCATTTAGTTCCAGCGAAGTCATCCTTATATCCGTTTTTTGTAGTCTGACTAGCAGCGGGCCAAAGGTTGATACGAGCGGCACTGAGCTGTCCGGAACTCCGCGAGAGAGCTTGTTATTGGTTTAAATCTAGGGCGAGGTGGACTTTTTCGGGTATAACAAAAATATCAATATCAGAAATGGGATAGACAACCTGTGGGTGAGATGGCTCTTTGTGATGTTTATTTACTAAAATCAGCAGAGGGCGGCTGCCTTGCTAGAAAATCTGACTAGTAGAGGGTCAAAAGATTGCTCGTAACTCAGAGGAAGAGCGTGTGGTGTTTGGAAGGCAATATCGTTGAATCTCAAGGCGAACTCTTTTCTGGTTATCCCGTAATGTCTGTACTACAATAATGCAAATTGAAAACGGAGATCTGGAGAATAATCAATTCGAAAGTTTTATAGAAGAAACGAAGTCCAGGATAAACCTTAGTCTTTGAAACTTTGTCTTCCGCACCTGACTAGCTAGTTGTTGATTCGACAAAGATTCAGTTACACTGTGTTCAAAACTGTTGGATGACAATCACTATCTTCTGATTATAGCAGTCGTTCCAAGCTTTGTTTAGACCGTTCACTTAAAAATTCTTAATATACCCATTTCAGGCATTTCGTCGTAGTCCCATCAGTTAGATCAATTCAGACTTAAGTGCCAAAATTAAAACTGTCTTTATTTACTTTATTAATAATTATTGATATTTTCAGGTAGCAGCACCGCTTGCGTAGTGGTTCTGAATCGCGAGAACAACACCCTGTACACCGCCAACATCGGCGACAGCGGTTTCATGGTCGTACGTCGTGGCAGGTTGATCCGCAAAAGCGACGAGCAACAACACTATTTCAACACCCCTTTTCAACTATCGTTACCACCACCAGGTTACCAAGCCGATGTGCTTTCTGATCAGCCGGATTCGGCACAAACTGACAATTTTCACGTCGAAGACGGCGACGTCATCCTAGTTGCTACCGACGGAGTTTTCGACAATTTACCCCAAAATATTCTCATAGGTGAATTAGCCAAGGTATACAAGAAGGTTTATAGAAAAGGAAAATGTTTTAATTATATTTTTTTATAGGTACAAGGAGAACGGTGCGCCAGTCGACTACAGAAAGTTGCTAATAGTATAGCGGTGATGGCGAGGAATCTGTCGTTCGATGAGACTTACGTATCGCCGTTTGCAGAAAGCGCCTTCGCTAATGGGATAAACACAATTGGTGAGTATTGGTTATGTGACAAAAACTGTTTTTTTATCCATAAATTAATGTTTTCTGTGTTTAATTACATTTCGAATTAGTCTCCTAGTAAGAAGTAAAGAAAATAAAAAGTGGTGGTGCTTGACTCCACTTTTTGTCTTCGCTTATGCGTGAGGCTCAGTGTAATAAACAATATAATAATAACTTGTTATTAGTTTCAAGTTGTTACGTACATTCATTATAGAAATACTTAACGTTTAAGTGACAACTAAATGTGTTGTAATTACGTTAAAACATAATCGGCGGCTAATAGAGAGAAGCACGAAAAAATGGTGTAGTGTTATTTTTGTGTAGATTGGCGTTAAAATAGGCAAGAGAGTTTTTGTTAAGCCATACTTAGTCTTAATTCAACCAAACCTTAATTGGTATTGTTGGTGTTGGTCTCTGGAACGATATTGCTGTACAGTTGTCCTTGAGAGGTGTGGACTAAGCACTTTATGAAGAACACGAAATGGGGCAAGAATTTTTACTCTGACTCTGAATACTGGAATTATATCAAAAGCCCTTTAATAATCTTGCAATAATCGTACATTTTTTCTTGTTAACAAGTTTTCTATTTGTTTAAATCCCCTATCGGCCCCTTATCACAGCATCTGGAGGCAGCTGCTGTCTAAATATCCGCAATTTTCAAAAAGAGTAACGACACTTGTAGGTCTACCATTCCCCTGTGAAAAAAAAACGAATCATTCTATCCCGCGGTGCATGAAATTAAATAGTTAATAGTATTATACTTTTTGTAGCCTGACCAAGTTCAAGATTTTTGAACAGCTGAACTTGGTTTTTCAATTTCTATTTCAAGGCAGCCTATAATAAACTGAACATTATTAAAAGTTTGGGAAAATTACGTTGTATTGAGCTAAAAAATTAATTTATTCAAGTTCTGACCGTAGAATAACATCTTTTTGAGAAATTTGACTTGCTTGAGTTTTTTTAAATGCCAAACATATTACTTAATTTTGCAAATGAATCGTTACTTTTAATTTTTGCCAACGTGGCTTTTCTGTAATTGTGTTGCCTTTTCTAAATTACTAATAAACTGTTTATACTTTATTGGGATTTAGGTATACATTCGTAACTTCTTTTCAATTAATTTTATATACATACTCCGGACTTCCAATTGATTTTTCAGATGACCAAATTTTAAAATCAGAAATTGGAGTTTTGCGGCTAGTACCACTAACATTAATAGTATCATTATCAAAACGTGGAAAAAGCGAAACATTGATTTTTTGTCAATGGGACTTGCGAAGAAGTAGGAAATTTGATAAGTGATATCGCCGTATCTTCTTTTTTTGTGATGATAACTGACTTTGTTTACTTTGGTAACTGATTTAGATCTTTCATAATCGTTGGGGTAATTGTTATCTGTGCAGCAGTTTTCTTGCTCATATGGTTCTGAACGACAATACAATATGTTGACACTTGCGGTTCTTTTAGCAAAAATGTTGTTGATGGTTCAAGCAATTTGGAAATTTTCCGCTTTTGACCTCGCCTTTCACTGACTAAAACGAAGTTTTTCTACAGAAACCCTTTTAACTGACATACGAATATATGAGGAACAACTCCACTTTTCAATCCTAGAAGTATTTTATTTATCATTCAAGGTAATTGTCCATATCTTCTTTGAGCTGAATATCGTAAGAAAAAGGTAGGATATTGAGATTTAGAATAAATGTTTAAAATCATACATTACAATTTTTTCTTCTTTTTTCGTTAATCGACAATATATTAGTTGGAGTCTTTATACTCGTATTTGGGCATTCTGACACCACTGGCCACCACTTTCTCTGGCGAATTATCAACTAACATTGACTTCAAGCACCCTTTTACACCAATATCTTGAGAACATAGCAGACCCCAGGTGGGCGATCTGAGAGCTGATCAGTGTATGCCTAATGACGTTACATATGCTAGTCTTCACGTAAAGTTTTTCGATAAATAATTTTCGCAAAAAATTGTTAAAAATTATTTTTTTTTTTACAAAACGTGAATTGACTAGTTTCACCATTACCTTTTACATGATACATAGTTACGGATTATTTGATTGAGTTAACCACAGTGGACGAAGACATAGGCTACGATGAAGTCACTGCATAGAAGTGCGGGTGAGTCCCAGTACACCAATTAAAACTTTCACGTCAAAGCCAACACAAATATAATTTTCTTATAAAATAGAAGAAAAATAGATTTGTCTTTGTTGGGAAAAAGCGATATAGCTAACTGCTTCAGAAATGTGACTATTTAAGACAATGAAACATCCAACAAAAAGTGTTTATAGTTTATTCATATTAACGGGATCAAATTACGGGCCGATGAGTATTTTGTTGTAAGAAAATAATTTATTGGATCAACTTTGAAGTCATTAATTGCCTTAACTAGTAATTTTCGGGAATAGATTAAATCGTTTTATTTTACCTACAACTTTTGGAGACATCTTGTATAAATTCAAGGTTAAAAAATCTGTTATTTGCTTGATTTTCGTAATTTCGATTTGTTCACACATTTCTTTAATTATCGTGTTTTGTTCATCAATGATTGCGTTATTTGTTTTTGAAACTGTACAAAAATTTGCTTGACCAATTTCTTTTATTTTACACAATATTTTTACTAAAATATCGAAACAGTATCTCCGTAGTTCTGGAAAATTTTCCCATTAACATCACGTATATATTTAACCTTAAATTGCAAATGTTACGATTTACGATGCAAAAAGTTCTCAATTTGCAATGATAAATAGAATACATTATCCATTTGTTGGAAATCTCGAAATACATTTACGACATTCAAAGGTTTCTCGCGATGCATAGCAGACAGAATTCTTCAAGCTATTGCCTTTTTAAGGAACTTCCAATATTGTTTTTTTATTAAAAAAAGAGTAGATTCAACCCATTTAAACTTTTTACGTAAATATCTAAAATATGTATATTAAATTGTGTATGATCTGCTAAGATACAGTAGTATTTGCAAAATAACTCGCTTAATACAGTTACAATAAATGAAGTTAAATTTTAAGTTATTTAATAGTAAAAAGCTTTCTACGTTCTCTGTAAATCATGAACCGCAGAATATGCGCACATATGGTGCGTACTTGGTTTTCCGTAACTAACAATACAGATGTGTAATCCTAGACAAATAATTCATCGTGAAATTCTGCAGCCTCTCCCAACGTGTTTTTAAAGGTATGTGAGATTGCTACCCTTTGTTTACCTCTGCCGTTCACAATAAATTAACGTTACCATGTTGTGCAGGTGTACGTATACGTCGATTTATACTGCTCATATTTAAATGTCTACAGTGCTGACCTCGGTATGAACTTGTCATGTTCCCTTTCATTGGTTCTTGTAAGAAATTTGGTCACAGATTTGGGCGTTTGTAGTTCCCACTACAACTACTTTACTGCTGTGTTAATTTTTTCTGAATTTTAACTGGTAAACACATAAACTAGGGAATTTTTTTTTGTTACGGGATTGCGGTGAGGAACTCGCTATACTGAAGCTTAAACTTGTTGTATCCTATAGTATCATTACTTCATCAGATCGGTTTGTTCTAAAAAGGAGAGAACGCGCTCTATGGGAGTTTCGGCTATCTCTTTGGATGTCGTTCTTGAATCTTCAAAGTATGAATGCCTCCTAGTTACCAAACCTGGACATTCACATAAAGTGTAATAAGGAGTTTTTCCTCACCACACATCTTACAATCGGGATTTTCTCTCATCTTTATTGTGTTTACATGTAGCCTGCAGTGTCGTGTTAAGATACTTACTGCGCGCCTTAACAGCATTCTGTTTAGCTCTAACAATTCATTGGGCTTTGTTTTGGAGGTTTGCTTGATTCCCGGTGTCTCCAATACAAGTCCTGTTCTCAATAACTCTTTTGCCGATCTTTTTGCTGTATGCTACGCCGCAGACCGGCTTCAGATACTGTCACCAGTGCTGTTTGGTAATCTCTTGAAGGTACACTAAAAGCTCCGTATTCGCGGGGGTACGTTCCGAAATTATACCGCGAATACGGAATCCGCGGGTACGGAGTGGCATTTTGAATGGAAATATAAGGCATACGTTCCAAGGTTGCAAAATAAGAAAAATAAAAGTAATTTCTTGAGATACATTTTAACAATATTTATTATTATTTTCAAATTGATATTCAGCTGTGGCATTATCAATTTGCCTCTTAAAAACAAGACTTGTTAACAAGGCCTATGTTAAGTTACGTAGGCCTCGCTTCTATCCGAAGGCGGATCCATGTTGTTTGAAAAAATTACATAGCTCATTTGCCATCCTTAAACCTTCGTGTTTTTTTTTAAATTTTAATGACACAATAATACACGTTTTTCTAAAAATACGATATGTATGTATCGTTAGTTTTGGGTCCTCGAATACAGAATTTTTCACCCGTGAGTACGAGAAATTTTCACAATTTTTTGGTCCGCGAATACGGAAATCGCGAATAAGAAACTTTAACTGTACATTTACCGACACCAAAGCTTTGAGAATGGCTTGGATATCGGTGATGATACGGATCCTTGTGCACGATCTTTTAGCTGTAATATTTCCTTGAAGTACGGTTTCAGTACCACGCATGTTCAAACTGGTGTCCGCTCCTGGTCCATCCCTCGCAATTCCAGCCCCTGTACGGCTTTACGTTTTTAATCTGTTACTATTCCATATGGTATCCTTTAAAGGTCCTCAGGTACCCTGAAAGTTCTCTTGAAATTATAAGCGGCGTTCATTTTATCATACTGCCTTTCGAGTATTCTGTTACTAGCCATTTGCTGGTATATTCCAATATGCTATTCTTCTTTGAGAACGCTCTCCATATTAGTTGGTTTTTAGCCTGAAGGACCACAACCCTTTTCGGTTGTAGTCAACAATTTTCCCACAATCCTCCTGCAGGTTCATAGAGTTCACGTTACTTTGGTGGTTGTTTTCTCTACATGAGTTTTGAAACAAAGCTTGGTATCTAGCACTAAGCACTTGAGCTCGTTGCTTACGTGTAATTTTTTATCTCGAGGATGTATTTTCTTTAGGTTTTGAGGCTTTCTACTTCTTGTAAATGTCATCACGTTACTATTGCTCGGGTTCACCATTTCACTATAACTAGGATGGTGGCGCCATTCGCATAACTTTGGGCATACAGTATTTACGACTTACTTTAATTCTTTCGTTACTTCTACCATTGTATATGGATTATAAATAATAATAATCATACAACGCTTCTACGTTGCCTTATGTCAATGATACTTGAGCGATAATTGCAATATAGCGTGAAGACATATCTTATGATAGAGATTTGTACTATAAACTAATGCGTAATGGGGGCGCTAGTTGTAATCATTAGTAGTAAGTTTTACAATTACGCCTACCATACCTGAGTGTTTTTTTAAATACATGTAAAGGCGCATTTTAGATCATTTTCCGAAATTTATCAACTTCATAATTTGGAGACAAACATTTCTTTTACAGTGCGTTTTGTCCATACTACTCCTTCAGACGTTTCTGTTAACAGACGCGTCGCTGCTAGTGGATAAAAAGTATTTCTAACCAATCACTTCATTATTATTTGAGCGGCAGTAGAAATTATTATGACAAAGTAGATGGAGAGAGCTTTAATTCCGCGGGGAAAAGGTAAACATTCAATAGAGGAGTCACTTTGTGAATTAAGTTAATTTCTTATTGTATCTGCTGTTGTAAACGTTGCATTTAAGTTTTTTTGTTTCAAAGAATTGTAATTTCTAGAATTTCTAGTTATTTTACAAAATTCCAGCAAAACTTAAACCTACCTATACTGACTGCGGAAAGAATCTGACGGGACTCTTACTGCAGTTCATCGTTTTGCTGCTTGAATCTCTAGAGCCGAAATAGAGGTTGGGGTTGTATATTTTTTTCCATCCGAATAAACTGAAACTTCCCACCTCATGTAAATTTTTTGTCCGTCCAATTTATCACTTTTTCACCATTCTTATTGGTGTCGCTGAAGCCCCAATGTATGTTTCGGTTGTTAGTTACGCATGATTATTACAGAGTGTTGTACATTGAGGACAGCGATGTCATGCCACGGTTTTAAACATTGATAATTTTGATATTGAAGAAGCTTTTTATTTTTATTTCAAGGTAACATTTTGCGTTTAGAATCATGTCTAAAATAAAAATAATTAAGTAGCGCATTCACATTACAATTAACTTCTAGAACATTCGGGACGGTTCAAAATTCTCTTAAATACTCTTGATAACCGTTCAACTCGATTTCCGGGCAATAAATAAAGAAAAGAATTGCCACTTCTTGTTGTGGAGGAGAAGCCTAATTTCTTTTTTAAACCTTTATTGTTATCGCCATAATTGACTGAATTTTCGTTCTTTTTTTCAGGTGGAAAACCCGACGACATAACAGTGCTGCTGGCAACGGTCGCAATTTGAAACCACAAAAAATGTATTCACGTCGTAATCGAGCCTTTCCGTTGATTATTAGCCAAAACTCGACATTATTTTTTTTCAATTAATTGATCAAGTGTAGAAAATTATTTTACATTTTTGAATTCAACGTGTGTTCCTTTATCCCGGAAGCTTGTGTAGTACTTTTGTTGCCACACCGTTTCCGTTTTTAGCGACGATTTAGGTAGCGAATTTCATAGAGCAGCACGAAGGCGGTGCTTTTGTCTTAAAGAATAAGAAAACAACAGTTTTCACGTGGCCCAAATTCAAATCCACCAACCTTGAAACGAAAATTGTCGAAAAAATTATATTCACGTTCTGTTAAGCTTGAATTAACAGATTTATTTGGCTGAAACGAGAAAACGTCGTATTTAAATTAAGTGGTATTAAAAGCCGAACTATTAGGTTAGTAGGAACGTAGCCGGACAATTTTTGAGATCGGAGCGAAACGCTTCCAGTTAAGTAAGTGATCGTGAAACCAAATGCGCCAAACCTAACATTTAGGTTTTTGAGTTTCATTTTTATTCTATCATATACTCATCCACTTGTTTACTTTACGCAACAACTGTAAATGCAATTTTAGTTTAAATAAATAGTTGTTACGAGTACGATAAAGACTTATTTATTTATAAACAAACGGTAGAAATAATTTTTGTTTTGGAATTATTTTACAGTGGCGCGTTAAGAACTAAAGTTAGAGTCGAATACGCTTGTCGTTATCATTGAGGATTCTCTGGCGGATCGTTCCTCTCTTGATTCCCCCATTCGAAGCCACCAGGCCGGTCTTCAGGAGCTGGCACATAATCGACGTCGTCGGGCTGCTCGTCCAACAAGCTCCTTCTGCAATTCAAAACCCAAACCGTGACTCACAATCAATACAAAGTACACATTTTTTTATGTAGAAATCTGGATAGTAATTTCTTAAAGGTACGCTAAATGTTGAACAATTGAACGAGGTCAAAAATTCTCAGAAGCGATTGTTTAGGAAAAACTAATAGTAATGAAGGTCAAAGTGTCATTATTGTTCAGTTAGTTGTTACCTTGAATATTTTTTAATTCTATACTTAAAAACAAAACGTTTGTCCCCATTTTGGGAGTGTAGAAGGGGTCAAGGCTTTTGTATTGGGGCAAACTTACAATAACGAGGGTGTTTGGAGTATCCGGAACCCGCCCCTTTGGTTAGGAAACACATCTTCCATGAAGTAATAAATATGTCCCACTGCTATGCCCATCAAGTCAACGTAAACGGCGTTGCCTAACAATACAGAGAATCCCAAAAGGACCCATGGCAAATACGGAGCCTGCAATGGTTGTGCTATTACATAAATAAGTGAAATTAGTGTTTCACCTGGAAGTTGAGGAGGCCGAAGAAATTCATTCGCACGTAAGGATTCCGCCTAGACCACACGTACACTAACATTATTGTAAAGGCTTGTCCTAAGAATAACAAATTAACAAAAAAGGCGAAAATCTGTTGAAAATTAAGGCAAAATTTTGCATTATAATGGTTAAAATTTTTACATGTAAGGATACAATCATGCAAATTCCGCCAAATAGGAACATCATAACAAAATCAGCTGTTCTATTTCTAAACGATCCTTCTTCTAACATTCGGCAATATCTGTAGGTGAAAATCATGTTGAAAAAGAAGTTGAAACCAAAAGTTCCGAAAAAAAGAAACGTTGTTACCAATCTCCATAATTGGCCCTGTTTTAGGATCAAAATAGGGTTGAAATAAAGCTGAAAAGGGGAAGCCAGTTCTAATTGCTAAAAAATAAAAGTTAAAAGTGGTTAAGGATGAATAAATAGAACTTACCACAGCTAAAGTGGTGATCACGCAAGCGGTTGTGTATGCCCTCGTCACCGGGGGCATATTCATGTATTCATTTCTCAGTGTTTGATACGCCATTATTTCTTTGAGAATTCTACAATTATCACGAAAATCCCATCGCTAGTTGTGATAATTAAGGGTTAAAAGCCACATCAGTGTAGTGTCACTTTGACATTTTTGTTGACATATCAAAAATATTGGGGATTTTGACGCAGTACTGTTGGTAATCTATAAATATATTTCGTGATAATTCAACAAGATGGGCACATAGAAAATAGAAAAATTGACCAAAAATCGTAATGATTATTTCTAATTTGATTTCATCGGTTATTGTAGTACTAACTAGAGTCAGTAACTATTAAATAACCATATTTTGGGACTTAGGAATCTTAATGTTGGTGACAATACTCGGCTTTTATCAATGGCGCTTGCGCAATAATTTGTTTAATTCGCTGTCAAATTTTTTGGAAAAATTGTAATCTCGAATTCGTCCAAAAACTAAGAAAATATGGTTTTAACGAAAGAATACAGAATTTGTATGCCAATAACAGTCGAGGAGGTGAGTAATTATCCCTTTAAGTCTAACTTTGACGTTTTTCAACCCCAGTACCAAGTTGGGCAACTTTATATGATCGCCAGGCACAGTCTGGAGCAGTCAGGGGATGGCGAAGGGGTTGAAGTGGTCGAAAACAAAGAATGTCACGATCCGGAACACGGGGACGGACAGTACACCGAAAAACGAATCCATTTATCAAGGTTCAGTTCATACTTTTTTCGAAAAATCAAGACTAACGTCCAACTTTTCGCAGCCGTCTTCCCTATTGGATCCAAGCAATTTGTCCCAAAATATTTTATGTGACCGAAAAGGCCTGGAATTATTACCCGTACACCATCACTGATTATACAGTATTAATTTTTTTACGATTTATAACACTTAATTTCGGTTTTAAAATTTTTTAGTGTTCCTTTATCCCCAGATTTCACATATCTATTCGAACCAAATACGAAAATAACAATGGTAGTACGGAAAATGTGAGTTGTTTTCGAAAATTTGACATGTGTAACATAACCTCAATTTTCTTAGTGTTTAAATTTAACTCCCGAACAACTGGCGGAACGTCTAGTGGACCACATCGATATAGCTTACGACGAATTAAGTCCGAAACATTACAAAGAGGAGGAAGATCCGAGATATTTCCAGTCGAAAGAAACGAATCGAGGCCCCTTAATTGAAGGTTGGAGAACCAACCATATTCCGATTATGTGTTCATATAAATTAGTTGATGCCTATTTCGAAGTTTTTGGATTACAAACCAAAGTTGAGGATTTTATCCATTCGGTTATTTAATTTTTTATAACCTCCATTTTTTATTTTAATTATTATAAATTTTAGTGTATTAGAGAAGTTTTGTTGTTGGGTCATCGACAGGCTTTCGCTTGGATCGATGATTGGATCGAAATGAATTTGGATGATGTTAGGAGGTACGAAGCTGCTCTGCAATTGCAAACAAATTCGCTTGTGAAAAAAGAAGAAGGACAAGTCGCGAATGGGGGTGGAGATACATCACTTGTTGCATCCGAATCGGGAACAAAGTCGCCGAAATCCCCCAAAAGTCCCAAGTCTCCGGAAAAGAAAGGATATTTTACATGGTGGTAGAATCTTTTTTTTTTATAGGTTCCTAGAATAATGTTGTGCTGACACGATAATTTTTGTGATTAACTTTAATTTTTTCTAAATGTCTCATCTATAATTTGAGTCAAGTACTTAAGTGCAATTATGTGGCTTTGAGACTTATTACTGGACATGTAGATGTCGTTTTATCATGCAGGATTTGCTATGGTGTTTATTTGCTCATTTACGGACACATTCATCATGATTACAATTTTAGAGGCTGATGTAATTTTAAATCTTTTATTGAACGGGAATAAATATTTACGGTAAAGTTTGTTCTGTGTCACGTTTCTTTAAAAAACGACCTTAACTTACCTTGACTGAGATAAATTTAACCGGCAGATCATTAACTAAAATCACTGAGAAGTCAACAAAATATGTAACCTGCACCATCAATAAATTCTTCATTTTCTTAGACCTGATATTTTAGTCATGGATTAACCTTTAAACTCTCGTTAAAAGTTAGGGGTGCTATTACAATTGTTCCCATGTGTATTAGCTGGCGTTTAAGTTAATCCGTGAATGAAATACCGCATCTAAACGTAGTAAAATAAATAATAACTTTTCTTAATTTTTTTTTATATTTATTACCATTTTTTTTTTCTCTTATGTAGTCTAATCGTCTGTAAGGATATTCAGAAAGTTATGATAAGATATGGCTATGCTAAAATTCGACACAACCTTAACGCATCGCATTTTATAAATTTAACTTAGTTTAACAAACAAATTAAGTTAATTAAAATAAAATTCATGATATTAAGTTAAAATTTTTCTTAACGCAGAATCGCTGACAAATTATTTAATATTTTATATTAAAATGTTCGAATTAACGAGATTCAGCTGTAACAGTTGTTTGTGAAATGATAATACATATCCACCTAATGAACCTTATCAACGCAAATATTTTTGTGACAAAATTTGGCAGCATTCACTGCTCTATGCCAGAATGTCTGAACTTAGCTAGGTGTGTGTAAACATTGCGAACTAGCAACCCATCCTTATCAAATGAATGGGGGATGGATGGTTTGCATATAATCCGCTAGAAGCAGCCCTCTACACTCAGTAACGTTGACCTACTAGACATTACCATACCTCGGTCTTGTAGAATATACTCTGAAATGAAGCAAAATACATTAATATTTTTTAACTTTAACTGCTTGAATTATTAAAATATCCAAACAAATTACCAACTGAAATGGCTACAAAATAATTTCTGAATCCAAACTTCTCTTGGGGCGATTGTGAAAATTGGGAGTCGCCGAAAAATTCCGCGTCTCCACCGCCCCGGAACACGTGATGGTCGTTGCCTAGCTACCGGAGTCTGCCAGACTCTTTGACGACGTTGCCATCCACAGAAGCACCTGACATAGACGGCTGTCGATATCCCTGATTTACGACATGGGACGAGGCGTTCATCCGACAAATAGGATTTGTTCATCTCTTCGCAACACCACACCAACGACAGTTTTTATGAATGAACCGGACGAATTATGGACGGCCGAACCGTCCCTGTTTCTCCGCCTCTTCTCGATCGATCGAGCAACAGGTGGGGTTTTTCAATCGAAAAATTGGAAACACCTATTTGGGAATATTTCCAGAAATGTACGAAATAACGGAATCGAAAAGACGGTAAAGGGGAAAAGAGTTGTGTAGGTTCCACCCCTTGACTGTCTTTGTTTCGCTTTATTTCTGTGAACGAATATTTAATGCCGGTCGGAAGGCGAAGACGAGTCAGTCTGCGGCGTGGCACTGCTTTGTTCGGATTGTGGATCCGTATTTTTTGGGGAATTGGATTCGAAAATTAAATCTTAGAGAGGCATCATGAAGACCTCTTCGTTTTCTCTGAGAGTCATGCGAAGGGTAAGGTTTCCTGTTGGATGTCGCTTCTTACCTTCAACAGCATTGAGAAGAGTTAATTGTTTACTTCGCTTTTTGGCGTCATGAGCTTTCTATGTTTCGATGTTTATCGGCGCTGCGAGAATTGAAAATAAGTTTTACAATAATTATCGAGATTTTGCCTGCTACCTCTATCATAACTTATAACTAAATATACATGCGTAAAATTATTTCAATAATAAATTTCAACAATAAATTTTATTTTTACAAAGCTTACGGGTATGTACCTGAGAAGTAATTACGAAATGATTGCTTAGGAAATTTAGGGGTGGCCATAATTTCCCCACACCATTCGTCAAAATAACGAGTTATAACGCTTGCGGCAAGCACGAAAAGACTCTATATAATTAATTATGAGAATTTACAACAGAAGAACATTTTATTAGCCGTTAAATAAACATCCCGTTGCCTTCGACAATATGCTGGCTACTTTTCTCTTTAAGTTCGTTCTGGACGCTTTACAAATTATGTTTTTAAAGTGAAGTTCTTATAATTGACTTGGCGCATAATTGCCCCATGTAGGTAAGGTACATAAAAATCAAGCGGGCCCCACTTTAGCTAAAACACAATACAAGTTTGAAATGGGGCGGCATACATCACTCTTAATGTTTTTCGTATAAGTAGAAAAAATGGAGTCCTATATTTATTATCCTATTTGAAAAAAAAAAAAATCTTTACCAAATTACTCTTTACCTACTACAAGGTGGTATTAATAGTGATTTTTTCAAATTATTAACCTTAATGTCAAACGATTTTAAATTTTTTCTTCAAATGGAAACGTACTTTCTTTTGGTTTTGCTTGAAGCACCATGTTTTTCTGAATGCAATAATGTCTAAAAATTGACTTTGCTACCAATATTCATGATGGGGTAAGATCGGACGAACGCACAGGCCTTTAAAATGGTCCATACGTTCATATATCCATCTGTTACCGTCTTTAGTTTTTAACTAATTTATTGTGGTCGGAGATCCCCATCTTGTTGAAAGTTAACTCGATTAAGTTCTGCAAGGGGCAGAAAATAATTTTCAACAATTACTCTGGAATTTTTTTGGCACCAATATTGGTGCCATTATTATTTAAAGTACATTTATATGACCAAATAATTGTGGTAAAAAAAAGAAACGGCGAAGTTGTTCCCTAAGACCCCGATAATTTTTTTTCAATGCCTGCAGATTTTGAGGCATGTAGTATGTAGGTGTGGTTTAAACGTATGTTTTTTAGTATTCATGCACAGTTCAATTTGAAGTACCAATGTTATTAGAAATTTTCTCCGGTTTTCGTTTATACTCGGAGAAATATCGAATTCAAGATTTCTGCCAAATCCTTCCGGTTGGGTTTTCTAAAAAAAAGGTTCGCAAATTTTCTTTGAGTCTTGAAAACTTGTGACGTTCTATTACTTCTCTGTTTGGAAAGCGATTATTGTAAATTCGCACTGCTTGACCACAATTTTTGTTGCATTCGAAATACACTTGCAACATGTCGGTCAGTTGGTTGTTATCATTTATTTATTTCTTTACAAGAAAGTAACTTTGAAACTCAAAAATTATTGCAATACGATATCAACGGCGACACTGACCGATTACTGACATTTATCGTGTCTGTTTTTCATGACTAACATTTCTGATGGATATTTCTAATTATTTCATTGAATGAATATTGTACCAAAGTCAACTTTCTAGACATCATTGTATTCACAAAAATTATTGTCCTTCAAATAATAATAAGAAAAATTTTCAGTTTGAAAGAAAGGGTTGAGCATCATCTGATATTGAAGTTAATAATTCAAAATATTACTATTAGGGTCACATTGTAGTGGTTGAAGAATAATTTGCTAAAGTTTTTTGTCTATTCAAATTGGATAATAAATAACAGAGATACAGCTTGGGGCGTCTTTTAAGAACCACCGTGTATAAGAATATTCGAAAATTATCTAGGATGGGTTCTTCAACTCAAGGGTTTCCCTCAAAAGTGCATCGAGCTTCTTTTCTATCGCCCATTCTTTTTCTAGAATGGAAATGTGAACATCAATTTTCTTCACAAATGTAACGTTTAGTCTTTCTGGTATTGGTTTCTCTAGTTTTTGCTTAAAACCAGATAAATTCCACTTTAAGATTGGGATTCTTTTGACGTCAAAGTATGACTCAGTAATTTACGAAATGTCTAGTTTAGATACAGCTTCTTCCAAAGTGTTATTGTCGGTGTTCAGTTGAACTTATGCCATAAGTGCCCCGTTCTAATTTTGCCATCATTAACTCAGGGATTCGGTTTAATAACTTGGAAACACGACAGGTTGAATGAAATTTCGCGTTAAATTGCTCTCTAGACTGCAACAATTTCCAAGTTGAAACTAGGAGCAGACCGTCATTAAATTAACTTCGTCATTACTGGATCAAATATTTAATTAAGTGTTTGGAGTACTGAAACAACTGTTTCCGTTTCAAATATCGTCATCATTTTCAAATCAAACCGTTACGTTTTCCTATCTGTGCGGAGAGGATCATTTTTCCATTATTGCATTGAGCTCAGTTGCAATCCCTTCTCTCTATCCATCATAATTGAGTTTTCGGCACCCGTGCCATTTCCAGGTGTATGAGACCAATTGGACTGAAGCACGAAATTTCGTGTCTGAATGTAATAGAAGCTTTGACTAGGAAATGACCGCTTTATTCAATAACGAAACGCGTTTCACCTCTTAACTTTTTATGTTGCACAGTACGTTTTTTTTCTGTAGGATTAATCCGCGCAGAGTGGCTGTTTACTCATAATAAAAAAAACATCAAACATATTCAGATAAAAAGCAACGTTAAAAAATTTAATTGAAATTTTTGTACCAAATTAAAATTGTTACGACGAGAATTGTTTTTTAGTGAAGTGGATTCTAAAAAGCAATTATCTCGCTTTTCTACTTGTTTTAAATCGATTGTTTTCTTGTCTCAAGACTTAAGATTTATTTGTGACAGTCAACCACTGAAAGAAACCACTTGAACCAACAATCCACATGAAAGAATAAAAATTGTATCAACAAGTTGATTCTTAATTCCTTAATACGACCATTGTATATGGATTATGATAATCATACAACGATACGGAGACTGTTTGATAAATAAAGTAAATATTGAGTATCTGAGAGGAATTTGAAAAGTTCATACTGGTTTTCAAATATAGTAGAAAGAGTGTGGTTGCCATCTAGAATTGTAGAATTGTAAAAATTGGGCTTTAGCCTTCTCGATTAACTATGCCATGACCAAGAAAATTTCATAAAATGAAAAGTAGTGAGGTGTGGTATGAGCTTAAGGGCGTATGGTACGTTCACCAGCCAAACTAATCCGTTATGGGGGCGCTAGTAGTAACCAACAGAGCATTTTATGGCATATGGTACGTTCACCAGCCATACTAATCCATTATGGGGGCGCTAGTAGTAACCAACAGAGGATTTTGAGAGAATGTACTCCCCTACCTGGTTGACCTACCACCTCCACTTCAACCTCTATCTGAAGATAGCTGCCCAACTCACCTGAAGGCAACCAAATTTATTTATGACTGAGGCAAGGGTCCCATTTATGAAGCTACTCGCTCTTGTCATCCACAACACATTTCTTGTCGACAAAGTTGCTCGACTTGAGAGCGAGCGACCAACAAACGTTTTTGCGTAAACGAGCACGAAAATATTGTGAGAAGTACTCATTATGAAGATAATTAATAATCTATTGTTCGAATTTAAGATAAAATAGTCACATGATGTTGACATTAATACAGATTAAAAAAAGTAGCAACAAATAGAAGAATAATAAGGCAACAATAATATAATTAAAGAATTTCTTCGAAATAATTAATTATTAATCATTAATAATTATGATTTTGTTTCAAACTAAAAGATGATAATTATTAATTGAGTTACAAACATTTATCTGAAAATTACCAAGGCAATCCATTTGTAATTTTAAAGCATACCGTCTTTTGACTAACGTCTTTTAGTGGCCTGATAGTGACGGTAGACCTTCACTTCCCCTTCCATTGATATCAAACCATTTTGCCAGTAGTACATTTGATCCATTGCAAGACAACTTTAGGATATTGTTTCAGTACATATCCTAAATCCACTATTCACCTTCCAGACAATAAATCTTCACTATTTATTGGTGGCACTACTTTCTCAACAAATAAACAATTTAACAAACTGCTGAAAGAAAAGTTGAAATGCATAATCCTCTTACAAATTTTTCCTACCTATCTGTTTGCATGTGGTATTCATAATTGGTTGCTGGCAACCATGATGATGATGATGATAGTGGAGACCAGACACCCCCTCAAAACAAAAGCACGTGAACTGCCAGTTGCTTAGTGCCTGGTCTGGATCAATTTACTATAGGTGCAAATTTACTTCCTACTTCGTTATTGTTTGAATTCATGAACATTGACTACTTATATTAAAACTTAATTTTAACGGTCGGGTTTACAAAATCTTTGTTACAAATCAAAGACGAGAAAATATGAGAAGCAAGATAACGGTGAAGTGGAAAGCAAACAGTAAAAGTAAGAAGAAAACTGATACAGAAGGTGTTTGCTTGGGAATTTTTGTATCTGATCACTAATGGTGATGTAGAGAGAGATCTACCAATCATCCCGGTGGTGAACAAAGAAGTGGTGGCGATTGTAAAAACTTATTTTGCAACGTAATTCGATTTACGAAGATGGCATAGGGATTGATAGAAAATATCTACCTATCTTAGTTTTTTCATAATAGATGGTACCACTAAGAACAGGAATACTATTTTTTATTCGTTATTCTGTTTCGTTCTTTAAATAAACAGAACTCTGAAATTTCTGTTGTATTGTTGGTAAATGAAAATTAAAAGCTTTATTTTAAAGGTGGAGATTGAAATTTAAGCACTATAACTTTAAAGCGGTCAATTCTTGGAACTGAAATTTAGTTCACATAAGTTGTGTTAATCGTATATTTATATAGTAGGTGGAGCCACTATCGTACTTCCAAACTATTCCATGGAGCTGCCACCTCCATTACCTAGGTACTATCGTTGTATGATTAATCCATATACAATGCTACTATCTACATTCACTATACTTAGACTTCGCTGGCCCTTCGTCTGAAGACTGCCAATATTATTTATTAATTAATAAGTCTCATACAAGAACTCCTTAATGCTCGTTTAATTCAAAATATCTACGGTTGCAAAGTTGTTCGAGGTAAGAGCCGTTTATCCTCTTTGCGTAAACGAGCACGAAATTTTTATGTGTGGCCATTAATAAACTAATACTTCGTGACTATTGTTAATTTGAGCACCAGTCTACCGTAAATAGCGTGATATTTGGATTCTAAATATTGAACGGGTAGTTGTTTCATCTATCCAGTTATTATTAAAGAATTATTTTAATAATGAACTGTACTCATCAGTGAATACCGCTGAAATCTTGGTACAAATTACTAAAATTAACTGACCTTCTTCTAGGAAATTTTGACGTTGTATCGATTATTTGATTCTAGATAATAAATTACTAGTGTTGTAGTTACGACGTGGATCTTTTTAAATTAAAAAAATGAAAATTTTTGGATTATTTTATTGAAACAAATACACATTTTTGTTAATAAAACTCTAGGCTAACATTGTTAAAGGGAATTATTTAAAAAGAATTATTAATGAACATTTTGATTAGTGATGATTCTATAAAAAAAATACTTTTTATGGTTAAAGTTAGGTAATCAATCAATCGGTTAGTAGTTCGGAAACTTTTTCGACTCGCTGCATTCTTTTTGAACCAACGTTTTCCCATGGCGCCTCTTTTTCCAACTTAAAGCATCACTAATAAGTAGAGGAATTATGTCTAAAATAACATACTTAGGTAAAATGACATACTAAGAATTGTTTTTATTTGGCGTCTCAAATGGGCTCCATATGGCTTCTGTCAGATTTTATAGTAAGTTAGCAGCATTACATTTGTACATTATCTACGTGATTGAAGCATTAACGATGTCGTCGTAACAGATAAGGTTTTGAAATTTAGGTATTCAATGTAATATTTTACATTGAGTTTAACAAAAATTCTACTCATATTTTGTAAGCAATTTGACTGTGATACTAACGTGAGTAAAATGAGATATCAAATTGTAAATATATTTTACCACTTTAAGGTGTCAGAGAAACTGATGCGACCTGCATCGTTATAGATGCAGGGTCAATGAAGATCCTAAGGTCAGGAAAAATAGATTAAATCGATGATATACATATGTATATGTTATGCAAAAATTAATTTCACTGCAAAGGTGTTGATGTTTCACCAATATACAAAATCTTGATTTGTAAACCTTGCTATCGAATAATAAAAGTCAATAAACGTTAACATAAACTAATCAGAAAACAAGTTATGTGTTATCTGTAATTAAACTTATTTTCATATTTACCAAAAAGTTAAATACGCGCTCCATGATAAATTTCTTATAAACTTTGCTACAATTCTTGAAGGACATGCTCGATTTACTTTTATACAGACGTTGTTAGCGGAATTTTCGGTATTTTTATATTGACCACATAATGGACAATTTCTGGAAAACTAGGAATGCTACAGAGGAACTGAATGCCTCTACAAGCTCGTATTTAAATAACTTATCTGTGTACTAAATTTCATAGCAATCCTAGGAAAATAATTTAGTTAAAAATTTTCAAAATTTTTAGTTTTTTTTTTCAAACATAGGAAGAAAATTTGCTTTCTCAGATTTTAAAGAAACTTGATAGGCGTGTTTGGAATTTCATAAGAAATAAAAAATTACAGTCGGTTGCTAAAAGTTACTTGGGGATTTGAATAGTGGGAGCTTGTTATGGGGATTGTTAGCGAAAACTGTTAAAAATCCTCTACGTGCGTGGTATTATTTTATGAAAATTAGAGATACATTGAATCTTTTTCTTTGAGAAAAAATATTTATTATCTTCATTCATTCGAATGCGCCCAACATTAGAACATAGACTATCATTACGTAGTTTTGCCTTCAATGGATGAGTTTCTATACAACTTGTTGGTGTTAATTCGTAACGATAATCAACCGCCATTAAAATTACATTTGGGAAGAATCGTTGAGAATCCAGGCAAAGACGGTATTGTCCGAGTTGTGTCAATAAAAATTAATAGTGGGATCCTCAAACGTGTCATTGGGTAAATCAGCGTTTTTTCCGGCATAACAATTTTACTCCATTTTCGTCGAATTCTAAAAATAGAAAAATTGAAAATATAATCCCTCAACAAGCACTCTAATACGTCTTAGTTCATATGGAATCTCCCTTTTAGTTAATATATTGTTTAGGCGATCACAATTTATAAGACCCAACCAAACTCTCTTTACAAAATAAATGTCATGGTAAATATGAAGTGATTTAATGGATTTCAAATTAAGAGATACAACAAATTCTGAATAATTATGTTCATTATATTGAAATCTTTTACCCATTTTAAAAACAATAAACCTAAAAAAATTATGTTGAATATACTCTAGAATAGGTATATGAATGATTTTAGAAGACCATATAATGGAGCCATAAAGCAAAATAGGTCTAACAAGAGTTTTGTAAAGATGTATGACAGTTTCATGAGATTTAAATTCTTTCGTTGATCTCATAATAAAGTATAATGATCTATAAGCTTTAGAAATAGTGAATTACACATAGATCCTTAAAACTACTAACGCTTTCAAGAATTTGACCATTTACAGAGTAGTTGAAAAGAAGCTTCTTATTCTTACTTCTAACAATAAATAAAACTTTGCATTTGGCACAATTTAGTTTTATTTGGCTAACACAAGACCATTTGTAAATCAAGTCCAAATCTCTTTGCAACTTGATTTGATCATATAAACACTTTACTCTATTAAATATTCTTACTTAAGCAGCAAGAATTTGCAATACAGCAAACTTAAGAGTATCAAAAGCATCATTGATGAACAATATAAATAGTAAAGGGCCCAAGTGAGAACCTCGAGGCACACCTGACGTGACAATAAAAGGATCAGATAGATTACATTTAATACGTATTAGCAATTCACGTTCAGTCAAATAAGAATAGATCCATTTCAGAGTGCCACCACTTAGTCCAAATTTGGATAGCTTATAAATAAGAAGATTATGATTCACTGAATCAAAGGCCTTTGCAAAATCTAAATAATTAGCATCTACCTGTTGAACATCATTAGGGCAAGTTTCATCATTTAGAGCTTCAGCAATAAAATTATTATAAAAAATAAGATTAGTTAGAGTAAACTCGCCCCTGACAAAACCATGTTAATTTTGAATTACGAATTATAGACATAAATTTGATAGTTTAATAGCAACAAAAGAGTCAAATATTTTAGACACAGTCCCAATAATAGGAATAGGCCGATAATTTGCAACATCACATTTATTCCCAGCCTTAAACACAGAAGTTATAAAGGTCTTTTTCCACAATGTAGGCATATGACCAGTTATTAGTGATTGATTATACAGTAAAGCGGTTCGACAATAGGACTCAAACAATTTTTTACAAATAAAGTAGATAAACCATCAGGTCCAACAGAGTTGGATTCTTTCAAATTCTTAATTGTTGAAGCAATTTCATCCTTACTAATTATGAAATCAAGTTCACCATTCAAAAATAATTGATGATGGAAAGAAGATCCAGCATTCAAATTTACCAGTTCAAATTTTTTAGCAAACAGATTACAAGCACTTTTACAATTATGACTATATTTATTATTAAAAAATACCTCTTCAAAAATATTATTAGATTTAGATAAAGAATTTACATAGTTTCAGAAACTTTTTACATTCTTTCTAGTTTTTCTTTCAATCTTTTCTATGTACAACTGTCTGTCGATCTTAGATTGACGAATACACTTAGCCCTCAGTTCACGAAATTTAATTCCATCGCTAGAAACATTAAATTGCAACCACTTTTCATAAACCTTTTTCTTATCAATAATCAACGAAATTAAACCATAAGAATACCAGCAAGGATAGGTACTATCAGACCCATTCCAAGAAAGGAGAAAAAGTTCATCAACAGACTTGCATTTTCTTGAACATTAATATCAGGGCAATTACAAATAGCCAGCAGATCCTCCGACAATTCACTATAATTTGACCATGTTGTGTCTCTCAAATTGTGATATCCCATAAAAATGAATTCATGATTGACAAAATATTGGACTAATGTGTCTATGGTTTTAATATGCGAGTTGTAGGTGTCAGGAATAATAAGTTTTTTTTTGTCCACTGATCTTCACAAATAATTCCTCAATATCATTGCCGGACAAAACCAGTTTGACGATTAAATGATTCTTAACAGCAATCAAGACTCCATCACCATATGGAGCATAAACAAAACTATGTCCATCTCTACGAAAAACAGCATAGTTATGTAGATCCAGCTTAGCATCCAAAATGCCGGGGTGCAGTCAAGTCTCAGTCAAACAGATAACATGAGGTGAAAGGGACAGCAGACCAGCATCGAGTTTAATCAGATCCAATTTAGTACGAATGCCTCTGACATTTGGATACTAAATAATAACATCGTTGACCGTTGACCTTATACGCTTTTTAAAGGGTAAGCAGAAGAAATAACATTATCCGATTCACTCTTACTAACAGTTGTCTCAGTAGTAGAAGAATTTTTGGATTTTATATGTAGAAGTAACCAAAATAGGGTTACCATTGTAGTATTTTATAAATTGAATAGTTTTGCTCTTGTTATGAACGTAGAATTATCCCACTTCTGACACCAATTTTTGTTATGAACGTAGAAGGATTTCACTTTTGATACCAGATTTTCTTATGGGCGTAGAAAGATTCCACTTTTCATAACAATGAATGTTCTGGATTCGCACTTGATGGTTTTCTCGTTGTGAATTAAAGATAGGTTATTAACTACTTTGGACTTTATTGTTAATATCTATATACACTTTGCTTGTGCGATGAGAAAATATAGATAGAACTGAACACAACGAATTTAGAAATTGTACTGGATACAAACACAACGAATTTAGTAATGGAACTGGATACAACGACAACGAATTTAGTAATGGAACTGGATACAACGACAACGAATTTAGTAATGGAACTGGATACAACGACAACGAATTTAGTAATGGAACAGATTTAACAAATAAATGAGCGAGCTTATATAGTAGTCTTAATTAGGTGATTAGGTTAGAAACCTACAAGACCTTTCACCTAATTTCGATTTAAAATGTATCCTTGTTTCTTGAACTTTGATCTAAAATGAAAGTAAATAATTTGGCAAATTAACAATAGGAATAGTCCCGGAATGTTTCCTAATTACTTATATTATAAATTACACTTGAGGCGCACATAACACTCTTCCTATTGATATCTAAATTATTGAAAATTTTGGTTTGATTTTTCAATACATTATATCGTTCACGCTGAGATTGAGTCAAATCAAAAGAGATGCACACAGATTTAGGCATCAGACGCCAATGAGTAATTACATCAGTAGCATCGAAACGTGAATCGAACTTGAGGTACCTTATTCTCATTCAAAGCACCCAAACGCTTAACATTCATCAAGTACAGTTTTGTATTAATTATCTTTAGAATATCTAATACTTGAATTAAGTCATAATCACGTTGCAATTTATTTTCATCAGATTTAATCTGCTCAGGAACATTATAAATGAGAATGTTATTTTCACGATTTTTTCTATCAGTAATCTCTTTGATAATCTCCTCCGCTCTATCTGACCCATCAGCAACCACAGTAGAGGGACCGAGAGAATCTGCAATACCATAAGCTGATACCTCATTTTCCAACTTGATAAAATTTTCTTTTAAATTGTCTATAGATATATTCCATTCAATGAATCGTTGATCAACTTCATCAGAAAACACCTCCTGAGATTGCTTGACTTAGAAAATATCATTATTTATTATGGGAATCACCTCTCTTGTTAGCTTTTTAATATGGTCAGTAAAACTTGACAATTTATCAATTGATGACTGAAGTTTAGAAACAACTTCAACAAGTTGAGGCGACATACCACCATTATTACGACAAGCTTTGCAGCGGTATAGCATGAGATTTTTTGACTTTAGCTTAATGACACGAACTTCAGATGCCATTGCATTAGAGCTGTTTTTACTAGATCCTTCCGTGTTTTCCTTGTTGCAATGAAACATGGATAAACACACACAACATGTGGCTATGGTGTCACCTTCCACAAAGAGATCTTTGCAATCCTCACACTGCGACATGGTGATAATGTATTGGTGTGGTCTATTTGAGAAACTTAACCTCAACCCTCACTCGAACAATTTACGCTCACTAATTCAGTATCTGGGAAAATCGAAACTTTTGTTTGAATAAGACTTTCAATATTAAAATGTAGCTAGTTCTACATTTACGTTGTTCACTTCAGTTTTTAATAACACTCCACATTGCACTTTATTTATTATATCCACCAACATAACTTTATATATAAGTTTTTTTTTATTTATGAATAAAAATAAAAATTAGTTCAATAGTAACTGTTGTTTTCTTTTAATTTTTCATAAACCAACAAACTTCGTATTACGCAGAATTTTTTTTGTTGTTCATATTTTTTCTTGTTTATTGAAATGGAAGAAGATGCGCGGTTACATGGCGAACAGGAAAGATCTGATTCTTAATATCTCGTTTCAAACATTGAAACAACAGAAAAACAATGAATAATTTTGCGTTATTAAAAAGCTACTATTAATTTTTGTTACATGGAAGTAGTTATTATGTACCACATGTTCATTATTATTTTGGATATTTCGGTGAAAATGAATCGCCCCACATTCGATCAAATCAATTGAAACATGCTTATCAGGCAGATTTGTTTGTTTTGCTACAACAAAGGTTATTTACGCTACTCTAAACATCATCCAGTGTTACAGAACGCCCTGATGTTTGTTGTTTTGTAATAAATCCAGTTTGTTGTCCTGTGCACGATCTGTTTTTTTTTATTTTTTTTTTGACGACCTGAAATGCTAAATATGATGGATAGACGGTGAGGATGACGGGTACCGTAATCTCCACTTCATTCATCAAACGTCGGGAGATGGCGAGAAGTTATTTATAAGGAAGACGAGTGGGTAGATGGAAGGACTGCAGGAGCACCACTCAAATTAATGATGATGGAGGGATGGCAAACTTAATCGGGATGATGCGAATTTTATGCATGCGTGGTCAAGCTAACTTTACAAAAGCAAATTAGGAATATGATGGAAATTTTAACAAAACAAACGCGAAAATGAAATATTTAAAATTGCAACGATTGCTGCATTTTTAAACTGTCGATAACTTGGGTAGTTTTAAATCATAAAAAAACAGGAAATTAAAAAAACACAGATCCGCAATGTTGAATAAAAGATATAAAAAAATAATCATAAAACCTCTGCAGTAAGTTTAAAAAATTAGAAAGTCATTTCAACATTCGTAATATTTGAGTAGAAATCTCAACAATGAAATTAGGAAAGTTTCGGATTTTGATGTAGAAGTATAAAGTTAATAAAAATTGACTATTTTATTTTAAATAATAAATTTTTGGTATCTATAACAAGATTTTGCAAAATATTTTCATTAATTAAGACAATTTACAAATATTTAGCGAAAAAATTTTAATTTGAGATCTCTGATAATAGAATGAAATGTGATTATCTCTTGCAACTTCGCAATAACTTCTAAGGGAAGAATGAGAGAAAAATAGCAGTTATTAGATACTTTTTCAAGCGGGTTAAAAGTTTTTCAGAAATCGAAAAAGTTACATTATTTCAACTATTCGATAATAACGTTTTACGGTAGTTCAAGAATGAAGAAAAGTGTTCGAGGATTGATTCAGACATCAGCCACACCAAAATTTGTTGCCTTGACAACGACGCAGACGGCTTCGTTCCATGCTACGGAGAGTCCATTAAGGACATCCGCGGTCAATCCTGCCGGAAACCACCCGGCAAAAAACAGTCAAATTAAGTGAGTTTTAGAGTGTTTGGTAAATAAAATTTGACATGAAACACATCACATAGAAATGAAAAAAAAATATTTAAAGACCAACATCAAATAGATGACTTTTCATAGCTTTCCGTCACACTTTTAGCCGAAGGGAAGTGTCAGCTATAATAAAGGACACCGAATAATTTGAAGGCATTTACTTAGTAGTTTTTTGCAATTAGTGACGCAGATTTTAAAATAAAAAAAATATTTTAAAAAAACTAAAAGCTACAAAGTCAAAAAAACTAAGACTAAATAAAGTATTAAAATTGTGTTAATTAAAAAGAATAATATATCCTTTCATGCGCATAATTACTTACAAAATTATCCCTTTAAGGATGTAGTAGTCTTCGTACAGTAATAGGCAAGGCAATGCAACCTGCGCTGTACACCACTCTAAAACTGAAGTAATTTTTTCATTTATTTTTATTTTCAAGAATTTAGACACATTAGTTAAGGACATTAGACAGATTTCAAGTTGATCGATCACGACTCTTAGAGTCGGTTAAATTTTCCGTAAAACTTACCAAATTTTTTTATTTTTACTAAACTTTCTTCCAAAGCTGTGACATACAAGCTCATTAAAAGAACACATTTTCTACTTACAATTTTTTTTTTGTTGAAAATTTAATATAGTTTTGGAGTGATGTACGACTTATGCCGCACCGTGTGTGCGACAAAGAACGTAATCAACTCTAATTACAGCTTTTAAAGCTTAACATCTTTAAATTCTTCTATCTGCAATTTTTAATATTGGAAAAGAAACAAGCAATTGCTTTTCTAACTCTATCCGGATAACTTACGAAATGATCCTAGAAGCTTCTAGATTTGACCCGAATTCCCCCTGATTCATTGCTGTAGCATTTAACTTCTGTTTCCGTACCGCACGTTCTATTGTTCTCAATGAAAATTATTCTCTCACGGCAATGCATTTGAAACAACCGAACAATTTAATGGCGTAAAGGAAAATAGCGGCATTGTTTAGCGTAATTGCTGTGCTATTGTTTCTTTAACGAAAACTTCCATGTTAGAGTACTCGGTTAATAACTGTTGGAAAACAGTCAAGCCTTTTTTAAAAACATTAATTTTATTATTTAGAAGCATATTTAGCAATTCCCATCAACAGTTACAAAGAGCAAACGTCTACCTTAAAGTAACTTATTTCCAATTATGACTTTTGGTGTAAACGGTAAGAATACCGTTTAGCAACACTTTTGCAGAAGCAAAAGTGTTGCTTTCGGACAGAAAGCGACTTGAACAAATTGTTAAGCAGACAAAGCTCGATTTAATAATTTTTTTTTAACACCTTTTATTTCAGCAATCTGTACTGAGGCCTTTGAAGTAAATACACTTGACTTGTATAAGTTAGTTCCAGTAAATTAACCCATACAATTCTTAACTTATAAATATGTGCCTAAGAATAATAAATATAATACTTATAACTACTTTACGATAAATTTGTAAATCTGGCACATTTCGATGCCCAAACTCTTTGCCACTGTATTCTTTGATCACCTTCACTGAAGCTATTAGGATCTCGTGTTGAATGAAAGTTTGGTAAATACTTAGGAGCGATTACCACCATTTGTATAATTTTGTTCCTGAACCTTTAACCTTTAGATGTTTGAATCACTGGCTGGAGCCCATAACTGATCTCATAAGCCCAAGTTGGTCTAAACATTGTCGTGTACAACAGTATGTTGTTGTCAAAAGATAATTGTGACTTTCTACCAATCATCTAATATATTTGATGTAATTTAAGACGAATCTCATCTTGCTTCATAAGGATATGTTTTTACCACGTAAGTTGGTGGTGTAAGTATGCCAAGATATTTAGTTTCTTCCGCTTATGGAATTTCGCAGTTGTTGGTTTTCACGGATGGGGTGATTTTCTCTTCATATAAATGTACAATGTATTAATTTATTTTTATTGGCCATATGTCGCCACTTCTTAAGTCATTAATCTAGAATCGTACTCAATCTGAAAATTATGTGATGCTATAACTGAAGTTATCTGAGATTATATTATGGCTGTGTCGTCAGCAAACGTTGCAACTAGTTGTCTGTAAATCATTGGTATAAAGTAAGTAGAGAGTTATACTCAAGACGCTGCCCTAAGAAACGAAAGACAGAATAGGATTGAGGTCATAAATTTAATAACTTTGTTGTGCCAGGAAATGTCTAATAGTTAGACAAGATTGATAGTGAGAGTAAGGTAGTTGCTTTTTTAACTTATAGCGCAACCTCGTATTAAAAACTTAATCAAGACAGTGCCATGCCCATCTTGGAAGCCAAACTGTTCTGGAATAATATTGTCATCCTCTATAACTGATTTTAATCGTTTTATATTTATTTTCCCAAAAACTTTAGATAATATGAGTAATTAGCTTATGAGGCTGCAAGATGTAACCTCGGATGGTTTCTTCCCTGCTTTCGGAATCATAATAATTTTTGCTATTTTCCATATTTTGGGGAAATATTGAGGGAGTTTGATTATTGTTTTAAATATAAATGTTATCAGTTTTTTCTTCACTTCGTATGGGGATTTTCTGCAAGACCTTTCTGGCTAGTAACTCAAACCGGGTGCATTCTTTATCTTAATTTCTTCCATAAAGGTTTTTGTTCTTCAACTATTGTAATTCTTTTGACCGGCATTTTTATTTAAATTGTTTACTCAAGAAATTGTATAATTTTTTTTAATGAAATATCAAATTCTATAGGTTATAGACTTAAAAACTGATTTAAAATGTTTCCTCAAATATTTCTGCTTCTTGCATTACTTCTTGGCCCTTGAATATCTTTGCTTTTAATTGATGGACTTGTTTTTGGTGGTTCTTTTAGATTCCATATTGCAAAATCTATGGCTTCCGCAGGTATTATTTGTCCAAGTTTATTTTGAATGTTCTGCATTTCTATTTCCACTAACATTTTTCATATGTTGCTTGGTTGAACCTTTTTTGTTGTCCCGATTTTTTTCAAGTTGCCAGTGCTATCTTAGCTGTTTTTTCTCTTCAATTTTCAGTTCTATTTCAAGTTGCACTTTCTTTTTTCATCCTTTGTGTATAGAAGGTGGTATGATGCCCCATTTAGCTTTTTGGATGATCTTAGCCAGTTTCTATGTTTTCTATGTTTCTATGTTCAATTTAGAAAGATTAATCTATTCAGTTTTTTTCTAAAAATATAGCAGTTAGTGATCTTATTATATACTGAGGGTTGTTCTTTTTTGTTAAAAATTTGATGTAAATAACGATGACAGGAAAGTTGGTTATCTAGAAATCCAATAAATCTTATATTTCATTTCTATCTGATACCAGTATGTTGGTTAACAATAGAAATATATTTGTAGTTATTTACATCTAATACTTTTTCAAGTTCTCTACCCTTGCTTGCTGTTAATTGTGATTGTCATTTGAAATATTTTATATTACAATCTCTATTAACATTTATATCATATGTCTATTTTGTGGTCTTAAATAGACTTTTAGTTCTTGAGAGCGTTGTTGCAGCTTGTTGCTATTCCATAAAGCAATTTTGTAATTGTGTTAAACTGCTATTAGGCTAATTTACTTACAAGTGTGATGAAGGTTCAGCATTATTCCTATTTGCTTTTTTCCAAAAGATATGTATCAGTTTTTGAGCAACTGCAATCAATTTATTTAATTGAATTGAATTTTACAGCATAAAGCTTTGACGTCAACTCACTCCCATTTCTCGGCTTACTCAAAGTAACTGAGCTTGTCGCGCTATCACCATTCAGTACCAAAATTTTGAATTAAATTCGTTGCAATTGGCAACATTTAAGTGTTTGTCAGCATCCTCTTTCAGTCACTTCGTAATACAATTCTGTTGCAATCTGGCCACCATTCGCATTACTAGTTCACGTAACATGAAAAATAGAAATAGTTTTTAAAAGTTAAATCGCTTCTTCGCTTCAAGATCGATTTCTACAGAATTGCTGTAAAAGTTTGGAAAACGCTCCAACTAAACTTAATGTCTCTTCCTCTCCTTATCCTCTCCGGAACAGCGGCCATAGGGGAAGTTCTGTTCAACGTTGTGTGTTATCGCCCAATATGTGAACCGGATATTCGGCTCGTCAAAGGCCGTATACAATAACGGCTCATCCAAGACCAGAACGAGAATAATGCGTTGGCGTAGACTTCATCAAAATGCAATTAAGCCGCTAGCACGGCTAAATTGCATTTCTATTTCCGGCACCAAGCCATATCGGTCCTACTATTTCGATTGTGGCTGGATGTACAAGGATTGCGTGGTATTGTTCTTCGCTGTCATTAATCAACCCCGGATGCGCGGTGCAACAGGTGCTTTTAAGCACAACGACGCCTCGATGGACGTCTATTGTTTAAGATGTGATAAAATTGGGGAAGCAGAAAACGACTTTGATTGGAAAAATATTTAAATTTAAACTTTTTGGTTATTGGAGGTCTATTGAGGAACAATAGTCTTCTTCTGTAAAAGGTATTATATTTATGGAAATTAGTGATCAACTATTTTGAATGACCCTTCATTTTTATTAGTTGCATCTTTTTATGATTATCTTCCGGCGGGCAACTATATAAATAAATTCACAAATCTTGAGAAACTCCTCTTACTTTGATATTTTATAACCCTTCTACTTAAATCAAATATATAATAGGCGAGCTTTGGTAGAAATAGTTGTTGCATGTTTGTGATCCTCGTGGCTCAAGAATAGTGTTCGTTTATTAATTATGTTGAAGAATCACTTCTACACCTCACAACGTAATAAACTTTTAAATTAGTGATTTCCATACTTTTTTGAATTGGAGCGCCGGTTTTGAACTCAGGTTTTTCGATTACGATGTTGCGTAAGTCACATATTTTGATTTCATAACCCTTTTTAGACTACCGTACTTTACATACTATAATATTGAGGCCCTTTTCATATATATAGTGTTAGTCAAAAGTATGGATCCAAGTTTTTTCTGCCTAAATTATTAGATTTAAATAATAGTTATCAAATAAATAATAAAGCCATATTACAGCATACTTAAAAAAAAACATCAATTTATACCCAAAGTCTCATTTTTGCTTTAATTAGTAGCGTACTAATGTTTCCATTCAGCCTGACGTAGTGAATTATTCTTCTTACAATCGAATTACTCTTTCAGCATTAAACCGTTTATTTGCAAATAAATAAATAAATAAATAAATGAATGAA